>VZTH01017345.1:355466-537345 GCA_013397815.1 Aleadryas rufinucha | reverse complement strand
GCAGCTTCACGGAAACGTGCTGGGTACCTGCGTGCCAGACCCCGCTGTGGCCGCATCGAGAGACTCCCACGGAGTCCACGCAGCGTGTGTGTGTCGGCTGCAACAAAACACCCCCGATAAGGTCGTTTTGGACAATACCAGTCAGGTCACTCAGACGAAACGATATATATTTTTTTTTTAATTGCGGGATTTTTTTTTTTTAAATGTGTAATTGAAAGCTTGTGGTGGCTTCTTGGCGTGGTTGGTTGTGATGCTCCGCCGGTCCCCGGGCTGGGAAGGCGCGCACGCAGCCCGAGCTGTTGCCGTGGCAGGGAGGATGAGCAGGAGCCCCAGCCCGCCCTCCGCTCCTTAGCCCGGCTCCCGCTCCCCCTTCCATGTGTGTCAGCGCCGGGGTAGGAGCGAGAGGCAGGCAGCGAGGAGTGCCTGTCGGTGTCCTCGCTGGTGGGCACTGAGCGACCAGCGTCGTGGAGGCGATTTTAGTGTATCAGATGTAATCAGCGTCTCCTGGAGGAAGAGAGTGGGGAGTATTTATATGGACTGATGCTAGCGTTGTAGCGTTGGCTCTTTCCTGAAATGCAAATCTGCTGTTAGCTGCCCCCTCTTTTTTTTTTTTTTTAATAATGCCCCCGAAATATAAGGGTTCATTCACCACCAAGAGGCTAAAGCACTTTATAGAAGGGTCAAATGACCCAGTGTGTCCCAAATTAGTTATTGGAAGTGGTCGATATATTGAGCTGTCTGTCTGTCTTCTGTCTTTTTTGTAACGGTTTGTAAGGGCTCCGAGCCAGAAAGTAAAATGCGCTGGAGCCAGTTTCATCAGCAGGGAGGAGCTGATGTTGACATTGTATTTTCCTTTTAACGCTTTGAGGGCAAAGAGAATGAGCTACTGAGATTGCTTGTGGCTCTCATTTCTGTGTCTCCCCCTTCCTGAGGGTGCCCTGAAACTTGAAGTAAGAGGAGTTAAATACAATATTGCCTTTCTGTGATGGACTGCCAGTCCATTGGCTCTCATCTGTGGTAGTGAGAGTGGGAAGAGCTGTTTGTATCATGGTACATATAACGTTGTCACTTTATGCAGAAAATGCTTCTTGGTGTGTGTCACAGCATTGTCTACACACCAATGAGATACTAATTAAAACAGCTGTTAGTAAATGCTTATAAAAAACCCCAAATCAAACTGGCATAGACCTTCAATAAATATGCTAATGCAGTGTACCGAAGTTGTAATACAGTTTTACGGTGCAGTTTCTGTTGCTGTAAGCATAATCCAAGAAAGCTCTGAGGAAGTGGGACATGGTTTGAAATTGGGCATCTGTATCTGCACTGCTGTAATTTCCCTGCAGCTGGATCTGGGATGAGTTTAGCCCACTGACAATATCTTTCCTTATGTGCCACTGGTGTTACACCCAGCAGATGGGGTGACTCGTGTGTTCTGACTGTGGCAGCCTAAACGAAGATCAGTTGGAATTGGGAGGCAGGTAAAGAGCAGACAACACCGCATTTTCAATGTCTTTCCCCAGGCTGCTCTTGGTGTGTTCTTAGTCAAGTACATGACAGTGTTCAGTGCCTGAGAAAATGAAATCATTTACTGCTTAAAGCTCCTACCTTTAGGCATGTTGCAACTCCTGGCCTGTTCCCAGAATTAGTCCCTACAGAGAGTGGGATCAGTAATTTGTACAGTTTTATTGTGCTGTAGAAGTCTGCTCATACTCTGGCCATGCTACTCTTGAGTTAAATGGTTTTCAAGGCAACTTTGTGTCTCTTTGCACCCTGAATGTGCAGTATCTTGTGCTTGTTCTTTGCTTGACTGTAATGAACCAGACCACTGCCTTCATTCGCTGAGATACATTTAGGCAAGTCCATAAAAGTTCACGGATTGAGGTTTTAACACGTGTTCTGCTCATGATGTGTTAGGGTGTCTCTGCTGCCTTTGTGAAGCAGGAGACTTGAAGGCAATAGGCAACTGCATGCTTAAATATGTGTTTGGGTCTCACTGGTAACACTGGGAGCAGAGTGACTGCTGTAATTTATGCCCCTTTTAAAATGCTTTCCCGAGTAAGACTTGCTGGGAAGATGTTTTTTCAAGTGCTGCATGTCTGAAACATTGTATTTGTTGTATTGTTTGAGTGTCAGTTTTTATTTCTGCATGCTGTGGGTCTTAGAGCTGCTGCCCGTACCCAAGCCACGTGGTTCTCCGGTGCCAAAACCTGCTATGGACAGTGCAGCTTTAGAACAGCTTCTGAAAGAGAGCTGCTGCTTTGTGGGAGAGAGAGGAGCCCCAGCAGGATTATTGCGTGGTTATTCCTCGGCTGTGAGCTAAAGCTGTCTCCTTCCTAGCTCTAGGAAGTGTGATAGCGTGGGTCCTACCCACGCAGTGCATCTCGAAACTGAACATAAGATAGCTGGTGTCCCTGTGCCCAGACCTGGTTACTGTGCCACTAGCACAGCGAGCACTGTGCAGGTGTTGTAATCACAGTCTTCACTGGTAGTCGTCATCACACATTTCGATTTGGCCGTGGTATTTTTCCCCCCCACTGTGTAGCCAAATTCTGAGTTCTGTGTTCAGCTGCACACTCACACTCAGCGTAGCCTCACTGGCAGCAGGGATGTGGCAGGAGAGCCTCAGGAAGTGTCTGCTGGGCACATAGCACGTGCTTTGTAGCCCATAGAGCAAAGTGCCTTTTTTTTTTTTTTAAAGCATCTGGGCACTGCTTGTTTGTTGAAAGGGAGGAGGAAGGTGCAGAAGGCATTTAATGGTGTTCTGCAAAGTTTGTCTCTGTGACAATCCTAACCTGTTGGTTATTGTGGGCAAGCCACATGCCTTCCACCTACCCTTTGCTGTGGTCTGAATGGGCTTTTTTTTGGTTTAAACACAGCTATTTAAAAGGTACTATGGATGCAAATGAGAATAACCATGTTAGATTTTGTTAGTTTTGTTAGTATGACTTGGAAGGTGAAGATCAGCCAGCTCAGAAACTCTTGGCAGGTTCCTCTGTGTCTGTGTGCAGGTTGCCTGCCCCACGTGAGGAGCAAGTGCCGGAGGTAGCCTGGCACTCTGAAGAGTGTTGAGAATGATGTTCACAGTGATGTGGTGGCATGTAGTGTTACATTCAGCTTGAGGCATCAACAGCACACTTCTTGTTGGTGTTTTCACTTCATTTTGGGAAGGGGAAATTGCTGGTATGTTTCTCAGGACATAGGGTCTCAACAGCACTTTAAATTTTATAAATATTGGAAGTTGTGGAATCATCCTTGATTCTAGATATTCTGGAGACATTTGTTCTGCTGTGTTTGAGTGAACGTGCTTGATGCTGGTATGTTGCATACGTGTTCTTTGACGCTCTGGTAGTTTCCCTGAGCTGCTAAAGCTTGCATTGCTCAGAAATAGCCCTTCTAGGCTGATGCAATCAACATGTCACTCTGCAGTAGCTGTTCTTCAGGGCTGCTTAGGATTTTACGAGGTTTTAGTTTTCTAACGATGTATAAAATTGTACTGGGTGGAAATAGATGAATCATCCTGTTTTTTAGAATAGCTTGGGGGCTGTTAACTGAAGAACTGATTAAATAAAACCAGGAGTCCTGAAATGTGCTGTCTTATTAAAAAAAAAAAAAAAGTAATTCTACAACCCCTCCATTCTTAAAAATACTTCAGAATTTAAAAAATGCCCCCTCCCCCTTTTCTCATTTTGCCCTCAATTTAAGGATATACAAGGTTAAATTGCCCTTCCAATTATTTTGTGAACCAAAATTAATTGGGGAAAGATGCTCTATATTTCTTCCAGTATTTTATCCAAGTGTCAGATAACATAGCAGAAACACTTGAAGAACCACAGACACCACATGGAAAATGTGAAAACCATCCTGTTCACAAACTATTCTCCCTATATTCCATACTATACTTCCAGTCCTCTTCCATTTTAAACATGCAAGGCATAGCAGGTTTCTTGTTTTGAAAGTCTCAACTTTTCTCCAAAGAGCACTTTCAAAAAAAGTCTCAGCAGATCTTCAATAAGTGATTACTTATTCCCAAAGGCACTGGACGTGCAGTCACCTAATTAATTTGGTCCTCTGCTTTCATTGTATTGACTGGCTCAGTTATATTTGGTAATATTGCTTGGGCTGATTGAGTCACTTTCTGGCCAGTTTTATTATTTTATTAGGTATAAGTTATGTCTTTTGTTGTCTGCATGTAGTTGCTAGGTTGGGACAAGAGATGTGTAGTTAACTCCTCTAGTTATTATTTCTCCCTTACATTTGCCAGCTGACTCTTCACTCGAAGTGAGGTTTTAAAGTGTGAAAATTTCAATAACTAGCACACCTTTGTGATTTGGGACACAAAGTCATCCTTTTAATTCACTCCTGGAGAGATAGTGCTCTGCTTAGCAAGTGAGTATCACCTGTGCAATAACAGAGTGTTAATACTTACTGAGTTTAGGTGAGAAATGAACTAAGAAATTCAATACTGAACATTTACTTCTTGTTGTTTTTTGAGCTGTTAGGATGCAGTTGGCTCATGTTTTCAGTTATTTTTTCTGACACAGCGAGGACTAATTTACTCAAAATACATAAAGCTGAATTTTTTGTGTAAGTTACATGGAAGACTAGGGCTTTAAGAAAATATACTGGATATCATGTGAATTATGATAAAATCAAGAGTACTGTCAACAGAAACCTTTCTTTGTAAGATGAAGCTCCTCTCATCAGCTATTTTGTTTCTCTGATGGTGCTCAAGTTGGAGAGGGACAATAACTTGATAATTTTAAAAACAGATTCAATTCATTCGTGGGTTAACCATTTGTATTTTAAGGCGCTGGAATTTGAAGGATTCCTTTTTTGAAATTTTAAACATATTTTTTATTTGCCTCTTTCACTATGCTATTTGGACTTAAGGGCTTTTAATGGGTGTCAAAAGAATTCTCAGCCACTCATTCAGTTGAAGTACATGGTAATGCCTTGTAAAACAGTCTATGCAAATCTCCAGGATGTTCCCAGAACAGCTGTCCTGAAGGCATGCTGTAAATATACCTTTATTGCCAGCTGATGTTGAGCAGCACTGATGCCCAAGGGTTACACTTAATAGATCATTCAGATGATCTTTACTGTATTACACAACTGACATACTCGAAACACTTTTCCCAAGGATGTGTGAAAGTTGCCAAGGGGGTGTCAGTTTTATAGGCAAAGCAGGGAGTAAGCAATGTGTTTCTAACGAGAGCACACGCTGCAAGGAGTGCCCTTTGCAGCTCTAGGGTACGTCTGGTGGCTGTGCTGCACAGAGCAGGGAGCAGGAGCCAGCTCTGCTTCCCCTTGCCAAACCTGTGTGCACCTATGGCTGCGAGTCAGCGTGCTGCCTTTCCCTGGGAGGGTGTTGACCTGCCTTTGTTATCCATCAGAAGGGGAATGCAGTCGTTCTGATTCCAGCAAACCAAATATCCTTTGGTATCGGAGGAATTCAGGTTTGGCACACCTCTTTCCTTTGTGTTTAATTTTTCTCCTGTAAAAGCGTTTTCACGCCGTATAAAAGCAGAGATAATAAAGTAATTTTTGATGCAGGATTTGGATTAGGAACGGCAAAAAGATCACTATTTCCCTGAAGGGATATCAGCAGATTCCTTTAGGTCTTCCTAGCTCAGAATGGATGTTTGTGGTATGGTACGGAGAATCCTAAATGTACCATAGCTCTCCTATACTTAAAAATGCATTGACTGCGTTTTAATTTTTTAAGAGGCTATTTGTATAACGCGTCAAGCAGGACATATAATTTTTTAAAAATAACTGCTTTAATTCCCCAGCAACTGTCAGACAAGATGAGTCACTGCAGTGTAAGAATTCACCACAGCGCATCACAGATTTGACACAAACTCTTAATCCATGTAAAATTATGCATGTATATTCCCCTATCTTCCCAGTGGGTGAGCTTCATTTTTGCCAAACTCATGATGATCCCATTCTGCCTTCTTTCCTCCCCCGCCTCCCTTTTTTTTCCCCCCTTTTCTTCTTGAGAACCTCCTTGCAGTCAGTAGCCCCGGCGCGGGGTCTGGATGCAGCAGTCTTTCCCTGGCTTGTGAAGAGCCTTTCCTGATTGTTAACCACAGCTCCTGGTTCTCTCCTTGACTGTGGTGGTGCGGGGGCATTTCCAAAACATGATTGCTCTCTGCAGAATTCTGGTCTTTCCTTGTATTACTTGGGTAAACATGCACTAAAACATGGGAAATGGTTTTATTTAACTCCACTTGGTGCAGTGCTTTGGGGAATTGCTCATTTTAGACCTGTGTAAATAAATCCTTTTTTTGTTTTTTCCTCCGGTAGTCTTAGCTAGGGCTTCTAATTGCTAGGCAGTATTATTTATCACTAGGATTAAGTATAACTTCAAAACAGGTATAAAACTTATTGGGGACACCATCATATTCTGCAATAAACCAGCAAATACGGGAATAGAAATACTTGGAGCAATCCAGCTTGAGACAGATGCTGGGAAGACTGTGGCCATGGCTTTAGGTGGAGCCTCTTGCCACAGAAGAGGAGGTTTCTGCCTTGAAGCCGTGTGAAATCCTACCAGGGCACTCCGTGCATGGCTCTCAGGGGATGGAGGGAGGCGTGCCAGGGTGCTTCTTGCAGTCCCTTTTTGGAGAGCAGAGTCACTTGCTGGCTCCTGGCAGTTTGGTAGGTGTAGTCTGTTTGACACACAACCTGCAGTGCTTAGAGCAGCATCGAGTGCTGGGGTGTGGATAATTGCCACATTATTTTACAACAGAAGTTGATGTTGAGGCCACTGTGATGTCTCAGTGATCTCTTTTTAAGACTATTGTGTTAAGTAGTTGGATAACTAGGGAAAGGACTCTCATGAAGGATCTTGATAACTTGGAAGAGAAGGTGTTTCCTCTGACTTTTGAAAGTGCTGTTTGATTTCCAAAGACTGGTCCATACATATACTATCATTTAGGATGCTTGAGGGGGTTTTTGCTTTTATGTGTATGGCTGGGTCTGCAGAATGGTGGCAGTTGAGGGGACAGAGGGATTCCTCATGTGTTGTCTGCTTATGTAAGTAAAAATGGATGTTAGGACTTGTTGGGTTCTATTTCTGTCTGGATCCAAAGTCCACATCTCCAAACTGTGACATCTGCAGTTTCTTCATTCAAATCTTGGCTTGATCTGTATGTAAGATTAAAACATCAAAAAAAGATCTTGTAAGTCTGGTCTGGTAGGAGCTGCTCAGAAGCCAGGAAAATGTTTCTTGATGAGCTCTGTGGCAAATACTGAAATGTAAGTAATGGAGCCTGATTTTTCACTGGTAGGCTGGTGGTTGAAAGTTTGCTTAGACCAGCAAGAGTTCAGAGACTTTTGGTTGGTGTAGAGACCCAAACAAAGTGTTCTGACACTCTTTTTCCTACTGTGTGGATGTCCATGTGTCCATAAACAGCCTGGCAAAATAGAGAGACCCTAGCAACAGTCTCTTCACTGAAAGCAGCCCTGGACTATTCCATCTGTGTGGACCCTCCAGAAGGAGTTACATGGTATTCAGAGGATGATTACAGGGCTATTGCATCTATTACTGCCATTTAATGAGAAAATAGGCCAAACTGGCCTTTAGACTTCTTGTATCACATTACAAAACAGTTCTGGAATTGTACGGAAAATTTCCTTCTGGTAATAGCAAATAATTAAACTTCGCCTTTTTTCTTTTGAGAGGATATCCTTACTCATATTAAGTCATATTTTTTGTTATTATAATTGCAAGGAGAATGAGCAAAATTTGGAATTTTGTTTGCCATGCCTCTTATCCTTATTGAAAGAAATATTCAAATAATCAAGTATTTTTGATGAATGAGGGAACAAATAAAATTGTCATTGTAGTGACATGCAAGCAGTTCAAATTTAGTGAAGAATCTTGAAATAAAAATTGTGTTTGAAATGCTAGATTTCTTTGACAGATGCCTGAGGATGAATTATTGACAGTTACCTAGTGAAACAGAAAAATGTAGGAATATCCCTGCTCTTTCCTGAATGATGATAATGGCAAACCCCTGAATGATAATAGCAAACAAGCTGAATTTGCTGGAAGAGCTCAGTTTCATTTGCCATATTTTTTTAGCCTGAAAAAATAATGATTACACTCTCTAGAAGATGCTGTAAGTTTTCTTAGTGTTGTGAAATGAGGGGGTTAACCTTTTTTAGGAAAAAGTGCTGTTGGACTGTGGAGTGATTTTTGCTTGTGAGAGGGAAAATAACAGGCAGTACTTTTAATTTGCTCTACTTTAAATTGGCTCCATGTTGTAATAGAAAAAAGTTGATTTGTTGTGTTGAGAAAGACCAATGGGACTATCAGCAGTTAAATTTAATCTTTTTTTTTTTTTGATGATGAAAAAAGGTCATGTGTTTTATGTTTATGAATTTTGTGCTGTTAAAGTTTGACACATCCTAGTCACAAGGTTATATCTGTGTCTCTTACAAATGCTGACTTCAGTCATTTGAGTATCCATACCACAGACTTGGGAGAATTGGACAAGCAGTTCAGAAGAGCCACCAAGAGTAGAGGCTTGGACACTGAGGATTAAAGGACTCTTAAAAACATTGTTTGCCATGATTAAAATTGGAGTTTATTTTGATTATTTGAGAAGCCTCGTGTTGGGAATGGAGGAATACTTTCTCGTACTGCAAAGCATTAGCAGTCCAAAACACGAGAAGATTGAAGTCCTAGGAATGGAAATGAGACAAATGGAGGTTGGAGATAAGACAGAAAATATTAATAATGCTAGATAAACACTGAAACAGTTGCATAGAAGAGAAGACTCAACAGCTTTCTAAAAAAATCTACCCACAAGCAGAACTGATGGAAGGCTCCTTTCTAAGACATAATAAATGTAAGAAGTTGTTGTGGTTTGACTATCACAGAAGTCTGTGTGTGTACACAGGTATGTAAACTACTGAAGCCACCCTTGACCAGAAATATACTGGTTTAAGTACTTTTGTAGTGGCATTTTATAAATGTTTTAGTCCAATATTATGATATATGTTTTCCTGGTAACTCCAAAAGGCACTGCAACATCTTAGAATTTCAGGTTTAGTATGTTTTCAGTATTTTACTAGAGATGACTTGACATTTACTTGCAGTAGTAATTCGTTTTAAGTCAATATTGAACACTGTAAGGATGTGCATACATTACAGTTTGAGAGGGTATCAAAGGCAGCTGCTCTGATAATACTTGCTTAAATACTGGCTACTCATATATTTGCCTGTAGCTCAGGGGACTTCTGTATAAGCAAGAAGTGGCAGAAAAATAACATTTTTAAAAGCTTCCTTTAAGTTTATTGTATTTCGCTTAATCATTTTTTTTTAATGTAAAGGTATTGTCCATTGTAATAATTTGGATAAAAAATAAGAAAGTACTCACTTCCTCTGAAGATTAATTCTTCCTGCATGCTGTTCCTAAGGTTGCTCTTTGCTCCGATGTCTTTGCTTCTGCCTCAGTGGCTGGCTGTGGTAACTTGTATTTGCTCTTCATTGTGGTGATAGGTGAAGGGTGTAGGAGCAGCAAAAGTGACTCTGTGCCTTTGTGCTGCCATCTGAACGTCTGTGAAAACTGTTTTGTTTATTGGGAGTTTCACAAAGCTGGTATCTTTGACCTCCAGCAGTCACTTCTGGAGCAAGGTGAAACAGGGAACGTATTCCTTTGTTTGCACTGGGAGAAGATATTTGCTGTTGCTTAGCCCAGACACTGCTGTTCTTCCTGAGCACAATAATGCTGCGGCTGGTATTGTCTGCTGGTGGTGCTTCTGAGGAAGATGAGGGCTCCTGGCAAGTCTTATTATTTCTTCTTGGTTTTGACGGTCAGCCTCCTGTCTGTTTTTTGTTCTACAAAAGGTGCTGTGTGGCCGGGCGAGGTGACTGGGGTCACCTTGTGCAGAGTGAGGAAGCTGTGTGTGGGATGCACTGAGCCAGAAATAGCCACAGTGATGTTAAATTTCATCTTTGACTGCTGGACCTTTCAGAGACGTTTGGTAACTTGTGGAAACCTAGTCCATAAGAGTTTTCTCTCCATAGGATTCCTTTCAAATGAGTATAGGAAGCCTGGACCCTTTCTCATCAGTGCCAGTTTCTCTCTCCTGGGAGGAATCCCGGCTGGTTCATGTACCAACTCTTTGTACTATTCAAGAAATACTCTGGGCTCTTTTCTGTCCTGAAGATCATGCAAAATCCACAGCATCTCTGAAACATAAAGTTCTCTTTCTGTGTGATGCTGTTTGTCATTCCTAGGTGGTGGTGTGGCTTTGGCTGACCTGCAAAGTGCTTTTCTGTGTGTTTTGATAAGGTAATATCACCTGCAGCGTTATGTCTATTGCACATCATTCAAAATGTGAAATTGCGCGTGTACGTTTCCTCAGACGCACGTTGGCTCTTCAGCATTGTAATTGGTTACTTCTGGTGAATAACAAATATAGTTTTGGATTTGACTTGCTTTATGAGCCGTTCCAGTGCAGGATATATAATAGAAATAACTCCAGGCCTCATCTGCCAACTTGATCCTTTGTATCTTCTTTGGACCAAAGCAAATTGAGTATCTAGGACTAGATTAGAGTGAAATTGGGAAGAAGAAGCCAACTCGTCTTTAGAGTGAGCTTTATAAGCATGAACAGCTTTGTGTTCTGAATTTTACAGGTGTTTTTACTCTGTTAGAAATCTGCTCTAACTCAGACACCCAAAGAAGTCTCCCCTGACTTTTCCCTAGAATAAGAGGTTCTTTTGCTAATGGGGATCTTCTAAAAAGTGATAGTTTGAAAATGGTAGCTGGTAGATGCTACCTAAATGTCTTACTTAAGTACTAGTGAAACATACTATGTATCCTTGTTCCTCAAAAATTGCTCACTTAGTTGTGTTAGAGTTAGGGGAGGATAAATCATCTAAGTGGCCACATCTTCTGAAATACTGTGACACCTGTTCTTCTCCAGGCTCCTTTTGTTGTCGTGGACTGACTTACCCCCTTCACTGGTTTCTGCATTCCACCCCTGAGCCCAGCACGGACAATAAAGCAGCCACACCTCACGGAGCTGGGCTCCTAGGAGAGTATAGTGGAATTACAATAGAATTACAGTAGGCATTACAGTTGAAAGGTTATTGAAGTCTCCCCAAAACAGCAGTATGGAAGTACTTTCAATGTAAAAGCTGAAGCTTCATTTTCAGGGGCTCAAATAAGGAGGGAGTGTAAGTCTTTCCAGAATAAATTCTTGTATTTATTTTTTCGCTCAGAATGAAGTCCAGTTCACCTAAAAATAAATGGCAAAAGCTATGCTGGCATCAGGACGGTGCCAATGGGTGTACTTCCCTTAAAGCTGTCTGTGCATAGTCAGAAGCAGTCTGTGATATTTAAGGATCTGTGTGCTAGGGTGTGTGGCCGAAAGAAACAGATACTTTTTATTCACTTTGTGTGTAGTCGTTGGTGGTACTAAGAGAACATTCTGCATTTGAGACAGAGCATTTACTTATATGGAACAACAGGCCATGATGTACTCCCAGTGGAAAGATGAGGAGCTCATTCAGGACTGGGAAACCAGTCCATATTTAGAGAAGTTGTTACCCATTTGCTGGAAGGAACTCGTTACCACAAAAGCTCCATAGGGTTTCTGGTCCCTTAATACATGGTTGGTATCACCTGTTTCTGTGTGACAGAGAGAGAAAGCCAGCATATGTGCCTTTTACTTTAATTTTTAGCTTCTTCTCACCTCTTTCTCTGTTTTTCCCCCACTATTTAATTTCTGACTTTATTCTCTCTAAGTGCATCTGGCGGTGGTGTGGCCTGTCAGGGTCATTCCACCATCCTGCCCCACCTTCCTTGGTCATCTCTCTTTCCACCACTACTTAAACAATAGACCTGGAGCAGGATCACCTCGTAGGCAATTCATGTGATGCCCCCTTTTTGCAATTGCTTCTTTCTTTTACATGGGAAAGATTGCTCTTGAGGCGTGTCAGGACCAACATGTTGTAAATTGAAATCTTTTATTCTTAAGTTGATTTCTAACAAATTTTTGTCTTGGAGTAACAAACTTAACTGCTGAAACTCACAGTCTGTAGAGACACTAGCTGAGTTATGTGTTCTGTTAGTCATGCTTGATGTTTGCTTTTTTGGTTATTGCTGTTTACTTCTACTTTGTCATGTTTGCTTAGAGCTAGATTAGGATATCCTCCATGCAGTGCGAGGCATTTATGGAAAATGGGCATCTTAAATTTCTTGAAATCTGATCTGGAGCTAAGTCATGACATCTATTTTCCATCTAAAAATGCATTTCTCTTAATTATATCCCCATTCAGTGTGGGTGGGGTCTTTTTTCCCCTCAATTCACGTGAAACACACACT
Source organism: Aleadryas rufinucha (assembly GCA_013397815.1). Lineage (NCBI taxonomy): Eukaryota > Metazoa > Chordata > Aves > Passeriformes > Aleadryas > Aleadryas rufinucha. Next base: position 524,995 of record VZTH01017345.1, on the reverse strand, counting down.
AAACAAAAATACAGCTAATAGAGCCTAAAATTATAAAGAAACTAGTTGCAAAGAGCTGGCAATGCTGTCTACATGATGAAAGTAATTTAAATTGTTCAGGCATAAAACATGGATTAGAAACTGTATCTTCAAATCATCTTTGCATATTTATGAGTACACCTGTTATATAAGCAGTGGAAAGTGCTGAGATTCCTCCAGCCCTCTGCCATGGTATGCAGGGTGAAGAAAAACAAGATCGTTTGTCAGTTTAAGTCTTTCAAATCCAAAGAGGAGCCTTATCTGCCTAATAGCCTAATACCAGAGAAAGATACTGTTTGTGTTCAGCAGGGCTGTATTCATGTGACTGTCAGGGGCTGAATTACTGCTCTCAGTGCTATATAAAGATTCCTGCTCCCACCCTGCCCCTCCCCGGCACTGTCATTTAGCACAATGTGCAGCATGGCTGTAAAACATCCCTGACATACTGAAGCGTGTCTCCTTTCACACTTGTATGTGGAAAAGAAGAAAAAAACATGAAGGGCCTTCTTCTTGGCTTCTGTTAACTTCCTGGCTGCGGAGGGTTCAGCGCCAGCTGGGGCAGAGTCATGTTACTTGCACCTATTTTCCAGCACCAGGCCCATATTGAGGGGAAGAGCTGGGTTGTGTGATTGCTGTATCCTGCACCTCTTCTCTGCTCAGTGCAAGTGCTATGCCCAGTTTAGCCTTTGGTGTTAATATGAGTACCCACAAAATACAGCTTCCTGGGGAGCCAGACGTGGAACAGCAGGACTGAGGATGCTGCATGATGTGGCATGAAGCTGGATTTTGAAATTCCTTTTCACTGTCACTGCTGCCTTGTTGCTGTTTGCAGGTGGGTTGTGGTTCCACTGATGTCTGGGTTTACAAACGAAAAACCAAAACCAAAAGAAACAAGTAAACAAGAAAAGGAAGAAGATCTCAGAGAGTTTGTTGTTTTTTTTTTTTTTCTTCCCCCGAGTAAGTTTCTTTTTGTAGCATTTTAATGTTGGATCAATTCTACAGTCTGCTATAAAGTGCAACTTCAGAAATAACTGCACTCTGCTGAGAACAGGGCTCTGAACAGTGTGCATGGAGGAAAAGATGGATGCACTGGGAAAGGGTGCATGTGTAGAAACATCTTAATCCAGTTTTTCTGCTGAATAAAATAATTTATATAACTACACTGAACTAAGGAAAACATTTTGTTACTGTGAGGCACTATTAGAGCTTGCACAGGGTGGTTGTGGACTCCCTATGCTTTGAGGTGCTCAGAAGCTGTCTGGACATGGTTCTGGGCGACCTGTTCTAGGTGGCCCTGCTTGAGAGGGAGAGCTGGACAAGGTGACCTCTAGAGGCTCCTTCCATCCTCAACCATTCTGTGGTTAGAAGGGTTAGAACCCCTAAATTTCCACCCTTTTGCTGGTAAGTAATTTTGTGCTTCCCAGCACGTTTCTCGTGGATCACACGCTGTATGTGGTTCTCGGAATGGCATACTTGGCCTCTTCTGCAGTGTGTTCATACCTGAGATCTGCTGTAACACCAAGTTTTAGAATTTTGGATGTAATTATGCCTTGTGCACTTTAGTGATAGTCAGCAGAAATAGGCCACATGAGAGGTGAAGCATAGTGCATTAAACAGGTATTTGGTTTTGAAATTGTTTCCCTTAAAATAATGTTACTGGTTTTTGTATGCAAAACTTGATAATGGCAGTAAATTTACATCTTATGCAAATGAACTGGAATCCAAGCATGGGTAAGGGTGCTTGTGATGATTTTAATACTGTCATTATGATCATCACTCAGGTATATGACTGTCAATTAAACAATTCCTGTTTTTTTTCTGTATGATGGAAGTATATGCTTGTTTATATCTGTGGAAAAGTATTTCCTTTGGTTCTGTCAGGAGCAGGGAAATGAACAGAACTGAATGGCTTTGAAAATAATTTTGTTCAATTACTTATTAACACTGATTTTAGATATGAAAATATCTTGAATGTTGATGAGGTCTTTTATTATTTTTATTGGAATCTGTTTTGAGAGTTGTATGCAGCTGTAATCATGCAGTTAAATAGTGCATATTTTTTCAAAGTTTCACATCAGTAATGCAATAAGGAGTCCCCCTGACAGAGGTAGAAATCAGTCACCAATACTTTGGCATTGTAGAACAACCCACAGTAAGCCTTCTTATGAAAGCGATTTGGTGGCTGTGGTCCTCAGATGAATGTGTGGCCTCACACTATTAATACTTTCCCAGCCACCAGGCTTTCTTCTCCTCTATAAAAAGCGAAACTGGACTGTATTTTTTGGGGTATGAACACAGCTTTTAAATATGGAAGAACTCCCATATCCACATTGTCTCCTGACTATTAAGTGAGCAGCTGGACATAGCTTTTGTGAGAGAAAGTTATGTAGAGTATGGTCCCAGTTCAGCAAGGCATTTTAGGCATGTGCTTCAGCCTCATTGATACTGCCAGTTTAACTTAAACCAAATTGTCACACATGGAGCTGGCATATTTGTCTCCTGCATGGAAAAAAAAAGTTGTTGGCATCTTCATTGCTTGCTTAAAAAAGAGAGTCAGTGTTAAATCAAGGGATCAACAGTCTTTCTTTTGGATTACTGAGTAAATGGAAAGGGATCTTCAAGCATTTTTTGTTTAAGTGATGCATCACTATATGTTTAAGGTCAAGTCATTAGATGAAGAACAGAACTGACCATACCCGTGTCTCGTTTTCTATTCTTCCTTGATGCTTTACTGAATTTGTAACAAAAAGAGACTTTTTGAGTGCATGTGTCAGCTGAAGAATTCAATCATACAATACTTGTTCTGGTGAAGGATACATTCAGTAGCTTGTCAGAAGCCATGTGTCATGGACAGGGGCCTCCTGTCTGCAGCCAAATGCGTGAAATCACCTTAAAGTCCCAAGGCAGGTCCTTGCCTTCAAGACAGTGAGGAAACAAGGGAATACAGTGATTGCCTTTCCTCCTAAATACAAGTTGATCTAAGCAGCCATTTTCTGGAAAATGTTTTGAAGCAGTTTCTCTTTACCTTTTGCTGCAAGGCAAGAATCATGAGGAAACAAGGAAGAATTGCTCCAGCCTTGCTCCTTCTGCTTCTTCTAGGATTGCCTTGACAAAAGTGGTTCATAGACCAATTACCGTAATCACCAGCCAAAGGCAAAAATGCCTATTTCCTGCTTTCCAGGGCTGGGTTTGCAGCTCAGGGATATGAAAAATCTGGATCCAACAGGGTAATTTCCTGAAGACTGTATTCAAACCATTCTCTTATGAGAAAAAGAGGCAATCAAGGGATGAGTGAGAAGATACTTTTAATGTCTTTGCAGGATTTTCAAAAAAAGAATGGGAGAGGCCAAATGATAGGTGTCTCTTTCTTTGTCCTTTGACATTGTATGGCAAAGGCATGAATTGTTTCTGGTTTAGGAATTTGAGAGTGTAGTGCTGTGTTCAACACATGAGATGAAACATTCTGTTCAGGACCATGCAATACATTTATGACTAGTTTTTTATTTTCATCTTTCTTTTACCATCCATCACGATGTTTTCCTAGTATACTTGGAATCTACTGAACTTGGTCTGAAGCCTCACAGTTTTCCCACTGAGTTAGTTTTGCTTCATTAAACGGTATGAAAATGTAATTGATTAGAAGAGCTTTGTCCTCTTGTAATATCCAGCATTTATGGTGGTTTAGTCCTCTGTTACTGTGTTTCATAAGATCTGAAGAACAGAAACTTTTGATTGCTTGTATAGTAAAAGGAATGGTCTGCAAAGTCAAGCACAGAATTGTTTCTACCCACTGCTGCAGGTGAGGAGGGTGAGAAGCTAGTCTGTCACTGATAGAATAACTAAAATTTAGACATAGAAATGTGGACAAGGACTATGTATTCCATTAGAGGCTAAATGTGACACATTAAGGAACTTAAGAATTTAGCTGTGGAAACATCTCTTTAGGCAATGATTTATTTTCAGTGATATTTAAGGAAGTAGCTTTTGAAATGTAAAAATCCGTACACAGACGTCATTATTTTTGCAAGCAGTGTGTGCGTGTATGCAGGCATATTTTAAGATATAGAGGAATATACATTCATAGAAGGAGGGGAAGGAAAAGCCTCACACACTGACTCTTCAAATGAACAAATCTTCCCACTTAAGGGAATGTTATGGGAGGCAGCAGCTCCCTTAGGGATAGGCATGTGCAAGTTACCCTCTTCTGAGTCACGGATTTTTCCGCAGCTTTTGTGGCTCAGATGTGCAAGCCCCTTCCCCACCATGCTCCCAATTCCTTAAATAGCAGCTGAGGTCAAGAAGGACAAGGGACAGATCACTGTCACTAGGAGGCCTTCTAAATCACACCAGGGTATGTGGGGTTTCTTGATGCTCAGTCTCAGCTGTCTGGTGCAAGAAGATAATTTTAATCCCATTATATTTATTGCTTCTCAGTAGTGTTTTCGCTTTTATACTGACTCACACCCTTTCAAAGAAGTCACCGATGCTTTTATTGTTAGACTTAGAAGATATCTTTATTACAGTTAGTTTTGTGATGTGTGTGTTTCTATTCAGTCACGTGAAATGAATTACATGCTGCTGTCGCTGAATTTGCAATGATGTCTTTTGGCTTGGAACAATTAACCATTATGACCTTTGGTACCTCAAAATAGTCAATAAAGTAAAACTCTGTTATATATATCTTGAGGTTTACTTCAACATGTTGTGGCTTTCCATTTGCAGTGTCTGGAGATCTGTAGGGGCTCTGGGTCTCACTGAACTGGAGCAAATTCAGACCTGTATAATTGGTTGGGAGAATAACGAGAGAGGGAAGATCAATTTGGCAGACAGGGACACAGACATACAAAAAGTTTTGGGTTGGAAGCAGAAGAGCTTTGAAATCCAAAGCTGGCTCTAAGACTTGCCCAGCAGCTTGGGGCAGAGGTGGATGCTGCTTCTGAGCCAGAGTCCTTCCTCTGTCCTTGGGCTGGTGGCTGGAGGTGCGTGCTCACACCTCCCATCAGTGGCAGAAGCAGTGCTGTGCCCTTCTCAGAGCCTCAGCAGGGCAGGCAGCAAAGCTGCAGTGGGTCCGACAGCAGCTTAATTTGCTGATGTCCATGACCAGTTCTCCTGAAACATCTCTAGAAGAATATGTGCCCTTGAAGTTAAGTCTCCAACCAACATGTCATTAAGTGCTCCAGAGTATAAATAATATATACCAGTAGTTCAAGACATTGAGCAGTGATTACCCACCCCCACCCCTTTTTTTTTTTTTTCTGTGATATCTCAAGGATTCATAAGTTGATAGCTGTTTTGTTTGAGTTTTTCTTTCAGGTCATAAGAAATTCAAATGTCTGCTGATCACACACAGACATGAAAAAGTTCTCCCTGTATTTCGTACCTTGGGTCTAATGTCTTGTGGATGAACTACAGTTCTTCTTAGATGCCATTCTTTCCTGTGCTTCAGGAAAAACTGTACTTTGTTTCCAGATGGTAGTTCTCCAGTGGGGATTCATCTTTAGGTTTAGAATAGACTCTTATGTTTGGGAAACTAATACTGTATATGGGTTCTTAAAAAAGTATTAGATTCAGACATGAAGTTATGTATTACTGACAAACCTGAGGTTGATACAACATAGTACATTGAGGTTGGACACCATTATGCTTTCAGAAATGGAATTGCTACTCTGGGAGCACTGTGCTACCACTTAAAGCCAAGAACAAGTGTTACATCTTTCTTTACAGTCTAATACAAAAAGCTGTGGGGCATTTTATTGTGGATTGTCCTGTGAAAAACTGACTGGACTGGAAATTGCAGTGTGACATTCACATAGAATAAATTTTTATCAGAGTAGTGTTATGAAGTTGTGCAACTGTGGATTATTTTATTTGCTTATGGAAATGTGTAGGTGCAAACATAGTTGTATGGGACACAGTTGTTTTATTATGGGTTTAAGTCATATTGAAACCAATTAGAGCTGAAACACATGGTTATAAGTGGGCGTATACATGGTTAAGGACTCTGTTGTCCAGGGATGGACTGCAGAACTGGAACTGGAAGAAGAAAACATCCAAAAGGGGACATAAAAAGAAAGGATACCTGGATGATCCTAAGAGTTCAACTGGTGATGTAAGGGATTCTGTATGGGAAATACTATACAAGACATCTTGGCCATATCAGGAGACTACACCGTGTTCAGCATTTTTTGTTCCAGTAGAACTGAAGTGAACACAAAACCTCCTTCTGCTGCTATTTTTAATCCCCACAATCTTTCCAGTATTGACATGTTACTGAGTTCTTTAGCCTCAAAGACTTTCACATCTGGAATAAATTTGTTCATTTTTTAAAATCATCTGGACAATGCTTGATTATAATACTGTAGTATTGTGCACTGCAAGAGGAGTCCTAAGGAAGGAATAAGCTTGATGGTACTTTAAATTTTTTTCTTCTACCGGACTAAATGCTTCCACTTTTAAAGCTGGATAAATAGTATTCTGGATGTAGCTATAACTTTTTAAAAATGTTCTTTTAATAGGCAGGAACTGCAGTCTTGGAAACACATGTTTCTTCTTATTCCCTCCTGCCCTTTTTTTATATCTGGCACAGGCAATGAAGGAAAAACAGTAATAGTGTCCAGTGGACAACGGGAAAAATACAATATTGGAACATTTCATCAGTGAAGCAGCAAGCATCTGTTCTTCAGCACCAAGGCTTGGTTTGCCTTCAGACAGACTATGTTGTTCAGTGGGATTCCCTCAGGTGGCATTGCCCCGGCCTCTGCACTGTCCCCGTGCTTGTGGGTGAAGCTGAGGCAGCTGAGGACGTGTCTGGTACCCAACTGCGCCAGTGCTCAGTTCTGTACATTCGTTAATGTCGTGATGATTGTGCTGGACTGTGAACTGAAGGACCTGCTAGCACTCATTCACTCCTGCCACGTTTGCTGTGGCTTTCGTGGCTGCAGTCAGAGGGAAACAGTGGCAGCTGGATCCCAGCGAGAATGAGAGCGTGTCTCTGCAATTAAACTTTACCAAAAAAAGATGCAACAGGACTGGAAATGTTTGGGTTGGTGTTCCAATATACTTATTTGACTTTCCCATTCTGTTCCTCAGGGATTTTAAAGCCTGTCTCCAGTGTAAAAACAATTTTGGGGGTTATTTTTTCATGTTGAGTTTAATATTAAAAAAAAATTATTTCCAAGATTTAATTGTGGTATTTTATCACGTTTTTTTTTTTTCGTGGCTCAGAAACATCCAGTCTTTGTAGCTTTTTAGATTTTTTTCTGTTAATAAAAAAACCTTATCTGAGTCTGGAGTATATTGAAGAGGATGAAAGATAGTTCAGACCTTGGAGGCAGCCAATGAGATGTCCACATCAGCCAACTATGAATAATTAGTATCTGAAAATCAGGCATCAGTTTACACAAACAGCATTTGATTTCTGTTGCAGAGCTCAGGCTGGCATTATATGTGCAATATATACGCCTAAGCAGTTCTTTAGACCACTTTCTCCACAACTTCTCATAGTGAAGATTTGATATGTGAAATAAGAGTTCAATCAATCTGTTGTCTTTCCTACACAGAATTAGTGTGTTGTAAAAGTAGCTCCTGAAACCCTAAGCCCTCATTTGTCAGGACTGCCATTGAAAATCATGCAAGGCCAGGGATGGGTCTCAGGTCCTGTGCTTGGGTGGCCCAGCCTGGCTCACATGAAGGTGTCTGAACCTTCTCTCAGCATTTGGTCATACCCAAACTGTGTGAAGAGTCTGTGATACGTGGTGCTCCCTGTGCCTGGGCATTCATTATCTGGGACAGTGCTGGCTGTCGTGGGCCAGAACTGTGTCAGTGAGAGCACCAGCTGCAAACAGAAACGTGGGGCTGTGCTTGTGCTGTGCCCTGGCCCAGTTGTATTTCTTGGGTATCTCAGCCACGAAGGAGAACCTTTTGTTTTTGAGCAGACAACGTGACAGCAGCCTCAAAACTGAAGCTTTTTGCAAAGAAATGCAAGTCAATGGAAGAATGCAAGCCAGCCTGAGTACTGACCTACAGCAGCCCCATTTGCCTTGCTTTTTTCCCAAGGGGTAACTAAATAGAGCACTCATGTTTCCTAGAAATTATCCATTTAACAGAAGGATAAGACAGCGATAAAATAACCTTGCCTTGAGATGTGGAGGTTTCAGGTGTTGGTATTCACACTTTTTTTGAAATAAGAGGGAGCATCACAGAAAGGATTAGGGCAGCCTCTGCTGAGGACTGTATGGTTCCAGTGCAGAGTTTATGGGCCTGTAGTTGATGACCTGGCATGAAGGTGACTGCTTGGCTTCCTTATGAGGAGAGGTCATTAGTGAGAAGCAGGAAGAAGAAAATAGAACTGACAGAAAAATAGTTTCTGAATTGAAAGCATCTGGTTTTAATCAGAGATGCTAATAAATGCTTTTACTTAGTTTTGACATCCTGTATTTTGGTCAAATTTTTTTTCCCCATTTTTTTTTTTTCCGTGAGCTGGTGTCATCACTGGATCCACCATGCAGTTTCAGAACTATTGCTTTTGATTGCATCATAGTGTTAAAACTTTTCAGTTTTAACCCAGGATGTCTTTTTTAGAAGTGTCTGCAGATGACGCATTTGAATAAAATCTTGTAAATTTTAAGCAATGTAGATTGTAGAAACAAAAGCAAGTTGGATCAAGCTGTTTGTGACTTCAGTGGGTCCTTTTTTAGAATTTCACACTTGTATTGAGTGTACTTCCAAAGTCATGGGAATATGGGGGGCATTAGTGGGGTATGGAAAAACATTGATTAAAAAAGGCTGTCTCTTCTTCTTGATTTTTATTTCCTGTTTCCCCCCTTGTCACATCTATGAAAATACATGAAATAAGTCCCTTCAGACCATATTCTTGTATACTTACCTCTCAGAGGGTAAGGTTATGCTCAGGAGGAAGGAATTGACTCAGATATGTGACTATCAAGAAGGCATAAAGTCTTATTTACAACTGTTTAAAACAAAATAATAACCCGAGTTATCAGTAAATGACAGTAATGACTGTCATAAAAGAGTGCAGTAATTCCATATTTAAATTTTTTTTTGTTACAGTCTTTTAATCTAAGAAGTAATAATGTTAACTTTTGTGGATATGTAAAATATTTCTCACCTCATTGCACTGATGCATTCTTCAGTCTTAGTGTGTGTCCCATTTTAAAAGAAGTGAGGTTGACTGTCACTGTGCTTCAGAGTAACTGGACTCCAGCTACTGGTGTCAAGGAGAATTTGTAATACCTGAAACTACTCGGGCTAGCATTTTTATTTTTGCTGTATTTTCAGTAAGACCGAAAAGGGAAGGGGCAAAGGCAGCTTTGGAAGTCCAGTTATGTCAGGAAATCTGTGAAAGATGGTATTGGTATTGCCACACACCATTTCTTCTTTCCTTTGACTGTGACATGATTTAAGAAAATGCTCCATTATGAGCTTATGTTAACCTGTAAGAAGGGCAGTATTTGTAATAAATAAAATAGAAGTTGTCCTAAATATGGATGCTTTTTTCTTAATCTAAACATTTTAGCAAACATAGTATTTTCTGTCTTAGTGAAATGAAAAACAAACAACAGTGGAATAGCATGCTTGATTTCTATTCTTGTCCTGAATTTATATGAATTTGTTGTATTAATCTAGCTCCATTTGCTCATGTTGGATCTCTGTGTAGAAGACTGGTTTTTTTGGCTCTGTTGCTTCTTCTAAATGGGTGCCACTTAGTGCAACAATGTGCCTAATGGAGTCTAATTCTGTGATCTGCAGTTTTGGGGTTTTATTATTATTAATGTGTGGTTTCAATGTTCTGGATATTTGTTTTTATGAATTGTTACAGTTTACTTTGTAAAATGATAAATAAAGTTAATAATTGACCATGTTCTGCCAAGAATTTGCATGTGTTTTGGTTTTGGTTGAGTGACGAACTAAGCAGCCCCTAAGTACATCCCTGAATTTTCTTTTGCTGTTCCAGCCCTAGATGGGTGGGGTTGTCTCTCATGCATTTTGGTGGTGGCATCACCATGCCACATCAGTGAATATCCTTGTGCCACATCTACTTGCATGAACTGGCAAAAATTTCATCCATGTGTACAAAAAGAATGCAGCATTAAAAAATGTCTTTGAAGCAGTGGCACTGTTAAGAACAGTGTGTATCCTGATACTTGTTTAGTGTTTCTTATTGATTCTTAGCTCATCCTGTGTGGGTATCATCCTGGAATGAAAATTGTAGGCTTGGCTGTGATGCTGGAAATGTAAGTTAGTTAATTTGCCATAAAGATCATAGAGACAATATGGTCAGATGACATAACCCAAATCTCATTGTTAAATCACTTACATCTTGCAAAGGAATGTTCTTACCACATATTAATTTTCAGTGGACAGTGTTTGTTTTCCTGTTTGATATAGTGCATTGTGTTGCAGAAAACTGTCACACAGTATCAGGCCAGAAATACAGAAGGAAAAAAATCTTACTAAGGTTTGTGTTTTCTGCACTGGTTCTGGGCAACATTTTCTTCTTTTGGGTTCTCTATAAAGATCTGCTGTGACAGCATTTCATATCATCCTTCCTATTTCAGTACATCTTCAGAATCATAACGGTGTTAAAAATACACCTTCTACCTTCTATGTTAGTATTTTCCCTTCCTATATAGATTACTGCTTAGGGCATATCCACAGAGTAAATTTAGCTGTGTCCTGGCTCTGCTGACAGCCACAGGATTAAATGTCTGTGTTCTAACTGGCATTGTTTTGTTGCAGAAAGTATCAAAGATATTCTTGAATTCATTGGAAGAGCATTCTGCCTGCACCCCCGGCACCAGTGGGAGAATTTCAATACCCTCTGCATCTGCTCACTCACGTTGTAACTGCAAGGTTTAAAGGAACGATCCCTAAAATCTGGGATTAGCTGGCATTCTTTGGTGTCTCCTCTGAGCCCTTTTTAGTCAAAGATGATTGACTTGTGGAAAGTGTGAATCTGCTTGTTTATATTAAAAAAAAACATGTTATTAAAATTTTTAACAGCACACATGCCCATTTTATCAGTTTCATCTTTAAAAACAACCTAGAAGCTTAATGTGATTTGAACATTTTTGGACACAGTTAGGCTCTGCAAACTGAATATAGAAGGTGCCTGAGGGTTTTGGAGTCACCTGGCTGAGACCAGTCAGAAGGGTCTGATCCCTTGGATGCATGATTGCGCCTCTGAGCATGAACAGGGCTTTGCTGAAGGCATGAGGGTGTCCTGACATCACACCTAGGCCATTTTTCATGGATTTCACGTGACTGTCCTTGTGCAAACCTGCTGCTGCAGTAGCACTATTGGCCATCCATGGAGAGCAGTTGGGTGCATAGAGCTGGGAACCCCTACACTCGTTTGCCATCTTATCTGGAGTGTTGGTGAGGTCTTTGGAAATGGTTGACTGGGGAGCCAGGGTTTGAGATTGAATGTTTACATCAGCTAGACCAACCCCCTCCCTTCTGTTAAGTTATTTTTCCCTGCATCCTTTTTCCTTAGAGACAAATCATCCCATCCTCAAAGCAAAGCCTTGCTGTTTGCTCACAAGGTGTGGGGTGACCCATGTGTGACACTGCATCTGAGCAGCAAAGAGCTGCTATTCTTGGTCTTGCACTGGGCCTTTGGAGTTGTCTGCTCCCTAAATAACCTCTGCAGTTACTCGTAGTCTAGAGATGCAAAAAACCCCTTCATAGTGCAAAGGTAAACTGGCCTTCATTGCCAGGAAATTGCTTACAGTGTGAAATGCTATATTTGTGTCACCCAGGCTAAAAGATTTGAGGCTTTTTATAAGGTTGCAATCAGTTTTATATGTCTTATTGATTTTAGAAGCCTTCTATGACTGTTGGCTTAAAAAGCTGTTTGACCTTCAGATAGTATATCTAGTTCACATTTGTGGATTTTGTTAGAAGGATTGAGAAGTATGGCGAAGTTTTAATTGTATTTTTAAATTATATCATATTTATACTTTTAATCCAGGTCTCTTGGACACAAATTAATATTGTAGACAAATGGTAACCTATTGCAAACCACTTCTAAGCAGATCGAACATCAACATCTGTTTTCAGTCTTACTGCAAAAGTATTATGGTCTGATGACTTGAGAAATGGAGGCTAAAGGTGATTGTGTCCAATATTGTAAATACCTTATATCAACAGGAAGCTTAAGGAGATGCTGATTTTGCCCAGTGTGAAACAAAATCAGACGTCAAATTGTCATATTCCTAGATATTACCTCTGGATATGTGAGGAAATGATGTGGTTGTTCTTTTCTTACTCTTTGTGTGATAGCTCAGTGTGAAGCTTTCAAAATTTGTGCAGTGGAGACTGACCTATTTCTCTTTCATTATTTTTGTTGGGAGCATCCTTGCTTTTGGTGAGTGCAAGACTCGGTCACAAATAATATGGAATGATGTAAATATATCCTGTATCCCTTCAAGACAAGATTTATAGACCACATTTTCCCCAGCTGAAACTTCTGAGTGAGTCTTATCTCAGACAAAGTCAAGGCAAAGGTTTAATCTGTTCCCTAGGAGCCTGGGTTTAGTCCCGGTGGTGGGGTGGGTATCAGCAGAGGAATGGGTGTGATTCCATCCTTGCCAGGTTCACTGCTGCTTGCACAGACGTTTCTCCCCCGCAGCCTAGGAGCCATGCAGGGCTCTGTGTGCACTATAATGTGTACAGCACCAATGTTGTTCAAATGCAAGAGCATTTGCTCGTGCTAGAATATGAGTATTACTAAATCTCAACTGAATATTCTGGAAAAGTGAGTGTTCATTTAACAAAATGTCAATTTCTTCAACACTTGGACACTCAGAGCAAATGCTTACTTGTTTTACTATCAATTTTTAATCAACTAAAAACGTCAAAATCACAGAAGCATATCAATGTGAGAGTATCACTGAATGAATTATTATTCTAGAGATGTTTTTCGTGCTGCCTTATACAGACAGAATTATAACGCATTTGTTTGTGAGGATGAATACGTTAACAGCACTGGTATGTCTCTCTCTGCTTGCTCATTCTATATTTTTACTCCAGGGTTTAGACCACAGAGGAGACTTAAGGAAGTATTATTACAAACATTTTACAGCTCTCAGTCTCTAAACATCAGTTACAGTAAATGTCTGCTACTGAGCATGAAGACAAAGCCTTGAAAATCTGTTTTTCTGTTTGCTTTTTTTTCCCTTAAAATTACTAGATCTATAAAAAACGGTCCTTCCCTGGATTGGCTGCCTGGTTGCTGGTGTGGCCTTCTCTGTAAGAGAGGACTGGAACTATGTCAGTGGGTAGCTTGTGCCTTGGCTGATAAGTAGCTTAACAACTCCTAACGAGTGGCTATTAGTAGGCAGATTGAGTGATGTGAATAAAATCATGCTGAAAGGTACCATAAAAGTACTTGAAATATGCAATAGAAGTAGTTAAGTAATATGTCTTTGATATAACTGATGATGTTATTAGTCTTAAAAAGTCCTGCTAAGATGATTTTGGAGAGTGCTAAATACATATATAGAAAAATAAAGGCAGCGCAGAACTCTGCAGTACAAGTTCCAGCTGTTCCTTTTTGTTATGACATGCTTTTTGGCCAGATGGAGATTGTGACCTTACTGTTTGTTAAGTAGTACATAGCTCCTCTTTTTTTCTGTAAAGTGTGACTAGTTTTTTTAATACCATGGATTTTTAGCAGTAATCATTGAAGTGGTGGTGGGTATGATGTGTGTACATGCTGCATAAATACATATGGTCAATTAATTATGAGTGCAGAATCATTTGTATGGAGAAAGGAAATGTTAAGTAAAATAAAAGTAAATTTATAGTTAACATGCTGTAAACTTCTGTCTGTTACCCTGCCTGTTCAAGGAGGTGTGCAGCTTCTGAGTGGTGTTGTAGCTTGATAGTATTTGCTGTCTACAATTGCAAAAGCAAATGGAAATCCTGTGTTGCATAGAGCAGTATTTCACACACTGTGTGCCCCAAAAGGACGTGAACAACACAGCACATATTGTACAATAAATAAGAACAATATAAAGATAATTGGAGCAGAGACCTAATAAAAGAGAAAACTTGTAAAATAGGCTCTACAGGAGTCTGAAACTGTATCCATATTCAAAACGGGAGTGGAAAACTTAATACTGTTGCACAGTGCCAGGCTTTGCTTGACACTGAAGTTGTCACAGGAAGCTCAAGATCTGTTTATAGGGTAGTTTATAGCTTGTACTGCTTTTAAAAGCTGCAGGGGAGAAAAGAGTTAATGTCTTGAACAATTATTTATGGCCTTTTCTTTGTTACTTTCTCACTTCCAGGAAACAAAGCTTTAAACAAAGACAAGCTGTTGAAGGGATGTTCTAGATCCTTGCTAGTAACGAGGGCCTTGCTATTGCTACTTTAAAAATTACCTAATTCTAATATCAGAGCATTCTCACTCTCTTCTATTGACTTCATTATCATCTGTTGAACTTGACAGAGACTAATTCATGGTTGCTGCCGTGAGGTGTGGAGAGCAGCTACAGTCAGGGTGCTGTTGTGCAAGGGCTGCACAAGTACCAGCTCCTGCTCTGAAGGGCCCAGAGCAGCCGGGCAGCAGATGGGTGCCTCTGCAGCGGGAACAGAAACTAAAGTCAGGGACTGATTTCCTTACTGATCTGGTACCCTGTGAGTGCTTGTAGCTTGCCAGATTCTCTGCTGTCCCATCAGCTCAGAGGCTGTCCTCCAGGGATCACGGCTTTGCTCTGCGCAGCGTGCCTGGCTCTTCCCATCATAGCCTTTTTCACAGGCTTTGGCCAGTGCTGGTAGTGAGCTGACATCCCTCCTTTTGCCATGTTCCTCTTATTTTCATCTGGTGCCCTGCACAGAGCCGCTCTGGTGCTGGGAAGGCTCTTCTCAGGAACAGACCAAGGCCACAGCTGGGAAGAATGGAGGAACCGCTTAGAAATCTTCCTGGGCATCATTTGGTAAGAAAGCAAATGCTACTTTACGTTTACTGCCAGGCTTTAACCTGAAGGGTCCTTCTTCCCAACTTTTGCCAGTAAAGGTAAGTTGTACCCTTTTTTTCTCCCTGATTTTCCCCACTGAAGTTAGATGCTGCATGTCTTTCACATGAGCTATTCTGCTTTCATGTGATGTTAGTCAGAGATCTCCCCCAGGAGATCTGGCAGGACTCTGTGTGAGGCTGGCACATGGAAAATGTGGGCAAACCACTTCCATGGCTCATCAAAAGGAGGATTCTGCAGTATCTGTTAAAATAAAGGATTTTCAGCATTTTCAGCTTAAAGAACTTAAATCTAATTTTGTTGAGAAAATTTTTCATCGCTTTCACAAATAGCTTTTATTGATACAGCTGTTTTTGTTTAAAGAAAGCACTCCCTGTGCCCTCATTTCCATATTAACGGGATCAAAGAATGCCCTTTGTAGCTTTTGGATGCTGCAGGAATGCTGACGTTCTGATAGCAAATAGTCAGACTTGCAGTCATCTTTCCATTTAAAAAGGTGACAATATCTGGAAATGGTTCCAAAGAAAAATCTCTCAGTCTTCAAAAAAAGAGTGTTTTTGCCTTCTGGATTAGACTATAGTTGTCTTGTGGTGTGCTCTAACTCCAGTTCATTTGTTTCCCCTCCTGCTTTGGATATTTTCCAAAATGAGCTTGATTAGAAGAGATCATGGAAATGCCACGCTTGGATATATTTAAGCCATAAAAATACATACAAATACAGTGAAGAAACTTGCTCAGTGTTCAGACCAATTCTCAGATGCTGCCAGGACTAATGAAGGACTTACCATGAAATCCTTTTCAGTCCTACTTCCTGCTCTCCTAATGCTTATAATTCTGCAAGCTGCAAGTCTGGGGCTGTGGGTGAGACCTTATCCTGTTCCCAAAGCCACATGCAAATCTGTCGATTCATACGGTGTGCTTTGAAGTAGTATCATGTCCTGTCTAGAAAAGCTGTTTGTTTTTCAAAAGATACACATTCTGTACAAGGACAGTTTTACCCAGTATTCAGGCAAAGTAAAAGGCCTGTTGAGAAATGCATAGAAATGGGTTTTAGCACAGCCCAACTTCTTTTTCCTAATCAAAGCCCGAATTCTTAGAGGGATGCTTTAGGTTACATCACAATGATACTTTTGGTGCTTCATCAGATAGCAGCAGGTGGAGGAAAAGAGTTCTTTTTGACAATGTGAGGTGTCTGCCATTCAAATTCTAATGAGCAGAATCACTTGTATTATGATGAAGATTACTATAATAGTAATAATTATTATTATTGTTATTATTATTATTATTATGACAAGAGGAAAATATGGTAGTGATCCCACTATGTGGTAATGCTGTACACAGTGTCTTCTTTGCACTTTTGCAGTGATGAAATGTATTTAGTAAATGTTAAAAATACAGCTCCCTAGCTGGGAAGTGACAGCATGACATTCTGGAGACTGTGTTCAGGTATTCTAAGGTCATTTAACTTCATTTTGTGCATTGGTTTCAAAATGGGCAAGCATCCTGAAAATACTGTGTACTGGATATGTGGCTTCGTAGTGGGATGTGCTCTTACAAAGTGACAATGTGCCTTTTTTACATTCTGTTGCTGTAGCTAGCAAACAGTGGCTTACTGTTTAGAAACCCATGATATTGGGATTTCAAGTGTGCAGAGGGAATGTGATCTTTGAAAGACTGGAAGTTTTTTTGAACCTTTAATAGATTTTTTTAACAGGGAGAAGACTTCGTGGGCTGTGCCTGAAATGCATTGCTGGAAAATTCTCTCTCTTGAAAACTTTTTCCCACCTTAGCTCCCTGCTCTCCAGAGACATCAATAGAAAAGCCCCCTGAGGCTCTGAACAGCAACTAAATTTTCATTTTCATTTGTTCTCCTTCAGAGTGTCCTTGAGGCTTCAGAAACTTAGAGGATGAGAGAAGAGAGATGCATCTGATCCGAAGTGATAATTCTCATGACATTTTGGGATATGATTCTGCAAGACTCTAGCAGAAAAAGTCTGCCCAGATTGGATCTATACTATCCCATCATCCTTACTGAGTGGTAGAGATTAAAATCTAAGGCAATATTTGGTTAACATATTTTGAATTTAAATGCAGGTGTGCTATTAAAAAAAAAAATCGAATCTAAATCCACCAAAGGCAAATGATTAAACTTTGGAGAAAATGAAGTATTTCTCTGTGTTAAAGCACATACAGAATGGCACACTATTTAAGTGCAATGCATTTGGTTTCCATGACGTCTTATCCTAGCAACACATTTCCATGTTTTGTTATTTTCCATTCTGCCTGCCTTTTGCTGCAGAAGATACAGAATGCAGCGTGTCAGTTGAGGTCTCTGGGTGATACTATTGTAGGAGGATTAGATAATTTTAACAACAAAATATGTAGCTAGGATGGTACCTTCCACTTTGATGCGTAGAATTCTTTAAAGTGAGAGTGCAACAATGTTAAATATATTAAATCTTAAAATATTGCTATTTATCCATAGGCCAAATTTAATTCTAATTTATTTTGAGTATCCACAGAATTTTCATGTGTATTTTATTGACTTTGGTATAAGGTTTCCTGTGATCTGATGTTGTCAGTCATCACTGACTTTGGAGAGATGTAAGATTTGCACAGCTTCTGTGGAGGTGAACTTTGGAAGTGGAATTAGAGTTGTATGGTGGGAGTTATGAATTTGTCTATGTTTTGACATCGTGTGCCAAGGGGCTTGAAATGAGATGGTGTTATCCTTCTGACATGTCCGTAGTAATTCCAAGTAAGGATTGCAGAAATACATAATTCTTCATCAAAACAGAGGTCAAATACTTGATGTTTCATAGCCTGGCTGAGCAGTTGCTGGGCCCTGAAGCTGTGCTATGTAATTGGAGTCCTCTGTAGTCCCTTCTTTCTGCTTTTCCGGCCCCTGAGACTACTGGTGGTAATGAGTACGCTCAGAAGGGATCTGGCATTCCATGAGCTCAATCCAAAGCCTTTGGAAGTGTTCCTGAATCTTTCCACTGATTTCAATTGCACTTGAAACCAGGTCCTGTGTTATTGTCTGAAATTTGAAAGCAAGCTCACTGCCTTGAGGGTCATGTTTAATTTAAACAAATGATTTAAGTTACCTTGTAGGACAGGGATCTACTCTGTTCAGGCTGTTGAATCAGTAAGACATGCATTTTCTGTGTGGATAACTGCTCCACACTATGATTCATGGCCCAAGCAACGCTTAGCATTGCAGTTTTGTCATTAAGCATCATGAATGAGACTGGAGAGGGTATAAAAGCAGCACCCATACACTGCAGTAAGATATTTGAAACCACCAATTTGAAGACTATCAGCTTCCCCTCTCTGGCAGACCCTTTGCTGGGTCGCCTCCATTTCAGTTGAAATTATGTTTTTGAATGCATAGGAGTTGTAATGGTTGTAAAGACGGTGTGACTGAGGTGAGGCTTGACCCAGTGGAGTTCCCTCTCCCTCTGTTTTGAATTCAGTTTGAGTTTTTTCATATAACTTCCTCAGGAAAAAGCAAATAAAATGAGCTTTTGAAATTTCCACCCAGGTCTGGTTGGTCCCATTGCCTGTGTGTTGTGGCACAGCAATGCTCTGTAGCAGCTCTGCAATTAGATTGTGGATGTAACCAGTGAAATTTTAGCTGAGGTTCTGGTCATCCCAGCTCAACCAGGGTGTCCTGGGCTTTTGAACTCTGCCCAAGTTCACACACATGCAGCATCTCAAGTAAAAATTCCAACTCTGATATAATATTGTAGTGCCTTACAAGTGACAGTGTTTTTTATATAAAATAAAACATGCTAAAGTTTATTTGTGTTATAAAATGCTCTGTAATGTATTTTGAGATTGCTGTGTGGATTATGCTATGCAGCAAAGAAGGTTTGTTGACAGTTTGATTAACCTGTACCACTACATTTCTAGTTCCTTTATTTTCTGTAAATGCATAATAACATACCAGTTAGTTTTAGCTCCAAGAAATATCATTAAATCAGTACAGATCAAAATTGAGTTGGACTGTGTAATGGCTTAGTAAGCTGGGAATTTTTCACTAATTCATTTTTTAATAGGAATTCTTAAAAAAAAGACTTTTCATCTCATCCATCATCAGTTTACATAGGCACAGAAATAAATAGCAATTTGGATATATGCTAGTATGAATAATATGAGAGTATGCCTATCCAGATTTCATCTATTTTCACTTCCATCTCTTTAATAAAAACCAAAAAGTATAAGTTATCAAGCTTTAAAATCTGGCATTTGAGCCACAGTATTTTGATATAAGTTATTGGGACAGAGATTTGAGCTGCACATGTCACTGCTAGCAAAGTATATATGAGGAGGAGGAGGAGAAATGGAAGCCTGTGGAGAATGCAAGAGAGATGTGAGGAGGGTGGTTAGCATCTGGAGGAGGTAAGTGGGATCGTAGGCTCAGAGAGTGAGGTTAATAGACATGGTCAGTTGGTAAGTGGCTAATGAAAGACTTTGCTCCATCTTCCGTCACGTACTTGTCTGTGTCCTGCATCTGATCGAATGGAAGTGTGAGAAGCAGAGACATCCTCTTTATATGTGAAAGTATCCAGAGGAGGTGCAAAGGCATTTCACCTCACTTTCAGGAGGCTTTGTTTTGCTCCTGAAATTAAGAAAAAAAAATCCCTACAGCACACAAGTGGATATTAGTTGGTGGGTTTGGCCTTCAGTGGAGTACACGTATATTGATCTGATCTTTACCCTCCAACATGCAAAGATATTCTAAGGTAGATATTGCCTGTTTCTGAACCCTGCTCCAGTTCTCTTTGAGACCACGGTTCTTCTAAAAGACTGTTTTATTTATCTTTATTTCATATTATTTACAGATATGTTTATCAACATAATTTACAATCTCCAGCTCTGTGTTCTCTTGAATTTTTGCAATACCTTATTAGTCCATGGAAGAGCACAAGGTGAAATAGAGTATGTATTATTTAATATTCTGTGTTTCTTACTAACGATGGTTAAGGGATGTTGAGGTGGATGAGTTAACTCCTGAGACACTTTTAGCAGTTGCTTTTTGAGATGGGTGTCATGGAGCACAAGTGCTGATTTCTCCATCCCTTGCTTTACTGGGCTTTTGTTTCTCTGGAGATGCATTTCAGTGGGTGTGGAGAGATCTGAATTCATGCACATGCACTTTGTACCACATTCCTGCCTTAATTTAGAACCTCTTGGAGACCAGCTGCAGCCTTATTTAAAAAGAGGAGAGGGTGGGTGGTTAGCGATGGAAGTGTCCTGCGGAGTAGGAACAGTCAGTTACAGTTGTGAATGGAGGTGCTTTTTATCTTATCTTCAAGCTGTGTGGTGTATATCTTAATTTTTCAAATTCAACATTGTCTTGGAAAACTAAAGCTACCATTTCTACAAAATTATAGCAAACAAGAAACCTATCATGAGATAAAATAGAGAGGGATGGGTGCCAGTCACAGGATTTATTATAATTTTATAACTGTCTATTAAATTGAATAGCTGTTCAGTAGAAGTAGAGGTGGTTATTAAAATGGCAGATGTTAAGTGCAATGTTTGGCTACTGATTCTTTTAGAACTGCCCTGCCAATATTTAGTATGAAGAAGCTATTTCTGTAGTGTAATTATTACAAAGAAATGGAACTTGTAGGATATACCATTTGTACACTTTTCTTCAGGAAAACAGTAGCAGAAGGTTTAATGAGGTGGTGCAGGGAACTTGCTCATCTTTTGAAAACAACCTTTTAGTCAAAACACGATAAGCATGTAAGGGCAGGGCAGAGAGGTCGCTGTATTTGCCAGTTTGTTTCTAAATAAGCTTGTCGATTAAGCTAAAGCTGAGCCTGGAGCCCATGACTTCACCTGCTGCTTTTACCCTCTGAGTTCTCTCCCTGGCTGCCAGCATTGTGTGAAACCATCCTGAGCTGTTTAGAACTGTTCATTGATGCTGTTTATTTTTTTTTTATCTTCTCCGGTGTTATCGCCTGGTGTGTGACTAACCAGTTTAAACAAAAGAGTGCAGAAATCCTTCTCCCAGCAAGAAGGAAATAGAGTTGGTTTTTAGTATCAAATTTAAGGTTTATTTCCACAGAGTTGGAATTGATTTTATTGGGCAGATCTTCAGGGGCTTTAAACTTCTTCATAGGTGCAGTCTCCTGTGGAGATGGAGAGGCCTCTCCCTCCCTGGGCCGAGCTGCTCTCTGCAGGGGCTGCTGGCTGACCCAGCTGGGGGCTGGAGCCCCTTCTGCCCTCCCTGCGTCCAAAACTCTGCAGTTGTCAACCAGGATCCTGCCACCCTGCAGTCTGAAACAGTGTGGTGTCGCTGAAGACTGCCCTAGTGCCAAGCCTATCTTCAGGCAGAGATCCAAATTACAGGTCTATGCATTTCTGCAGCTAAGGCTGCAACCTGGTAATTAAAAGTGATTTTCCCTTCTTAAGTAATGGGCTTGCTTTGCACCTGTCCTCATCCTCAGGCTTGTGGCTTGGGAGAAGGTTCTTGTAAGAACAAGGGAAGGTGAAGGCTTCTGAAAATGCAATAGATAGTTGTGACATGTTTGTGGAAGCTGATTAGCTATAGTATGAAGTGACAACTAGGTTAAAATTACAGGATTTCAGATACACTTGTCAGGTTCCATACCGTGCTTCGGCTGTAAGCTGCAGCAGTGCCTTCCCAGTAACTTAAAGCACTTAATTCAGGTGCCTAAAACCAATGGTGTAATGTGTCTGCTGTGTAGCATTCAAACCTGATGCTTCAGAATTGGTGTTCTTGTGAGCATGGCATAACTAAAGGAGTATTTGTTTTATCTGAAGTAAGAAGATGCCATGAAATGTAATTTTGAAGCTGCCACTTCCCATAAAAATTGATTGGCATTTTGCAGTAGTCAGACTTGAAGGGCTGGATTGTGGCTACTGTGTAAAAGGAGGTGGGGCAGGAGATTAATCCTCTCTGGGTACCCTACAAAGAGCTAGGCACATTCAGACTATAATGCATTTTTGTTAAACTGGGATTTCATTCACTAATAAACTCCAGTCATCTCCTGTGGCCAAGGTCTTATACATTGTCTTTCATTCTCTCTGCTTTTCTCTTGACTCCACCAAGCTCATTTTAAATTCTATATTCCTTTTATTCTTTTGGTTCCTTTTTAGATAACTTTGGTTTAAATGATGACTTGGTTATTTGATCCGTTTAATCTTAAATTGTGTCTTTTGGGCTACTCTTGTCAGGTTTTGTTTTTTTCTTTGTGGCTTATTGTTCCTTAATTAGAACCTCATTTAATTTTTAAGGCTGGTGAGTAAATAGGTGCTTTTTTCAAGAAAAGACCAAGAACAGTATTTGCATTCATGTAACAATTTCCATCCTAATTCCCAAGCTGCAGGCCCTATGGCTTTGCTGAATTGCAGCCACCTCAGAGGACTGTAGCTGCCAAGTAAAACGAGGCAGGAATCTGTTTTTTTTCCAAAAAGCCCCAAGCTATCTTCTTTGTCCAAGACAGGCACAGAGGGTATGGATATTTAAGGTCTCATCTGAAGGATGCAAATGAGCAGACTGCTATGAGTTAGAGGTAATTAAAACCACATATTGAGATAATCAGCCAATTCAATTCTTGCTTTATTGTAGTCTATTTCCTCATCCGAGGGACTTGTTTTTCACAGTGTTACATTTTCCATACACTGACCAATGCACAGAAAAGGTAGCTGCAGGTAGCCTGCTTGTGCCAGCAGAAAAGAAGCGTGTTTGTGAGCATGAATGATTGGCATGCCAGTGTTTGCAGGGTGCATTTTTGTGAAGCCTTGTATGGACAAATGGGGAACACATGAAAATCTGCTCTCAGATATTTCGTTCCTCATGAAATACGGAGCAGAGCTGAGCCTTTAGAGTCTTTGGTCACTTGGAAATGCTCAGGGAGAGGATTCTTTACACCAAAAACTCTAATACCATCTTGTCTTTCTTGTGCCCAAGCAAGCGAGTCATTTTCAGTGGCTGGTAGTGCTGAGTGTAGTTAAATCCTTGAGAGGTGGGATGGTAACAACCACCTTTTCCAACAGCAGGGCTGTATAAAACAGTTCCTGTAATGTGCACATTGCTATGTCTGTTGTAGTTTTAAACTAATGTTTCTCATGGTTCTTGAGAACATTTTCATAGGCAATGTAGGGTGGACTGATAATGATTTTCGTCTCTCAAAAATTTGGCCATTTTTCTTTCATTTTTTTCTCTGAGTTTGTGTTGGTGACTGTCCCATCCTTCTGCACTGTACAAATGTCATGGACTGTGAACTCCTCTTTCTGGGGAAGGGCTTTTGTAGCAGCAGCTCCAGCCCAAGGCTCCCTTTCGAGCCCAAGTGTGGGGCCAGGGATCAGAGGCACACTGTCCCCTCTGCAGTGGAGCTGCCCCAGCTGCATCCGAGCTGGAGGGGGCATTTTCCAACAGGGACCACAACTGCTGCCAGGATGAGTCCTTAACAGGTATTTATTGCACTCCTATTTTTGAAACTCCTTCTGTTATTTCATTTACTACAGATGATGTGGTCCAAATGCTGGTCTAAGCTTCATTTGTGTTTACCTCATGAATGAAGTCCCTTTTGCTTTATCTGAACTTCTTTAATGAATAGCTGCTTTTAGGAAAGCCGGACCTTGGGTCTGAGAGGAATTAACCCAGAAGCAAGAACAGGAGCAATAATTGATGCCACTGTTAATGGCTTAGTCTGATGTGGATAGCACTTCAGTATACCCTCTTCCAGGACTGGGGAAATGAAGTGAGCTAGAACAGTATGATTTCAGTCTTCTGAACAATGACAGATAATGTGTTTGACACACAAAGGATTAATTTTTGCTCAGTAAATGTAATTTATAACATGCAGGAAGTAAATTTCTGCCTTCAGTCAAATGGATGAAGGACAGAAGATCAATTTTCCATCTGCATCTGGTTTCTGGCAGGTTTAGGTCTTAAGGGGTCCTTTTTCTTCTCAGTGCTCACTACATTTGGAGGCACTTCCTTCTGAATATGTGTTTGAGCCAGAGCAGGGCAACAAGTGGAACTGATTTTGTTAAATCTTATCTCTGTTCATTAATCTCAAATAGTACTATGCCAAAGTTTCTGTACAGAAGCAATTATCATAACCTGTCTTTCCAAATCTATGCCATAGCTAATATTTTGGCTTCCTTCCCTCTGATGCTGTCACACACTGGTGCATCCTACGTTTTTGCCTTGTAAGACTTCATCCCAGAAGAAAACTCTGGAGGATGTTTCGGTTTTTCTTACCCCTTGTGGCAACTTCCCACCCTAATAATGGATTAAATCTATTTAACTGGGTTAATTGGTGTTAGATAGAAAATAAATCTGTTCTGGCAGAGGGGCTGAATTGCAAACTGAAGTGACCTGTGTTATCTAGAGATCTTCACCCTCAGATAACATGATGCAAGGGACTTTGTGTATTATTGTAACAGGTCTCCGTAAGGAGGAGGGATTTTCTGTGCCTAGGGAGTTAGCCTAGGAGGTAGAAAGCCTCAGATTGAGTTTCTGCTGCAGACAGCTCTGACACCAGTTCCTGGTGTGCAGAATGGGAATGAATACCTCCCTGGCCCTCAGCAGCGTTGCCAGGTGTTTGCAATATTGGTGTGATTTGTACATGGATAAGAGAGGAAGGTCTATTTGTATGAGGATCTTGGATAGGAAATGGGTCAGTGGCTCATTGAATGCATGGGATTATCTTCTCTTTATTGTGGAGCTTAACTTTCTTCCTAACTCTTCACAAATCTCAGCTTTGATACCTCTCTATACTGTAAGGAGAAATCAGGCGTTTGAATTAATGCTATTTCTATGATTTTTTTTCTTATTTTTGGAATGAAATTGAGTCACTAGTTTACTAGTAACTTTAGCATTTCCTACAGACATAACTGATAATATTTAATGTTGACTTATTGTCTGACAGAAGGAAAGCTCTGGGAGTTGCATTGTAATGCTTAAAAGTATTATTACTAGTGAAGTTATCTTCGGGGTGGAGCTCTGTTTTCCCCCTTGCTTCTTTCA
Organism: Aleadryas rufinucha; assembly: GCA_013397815.1. Classification (NCBI taxonomy): domain Eukaryota; kingdom Metazoa; phylum Chordata; class Aves; order Passeriformes; genus Aleadryas; species Aleadryas rufinucha. The sequence continues at coordinate 499,957 of VZTH01017345.1, read as the reverse complement.
CAAAATAAGCAAAGGACATCGTGTGATTTCTTTTCCTAAAAGGCTGTTCCCCACGGATAAGATGAGTGAGACTGGCACTATTTTAGTTACTTTGAAGCTTTCTGTGAGAATCGTCTGCCTTGTGTTTAGGAAGCCCATTGCAATTCGCCATTGCCTCATCTTGGTGGCCTTGGGTCTGTGTGTGGTGTCATGGTGGGTTATTAGTGAAACTTAACTTCTTCAATAGAATTTATGTTTAAGTTTAAACTACAGAGACTAGGACCTTGAAGGTACTGCCCTAAAGCTCTTTTGGTTATTTCTGATGACTGTGAAAGCATACTCAGTTCGTTTAGGCACAGTACCTTTTGTGACTAAACTAAGAAATCAATCAATAAGTAAAAGGTAGATTCTTTAATTATCTTCCTCTGTACATTGCATAGTGATGAATTAGCTTACTGTGCAATTTCTTAGAGCATGAGGTGCAGTGGTTAGGAAAAACTAAGTTCATTATTTACGAACAGGCATTGAGGCCGTTACCAATTACTTGAAGATTCCTAGTTACAGGCTTTCTGAAAGGATAGTACAATTCTGTAAAGGTTCCAAGTAAAATTTTCAGGGATTATTCTGTGAAAGTCCTTAGCCCAATGAGGTGTGAAAATTCCTTCAGTTTGTTATCTTAATTAGTCATTAAGTGCATGATACTTTTCTTTTTTCTTGATTTCTTTTTCTGTGGAAAATGTACATGGCTTCTACTTAAAAATAACTTCAGAGTGACAAAATGCCCTGTGTCTTAGGAACTCTCAGCAGATCAAAACAGATAGGCAGAGTAAGCTCTTGGATTTCCCTTGATGTACTTTACTGAAGCTGCCATTTCTTTCTGAGCATGACATCCTCATGGAATACAGAGCATAAATAGGAATCACATATTTCATAAAAAGGTTGTGTTTCTAGAAAGGTTATGTGGATAGAGAGTCTTCATAAACATGTTCTCAGTTCTTGCCTGAGTCACAGAATTCCTTTAGGAGCAGGGCTTGTTCTGTTTGTAGTGTTTGTTTCCATTTGCTAGCTCAGTGTTATGTTGTAAGTAGAAATTCCTCTAATGGCTACTGTTTTCAGATACTGTGGAGGTGTAGATTTGGTGATGATTGTTTCATTGGTAAGGTATTAATGATACTTTCTGGAGTTAGTAGGGAAATGCTCTAAGAGATGGAAATTCAGGATCATGGTGCAGAAAGAAACACGTTATGGATATTTTTAATTGAAGCTTTGCCTGTCAGAGTGAGAAGATTTCTGTCCGTAGAAATTTTCTGTCCATTTCTGTCAAATGTTCATATCCAGATGTTCTAAGGGAAGGCAAAGTGATTGAAGTAATTGTGAGCAATATCAACAGTGTATTTCTTTGTCAAGTCGTTAGGATCTGTATCATGATGTTTGTTACTGCCATAAATCTTTTCAGCTAGCAGAAATCAAAAGCCTGAAAAGCAGTTTCTGGATTGTATAATCAAAGTGGCTGGATTGGGTGGAACCAGGGTGCTTGATTCAGTTGTTGCTTTGCCTCCTCTGCAGATGCAGTAAGATACTTTCAGTTACTGTAAAACAATCACCAGTCAGAAACATTTAAGTATTTTCACATAGTGCCCGTAGAAAACTGTGTACTAGTCCAGAAAAAGTCTTAAAATTGTCAGCAGCTATGCTCTCTGCTTGGTAGCAAAAGAGGAATCACCACTTCATAGCAAAACCACCCCGATGGAGGCACGGTCATCTCCACTGCTGAAAGAACTGCTGTGTTTCAGGTTCAGACTCTTCTTGCGGTGGCAAAGGAACACTCAGGCTCAAACCAAACTGATGAAGGATTGGAAGCTCGTTTGGGCTTCCTTGAGAAAACTTTGATTGATGTTGTGTATTGCTTCTTCCATAAAAGGTAGTAAGGGGACAGTGTTTCATTCTCTTCCCCATTTCATTAGTGTTAGGAGCCAGAACTCGTAGCAGTTCTGAAGGCGAATGGGAAGAGCAAACCTGGCAGTCTTTTTTTTTTTTTAAAGTAGAATTGATTTCTGTGGAGAATTGGTTATAATGTGTGTCTTCACCCTTTTTTTTAATGAACCTGGTGATTAATTATATTCCACTGTTTAAGTAATATTTTCCCTGTTTCATATTTTCTTTCTTTTAAAAAATAAAAAGGTTATATTTTTCTCTTCTTACACCTACACTTGAAGTACATTTTGGCAGGATATATGAATTTGAAATGTGAAGCAAATTTTCTGAACTGTGTGGCTAGCTAATAGCAAATTGGTTACCTAATGAGGAAAAACATCAGAAGATTTCTGTTGAAGGGTCTACTGAAAGAAAAGCATCATCCTAAATCTCATCTATGCCAGCCTAAATTCATCTTACAGCATGTCTGTTCTCTGCAGGATCTTGGATTATTTACCTCAGGAGATCAGAGAGAGATGCTTTGAATTTTTGTTTTCCTCTCCTGTTTGTTTTCAGTGTGTACTTGACACCATATTAGGATTAATTTTATGAATGGCTTGGAAGGGCAGGCCTCATTGATTTCCTGTGGTAATGGAGCTTGTAAAGCATTAGGCCCTTCTGGAAGTGTTCCCCGCTGGTGGGGTGTCTGCAGCGCTTCCCCAGCACGGCCAGCGCGGCTCTGCCTCCGCGGGGAGGTTTGGCTGCGGCTGCCTCGTGCTGGGAGGGGAGCGGCTGCTCTGGGCCGTGCCCTCCAAGGCATGGCAGGGGACCGGGCTGCAGCGCTGGCAGCTTGCTCTGCTGGGTTCTGCCCTTCAAATGGGGCTGTGCTGCTTCTCTGCTCTCTGCTGAGATGCCCCAGACGCAGTGAAGGAATTAGTATGGTGATAATTGCATGGGCTCATGTCTCAGTAGTCCTCTCAGCTGAGAAGGCTCATCAGCTGCTCCTTCAGAACCAGTTTTAAGGCGATTCCTAATACAATACAGGTTTTTTTCCTGTGTTAAGACACCATATTATTTTGGGGTGAGGGAGTTTCATCCCAGCTATAAGTTTCTTAAGGAAGGAGTGCTTGTCTCAGGATGACAAACTGTACTCCCACTAAGATGCTGCCTCGTCACCTCCAGGTCTTTAGCACAAGTCCTTGGGAAGCCTAGCACAGGGCTGGAGTCACAGGTTGTCCTTCTCCCCACTTCATCTACCATGTGGCAGAGAGAAGAAGGCAGAGCTCCTGCCTGTTGCCACAGAAAGCAAGTAACTTCCCAAGTTTGTGGAAATCCAATACATTTCCATTTTAGGTGCTACTCTGTAGACTTAATTACATTTGTTTTTTAGCATCTTCCTTACTAGTGCAAATGTGGTGCCTTCATCCTGAAAGTGATGCTGATTTATCTGTCTGTTAGCGAATCCTCTTGTATTTCCTGCTCCAGAGGGAGGAGAGACGCGTTCTAATCTTGTATCTTTAATCTACCAGTCTAGGAAGATATCTCAGTTTTTTCCTTAAATACGAACAAATAATTATTTATGTATTTCTCTAAAGCTGGTAGCTTCAAGGTGTTTCCATCCACTGGCTAACATAAAACCTGTTGTGCACTTGTAATAAACTGTGATGAATAGTCTGAGATGTAAGCTCTTCCAAACTATAAACTCTGAATATTAAATATTTCATCCTGTGTTTACCATTAAAAACTTAGTTGCAAGAGCTCTAGTTGAGACACTTTTAGGCATTTCTAATAGCTGTTCATGTCAGCACTAACATATGGATATGTGCTAAATATAGAATGCAAATTACCTGTTCCGTGCTGCAATCATTTTTCTAGTTATTGTATTCTTAGAGCTTCATTTATCGTGGTTTCCAGGCAATCAAGCACAGAAAAATAAGAGTGAGGACTTGTAAGAAAATGTGGCTTTCATTGCTACTTTTTGATACATTTACATTTGCGTGTTATTTTGTGTCTGCAAAGAATCAGATGCAAACCTACCCTTTTTAGTTTGGTGCGTTTGCATTTCTGGTTCCTGTTGGATCTAATGGAAAGGGAACAGCCGTTTAACAGCAGAGCAGGTTTTAATGTATGACTCAAGCAAAGTGTGTGAGCCCAGAGAAGCCAGTTGCTTCTAAGAAATGCAAATTCCATGTAAAACGGGAAGGAATAGAAATGCACCATTGGAAATGTGCTATTTTAAAATTAAAATGTGATTAGAGACAGTGTGAAATTGTGTTAACGTTGACAACTGTGGGTCTGTTCTCAGGAACAGTCACTGCAGCTTGGAGGGCTGAGTGTTTTCAGCTGCTGGGCTCCTTGCTCAGGGCTCATTGCTGCACATGGCTGTGGCTTTCGTAGCCAAGTGGCAAAGCCGTGAGCCTTCCAATACATATTCCTCCTGCTTTGTTTCCTGCACGAGGCATTCTTCCTTCACAGGCTACTTGTACTGATGCCTTGATGGGGCTACCTATAAACAGAGGCTAGACAAAATTAAGAGGATTAAAGTGGTTATTTATTGAAGGGCCTTCAGGTACACTTTGGGCAGTCAAAAGCCTTCAGAAAGGCTACACCCCGAATGGACAACTGGTCACGAGTTTTTCATACTTTTATAAGTTTGGTCTATTTGCATATAAGGGTTAATTCTCCAATTACAATTTCAGGTAATGAAGTCATTACCCCAAGTTTGCTCCCCCCCTTTAGAGGCTTTGTTTACATATTTTGGGACCTGAGACAGTAAGTTATCCTTGAAGTTCAGACCTAGAGAGGGTTTGTTTTGTCTGACCAGAATGGGAGAACAGCGGCTAAGAGGCTATATGGAGTCTTAGAGTCACACACTAAAGCATTACAGGATATGAAAAATATAAAAGCTAAAATCCTAAGGCATCAGTACCCATTTGGCTTGCATTGTTGTACCCATTTGGTTGCAGACATGGAATATCTTATGGATGTCCTTGGATTGGTAATGCACTGTAGCAAGTGGACAGGCAGTGCTTCAGGTGTAGGGCTTAGGCAAGGCTGCCCTTTTCTGAGTTCTGAGCTGCTTTTCTTGGACCCTGCACTATAGGAGTTCTGTGCTTTTGGCAAACTGGAAGGAGTCCCACTGGAATCAGTGTGGCTGGACTGGCCATGCCTGGGACATTTGAGACCGTCCACACTCAGGTCAAAAAATGTGCATGGCCAGGTAAACGAAAGTCAGCTCATGAATTAAGTTGAGACAAATACCCATTTATAGCAAGGGTTGGAGTTCCCTACCTGGTTTACTGCTTTTGTTTTCAGGTAGAGATGAAAAATGTTGCATTGGGCAGCAATCCAGCCACTTGATTCATAACAGTGTCAAGCAGTCATCAGTTTGATTTTGCCTGTGATAGACTGAATGCATTTTACTGAGTGAGTTGCTGATGAAAATATGCACTTCTCTCCTGTTTAATGTCCTTGAAGTAACCTCTGTGCTTGAAGGATGAAATTAGTTTATACTCACTTTTTCTTTCCTGATCTGAATAAAGTAGAATTGAAGTAATGTTGGGGGTTCCTTACTGCTCTAATCATGACCTTCTTTTTGGCACCATCTCATAAACTGAACACCTACCCATTTGTGATATGTAAACAACAAGGTTTGTGGCTTTAGTCTTGAAATAAAGATGTCATCTTTAAGATTCATGATGGGTTTTTGTATTTTTTTTTTCATTTTGCATAATTATCCAAGCCTTATAATTAGCCTTTTAATTTAGCTGAAATAAGTCACTTAAGTAGGCATATTGTTGCAGTCATCTGTGTTTATTATATATAAGAATTAAATATCAAAGTTATGAAATGTCTTTAAATTCTTCTTAGTATTTTCTTTTCCTCTGACATAAATTATTCTTTTGGTTGCAGGCTGAAAATGTTTGTACTTAGCAGCAATTACAAGAAAAACTAAAAATTGTGTGCCTTTATTTCTGATTACTTTTTCCACTTTAGCAATTTATAGTGGCAGTGGATATTTTACTAAATGGAAAAAGTGTTCTGGAAGGGATGATGACTTAGTTCCACACTAAGATTCACTGTTTGTTTCTAATGCTCAGCATTATGGGTTTGATTTTTTGTGATGAATAGATATCTTTATGCAAAGCAACCGAACCTTAATTTGGTGGTCGCATTTGTCCAAAGCCTTATTGCTTCTTGTAGAGGATTTCTTTTAGCTAAAATGTTTGTTATCCACTATGGTTGTTAATTTCTTAAGTTTCCTTTTCTTGTGTGCTTCTAATACTGTGTTTATGAAAAAAAAAAAAATCAGGCAGTTGCTGCTACCATCCACTGTACTGGAAGCAGGTGGGAGACAGATGGAGGTTACTGGGGAGTCCCAGTATGCAGCAATTTGGTTCTATACAGCTCCAACAGAACACAAGCCTTGCTTATAAATGCTGTTAAACCCAGTACCTTTAAAACAGTCAAAAAAGCTCTTGCCTGGCCCCCAAATTGCTGAAAGAGTACATTGTAAGGTAATTTGCTATAAAGATCTCTTGAAATTATTTCAGCATATTCATTGTTGGTTGCTCTTTCTAAACCAATCCTATTATCAGGATGTGAATTTGATGTATGGACAAGGCTCAAATTAGGTTGGGGATTGAATTTTTGTCTTTTCACTGCGTGCTTTAGATGTTCAGGCAGTGCTTTATCAATCATGGTTTTATGAAAGTGAAAATTACTTCTTTATTGTTTTCTTTAAGGGCGTTAGTTTTTTACTACCTGAGCAGTCCTCAGCTTGCCACATCACCTCTTAATACTAATTTCCCTTTTGGATGTATCCAGGCAAGTCACCATTTTAGATTCACAAATAGCTCTCTATTAACTTTTACTAGATCTATTGCATAATCTTCTGTCTAATACAGTGGTATTGATCACTAAAAAGATTAAATAGATCTTTATGTTTTCAGACAGTTTCAAAAATTATTTGGTCAAGTTAGTGCGACTGAAACTGTAGTGCCATTTATCATCTAAAATGGCAAAAAATCATTCAGAGTTAAGGATGTAACATCTCTGAATGTGTTTTATGAGATTCTTTTGATCACTGGCTGTGCCAATGGCTTCCTGTGGGTCAGCAGTGATTTTATTTCATGATGGGTTTTAGCTCTTTAAAAAGAAATATAAAATGGTTGCCAATCTGCATTATCCTTCTTGCTTTAAAAAAGTGGTGATTCATATTATCCACTCCTAAGATATCTCTTAGGATTTGCTGTGACTGTGGGAGGAGTTCAGCTGAGAGAGTCCTTCAGACGGAAACTGCCAAAGCTTGCTACTTTAATCATTATTCCTAGTGCAAGTTACAGGCTTAAGCCTATTATTAGCTTGCATACAAAAAACCCCCCTAAATATATAATTTGACAACCAACTCCTACAAATTACCCATTATCCATTTCTTTAAAAACTGTGAGCACTTCTGTATTCAGGCCAGTTTCATGCTTGCTCTTAGTCACTGTCATGGGGCTCTGTGTTAATTTGACTGGAGCTGGCAGATGAAGGGTGTGCTGCTTGATGTGCTCGCCAGAACGTCATTGGAGGTTAGTTTGCAAAGAAATAATACAGGATTTGTTTTCAGAGAAGCAGACTTTGGGTTCAAGTGTTTTCCTTTCTTTGCATTCATCCAATGACCAGCTGCACAAGTGTCTCTCCGATTTTAGGGCTGTCCTTCTGTTTGGATCTCCAGGTTTAAACCTGAGCCTACAAGCTGAAATGCCTGACTGTGGTTTCAAAACCCACTAAAAAACAGGAGTAAGTTTTTTCTTTGTTTTCCATTCTTAAGTACAGCCTATTCTGTCAGAAGTTCGTGTGTGGTATGGGACGGCTGTTTTGTTCAGAAAGTCCCTATCTGACAGAACTGAATTGAGTCTGGGGACAAAGAGAGTTACTTTCCTCTGTCCAAGGAAAGTGAAGGAATACTTTCAAGTGTTTCTTCTTTTGTTTTCCTGCATAATGGTATAAAGGTTTTCTTTTACAACCCATGGATTGAGTTCAAGGCTGCTCAATAGCATGTCTGGCTCTGGCCTTTCACGTTTTTGAACACAGATCCACAAAGGAAACAAGAAGGGAGCAAGGGATGCTTCCTTCTGCAAGTCAGTCCAAACCCAAGAGCTGGATGCTCAGAATTCAGCAGGCTGATGTGGGAGTCTCCAGGTCACGGGGCTGGGACAGTGTCATGCTGGGACAGGTCACAGTGAAAGAGGCTGTGACTCAGTGATAGTACTGAAGGGCTAGGTCTCCTTCCATGTAAAGCTCTCCTAGAAGATCCCCTTTTGGGGTCATGGCTTTTCTTTATCAGCAGAGGCTGGTGGGCTGTGTCTGACATCTGAATGACAGCGTGGCTCAGACCCTGAGCTACATTACTCATCCATATGGGGAGCCCAAGGTAGGAGCCACTGGATGAGCTTCCTGCCTACACAGCAGACAGCAGCTGAAAAATGAGTGGTAAAAAGCAGTGAATAGTGGAGTGTGTTCAGGTTCAGAAGGTTCAGTTCTTCAGTTTTTCTTCAGTTTCCTGTGTTGGAGAAAGGAAAGGTGTGAACCAAGCTCATTGTACTGGAAATAGCTGCCTGGTGTGTGGTTGAGCTGCTCAGAGGTAAGAAAAGAGTGGTCAGAGGTCGAGGGGATGGCAAGCCTTTAGCAAGGGTTGAAAGATATAAAAGGTCCTGGTTGCACTTACTCGCTTGAAAGGAGAAGATTAAGTCCTGACATTGACATTGGCTGGATCACTGGAAACACTGAACACGTTTTGAGATGCCACCTGCTTTAAGAGGGAACTTCTGTGTTCCATTCTTAGACAGTGTTGCCATTTATTTCAAGTGCTGACTGTAATGGCTGAGAAAGCCATCGAAAATTTGTGCCTAACAGAGCAAATAATTACATAAGGATCAAGCCTGTAATCACTCTGAATAGAAACTGGAACATCTGAACTTGAAAACACAGACTTCTGCTTGTAAAATCTCTCCTTACTTTATGATCATTGACATTACCATTGGATTATAAAGACTGTAACATTTCTCTCTGATAATTTTTTGTTCCTTTCCCTGCTGCAGAGGTAATGGGTAGAATCAAGTAATGCAAGGAGCAAGAACTGACCAGCAAAAGTCGGTTTTCAACATGTATTCCTGATGGAAAATAATGGTGTCCAGAAGCAGGCTAGGATGATTTCTAGAGATCAGCTTCATTTTTCTGTGGATTTGAACCAAATTAAGAAAAAAACTCATTCCAGGTGTCACCATTAGGATTGTAAAGGGAGCAGGATCCTACTGTGTTTAACCATGTGAATGAACTAAGCTTTTATTTCTTCCCTGATTAAAAGGCTCTGAACTTGTGATTTTGGCATTGGCCTTTTTTTTTTTTTTTTTAGCAGAAAGTCTAGAGTAGAATGGAAGGAAAATTGAAATGTGAAAGCATTGCTGATGCACATACTCCAGTCTCCATCCCAGGCTTTGCCAAGCAGCAGTTATGTGCTCACTCTCTGTAGCAGGTATTATAGTGAGACAGTGCCTTTGGAAATAGCAAAATAAGTTAGATGTAGACTTGCAAAACCTTAAATGTATTTAGATGGAGAGCAGTAACAAGGTGAGAAAGGATAAACAGTAGTGCAGACACTGCAGAGGTACTGCCTGTTTGTACCAAATAATTGAAGTGCCATGGTGAGAAGAAGTCAGCTGGAGAGTTCTTAGAGTACTCTTGTAGAGTACTTAGCATCCAGTGCACTCTGCTGGTTCCTTTCCCATGCAATCCCCAACCGTGGTCCTTAGTCCTGGCCTCTGCGTGGGAAAGTAGTATCTGTTGAAGCAATTTTGTAAAAAAAAGTCAGTTAAACTGGGTCAGAATTACAATGAAATTTTTATAATCCATTTACTCCTGATTTATTACTTTGTTAAGCAAAAAAGTAACCCAACACATCATGTCCTTGAGAGCTTTGTCATTAAAACCTGAATAAAATGTTAAATTTTGAAGCACTTGAGAATTTTTTCCCCAATTACATTACTTGCCCTAATAGAAAAAGTAAAAGCTGAAATAAAAGCATTAAGGCATTTTGTTGAAGAGGAATCATACTCTGGTTTATGTTGCAAAATGAACTGCTTGTGGTTTACATTGTATTTGGGGAGGAATTGGGGTTGGAATATAGCTTTAAACTGAGTCAGTGGAATCTTGGACTCTCTTGGAATGGCTGTCGCCAACTATGACACTTGTGTCCCATTTTAATTTTATTGAAAAACTGGTTGTGGATGTAAGACAAACCTTTCAGTTTGACCTCCTTTTTTGATCTTTATCTTTGGGAGACTCAGAGAAAAACTGAAAGTAAGACTATAAATTAGAATGAACCTTGCTAATGAGATCTGGTTAATTACATTCATTTGCATGCCTTCAGTGGTGAGGTGAAATTTACTTAAACTCTGAATTCTCTCCTTAAGTGAAGGCCTTTCATTTTATCTTTTGTACCCAAGGCCACAGCATGGATCATGGATTGACATTTTTAATACTTTGTAAAATACAGTATTTTAATTTCTGGTATTATCCTAATTTGTCTTCACTTGCTTTTAAAGGCTCAGTTGACAAGCAAAGTAGCATGACAGTCTCTAGGAATTCTTGTTATTACCATGTTTTGTTTAATGCAAAGAAGTTCCAGTGTATTTGACTTTCCCAGTTAGTGAAAATCTTTTTTTTGTGTACTGTTCACACTGGGTACAAGTCAGGAAATGTGCTTTGGACACTTCCAGACTGGAGGTATTCTTTCCACCTGATTTGAGGAGTGGTGTATCTTATTCAGAAAGCCCTATGCCATTAAAGGATCACACTCAATATTGTTCACTCGTATGGCTTACATGTCATCAATTGTTTTGCAGCCTGAAGGCCATTTTACACATGGTTGGACAGTTAAATGTTTAAAATGATTTTGGGAAGGGCCAGGAGCTATAAGAGTCATTGGATTTCTTACTATTGTGTTTGAAATGTTACGAGCAGCAGTTGTGTCCTGTGCATCTGAGGAATGTGGGTAGGTCAGATAACCCAGCCAAGGGCGGAGGGGCGTTTTCGCAGCTCCTCTGTGACAAGACCTCATTAGCAATACACAGTTCAGCCTTGGTTAAGCCTGGTGGCAAATGTGCCATCTGCTTGCAAACAGTCTTGGATCCTGCCAGACCTGTGTTCAAAGGCATCCCTTAGATCTGTCCGAGCATCCAAGTCCCGAGAACGCGCTCAGGGAGGTGACAGTTGTGATCACAGGGAGCGTCACACAGAGATCACCGAGGTGTGGATAAACTCAACAAAAAAAGAAGCAAAACCCACACATAATATAAAATTAATCTGCAAGTTCTGTGAAGTTATTCCAAGAAAACATATGTACAACATAGTAGCACTCAGGTGAAGTAAGCAAAAAGAGGCCTCAATTATAGCAAGTGAAGGAAGTGGTGGGGATTACGGATATATACTCTCATGCCTGGGAACTGAGACTAGTTGAAAATAAATGAGTTTTATGAAGAAATTTCTCCAAGAGCAGGTTATTGTGTAGTGGTTTCCTGGAGCTTCACTACAGCTTTATGTTTATAAGTCCCTGTTGTCAGGGATGGGATACTGAACCAAATAGCTGATGAGTCCAATCTGATATTCCAGATGTATTTAAAAAAAAAAAAAGGAGGCTGAGCAGAAGGATACCACAGTGTAAATCATGATAGCAGAAAACTGTGTTTAATGAAAAAGTTATTTAGGATTCATGTAGGAAGAACATGGAATGAAGCATTTTTATTGCAGATAAGAAAATGCATAAGGCAAAAAAAAGCATTGTTTAACTGTGTGGAAGATTGAGGTTGAGCAATTTGAGATTTTAATGAGTCAGGAATATGGAGCACAAATACACTGATATTTCAGCTTAGAAATATTTTTCTGCTTTCTTTCTTTGGCTGAAATGCTGTGCCGTATGTGAATTCTAAAAATACCACTCTGAACTTCTGTTGTCAAAATAGTTTTCTTTTCCTTTAAAACAGCACATAACAAACCGGTATTTTCACTATCCAAAATTAAGTTTGCGTGTAATTACGCATTTTAACTGTGCAATCGAACTTACGTTAAGAGCCATGAAAGGGAGGTTTGCACAGTGCAGTCAGTCTGTCTGCAGGGCCGTGCTCGGCTCTGCTCACCTGCTTTGCCACTTAATAGGGGCTGCTCCCCACGTGGTGACGTTGCACTCTGAGCAGAGGCTGTCTGTGTAATGCTAGGGACAGAAATAGGAATGAAGTTGGCAAATTTAGAACTAGTGGTATTTTAGGGTGAGGGGTTTTTTTTGTTTTACTTACAGTGATTTCATGTGTGGAAACTTTGGAAACTTTGTGGTGCTGTTGATGGTGGTGGTTTGGGGTGTGTTTGTGGAAAGCTGGTTGTCCCCTGTCCTCCTATTTGATGCAGAACTGTGGCCCTGTGTTTAAATCTTTGGTTTTCCCAGCTGCTAACTGAGGCCTTGTGCACACTGGAGGGATCAGTGCTGTGTTCTGGTTTTGTAGGAATGAGCTTTGTGACAGCAAGTTATGACCAGACAGAGAATATTTCCACCCAATTATTCTCCAACAGTGAATTTCTTATAAAAATATCACGGGGATAATTTTTTCTTTGCCCGTGTGTAAAGAAAATCTACCTGTCTATATTAAAAAATGTATTTATAAGGAAAAAACTCCCTCTCTGCTTATGGAGGGTTTTTAGGTGAGAGGCTGTAACCCCCTCTTTATGTTTCAGGTCCAGTTATTTCTTTCTCTTCCTTTTAAAATTGAGTAATCTTCACTGTCACTCCTCATTCTGTACAACAATGCAGGTCCTGTTTCAATCCTGTTTAGAACAATAAGATATCCAATTTGCTGCTAAATGGCTTGACAGACTGTTTAGTTCTCCACGAGCTCCGAGTGAGTGTCAGACCTTCCAACGTGGTATTTGTATGTCAACTGCAATTTTATAGATACTCTTTACCCCTGTAAGTATATAAAGACATTAGATGGCAAAGAGAAAGTGTTTGTTGGTATTGTCTTCTGGAAAGAAAGGCAATTCAATGTTTACAAAACTTGCATATCAATAAGACAGAGTTATTAATGTTTTATTTTTGTGAAGAGAGATTTGAAATTGTTTCAGCTTCAGAATAGAAGAATTGCCTCATAAAATCCTGACACTAAATTAGGAAAGGATTATGCTGAAGAGAAAGCCCCATTCATTGCTCAGAAATCCTATCATAGACAGAGGGAGAGGACCTTCACCGTTGGCTGAATGGACTGGAGATTTTGTGCATGATGTATTGCACCGTTTTATGACAGATGCTCATTGTTTAATGACTTTTATACTTCAGCAAAATTCTTACAGCTTACTTTGCTAACAAAGACTAATTATTAGAGTTAATATGCCATCAGCAATGCACATTATAGGCTTACTGGGTTTAAGAGCTTATTTAACATTTTCAGGAAAGCCAAAGCCTTTTACTGAAATAGGTATATTTTCCTTTTTTTCCACCGACAAAATAATAAGCAAACAAATCTGAAAATGCAGAAAGAGAGAAATTGGCAAACTCATTCTTTGAAAAGAAATTAGATTGTTTGTGACTTGTGCAGCTACTGTCTAACTCTGTGCCTGATGATCATAATTGGTCTTTCAAACAATATATACAAATTAATTGACATTTCTATCTGGCATTCGTCTAAGATGTAAATATGGGCTTTGATTGCAATTCAAATTAGTCTGAAATTTAATATCTGGTTATAATCAGAATTGCTAAAGATGTCTAGCTAATTTAATTGACATAATTGTTATAACGTCTCTAATTTTATGTTGATGTCTGAGGTAATGACTGCTGAGTCACCTCTGCCTTGGGAGGCTTTTAAAATAAAAATGAGGATACACAGCACTCAGTTGAAAACATGTAAAAAAGAGAATTTATATCAGTTTTTCTCTCTCTTTTGGTAGGTTGCTGGAGGGGAATGAATGAAAACTGGAGGTGTACAGTGGTATACCAGCCCTATCATTCTCTAGTAAAGATCAGCATGAAAAAGCAAATGGCTCATTTATTGGACTGAATCATTGTTACTTATTTACAGGACCAAAATAGTTTCCTTCATATAAAAAAGCCTTTAGCAAGTTCTCCTCAGATAGGAGGATTTATTTATGAAGTCTCTCTGGGATAATGTGGGATGATTCACTGTTTTTGCTACTTGCCAAAAATGACTCCAGCAGATTAGTAGAATTTAAGCTATTGTAAGTACTGGATAACTTGTTAAAGTAAGCCGGGGACCTAATTCAGCTGGAAGTGCCGAAGGACAGTTAAAAATCTACCCGATGGAGACAACTTGCTGGTGGCGGGGTGTGCTGGTTGGCTGCTGACATCCCTGTGTTGCCACAACCAGTCCAAGCTGCTTGGGTGGGAGTGACCTCCCAGTGCAGAAATGAGGACGCTGCCATTCCCCGGCCTTCCGTCTGATGCAAAAGCTTAAGAATTTTCTTGAGTCGGCTGGAGTAGAGCTGAACATCGGTTTATGAGCTAAAATTGTCTTGATTACTTGACCGTGGAGATCAGTCTCCTGACTTTGACTTCACCCCATGTCTCCAGCTGAGGACAAATGCGCGATTGTGTGTGGAAGATGAGAAACCAAACTGACTTCTTAATTCAGGATGTGCTGACAGACGGATCCTGTTGCTGGTTTGGGGAGGAGGGGGACTGGAGGGAAGCTGGAGAAGCAATAGGAAGCGAGGAGCTGTCGGCAGTTGTGCAGCCAAGCAGCTCTGGGGGCTGTGGGCACTGCCCGCTGTGCCTGAGGTGTGGCTGAGTGCACAGACCAGTGCTCAGCCATCTATCTGACTAAAACTGGGGTATTATTGCCTTCAGTTCTATGAACAAATTATGTCTTACCCCTTGAAAGGTAAAGGTTCAGTACAGAGGTAGTGATTGCCAAGATTTATTTTATCCATGCTCTGTATCTGTCTGGATTCCATTTGCAGAAGGTTTCTCATTTTTAGTGGACTACTTGAGTTTAGGCTTAATGTGCCGTTCTCAAAATTCGGATGTTCTGTATCAACATAATGGTTGTCTAACAAGCTATCCATCCTGCTGCTCTTGGATTTTCAGTAAGCTTTTCAAATGTCTGAGAAGATAAAGCTTTCCTCAGAAATTACCTTCCTCACTCTAGGCAGGTGCTTTTTTTTTCTTTCTGATTTGGCAAGTGCCAGCAGATGGTATTAGATGTGAGAAGATACATTCACTACCTTGTCAAAGATTTAAGGTTTTTGCAAACAGTAGGATATATCCAGGCTGCCCTGCAACAGTGGTTTGGATCACCTCTGGTCATGTCAGAGGGGATGGTCACAATGTTTGTGGGCAAACCATCCCACCTTCATGCTTTTCCAGGTGCTGTAGAGGGGCAGTATGTCATGTATTATTTGATATTGTTTTAAAATGGGAAGAGTGGATTAATATTCTTCAGGGAACAGCAGGGGGGTCTGCTGATGTCTCCATCTGCTCATGTCCCTCCCTGAGAGATGAACCTTGTCGTGCTCAGGAGCAGTGTTTTCACAGAGGTAACCATCATTGCTCTGACATCAGGTGTCTAATAATAACTCCCCGGCAAGTCATCCTCTTCTGCTTCACCCACTCTTAGTCACTATACCAGTTTCTGTAGGCTACAAGTAGTAGGCTATTTATTAAAAGCAGTAACTAGTGAAAAATGGTTTTCTTAATCAAGTTTCTCCTGCCAAGAATGTAAAATCAGTGAGACCAATTTTAGGTGCTTTAAATCTTGTCCAAGTCAGATTACTTGGCAACTTGTGTTACCTCAGCTGCTTCCATACCTTCCATTCACATTCCAGGTGCTGAAGAGCACTCTTTGAAAATTTGTGGTTATTAAAACCAATGCCTTAAAATTCTTTGTAAGGGAATAAATGTATTTGAGTAGCATCCTCCCTGTGTCCCATCCACATCTGGCACTTCATTGCATGGTAGAGAGTCTTCATTTACTCTGAAGGAGAGGGTCAAGGTTATCTGAGAATAAATCACCCACTTCCTTATCCCTCTCACCTCAGCATTACCCATGGGGTCATGCCTGGAAATGCCAAGGGGAAGCATGAGACTGCTGAAAGTCTGCCTGTAGGCACAGGAGTTTGTGTTTTTTCTGGCCTTGTTGAATTAACAGGTCAGTAGCTGTGCTTATCCCAGTTTTCTAGGTAAGCTCACTTGTCCCCAGGTTCTTGCAGGAATGTGACATTTCACTTCCTTTTTATAATCTGTCACTGATTGACAAGCTCTTTGCATGGGGGAGCTATTCTGACAGCAGGGGAGCAGCAAAGCCAAGCGCCCTCTCCTTCCCATGCAGGCTGGAGCTTGTCCTGCCTTCCGGGAAGGACGGAGAACTGGGAATGCCCTGGAGAACTGCCTTGAACGGGATCCAGAAATGTGGGTTTGTAGCAAAAAATACCTTTCTAATTTAGTTTGTCCAATTTACAGGTCAATATCTTGCTAACAAAAAAGAAGAAGAATTTTATGGATTGGGAGTTTCCCAGTGGAAGGTTATTTGGGAATAGAAAAGCTTATGCTACTGTAACTCATTGCTCAGAAGCAATGACAATTTTTGACACCACATGGCAGTTTTAAGTGGAAGCTGTCTAATGCCCTGGAGACTCCACCACATTGTCATTTTACTTCATCTTAGCTAAGTAGGTTTGTCAGTGTGCTAATTTATGGGAATGTTCCTCTTTAACTTTTGCACCATCCTTTTCCTGTATTCATTTTTCTATTTTGGGTATGAACTCATGTTTTTATGGAGTATAACATGAGAGGGAGCACAAATTAAAAATTTTAAATTTGAGAGTTTTTCCTCCAAGTTGGTTTATGCTCTGTGTTTCTGGGCCAGCTCCTTAGTTCCTTGTGTTTTAAAACAGAAGAGGAGACTTGCTGCTCCCATGAGGATCATAATTTTATTGGTCTTTCTCTTAGGTACATGACATTTTAAAAATAATTGTATTATCAGAGTTATTTCTGCGAGTATTTCTCTTTTTGTCAGGGCATTTTGTGCCTCGTTGCACAGTTATATTTTTTCTTCCAACTTACCATTTTTTGTTCATTCCAACTATATTGCTGAAGTGTTTCTGCTCACAAATTAGAAGAAAGAAGTATCATTAAATGGTCTTAGGAAGATGCCAGTGTTGAGCTTTGAAACAATCTTATACTACTGGAAAAATATAGATACTTGGCTGAAGCTGGGGAAGAAGAGGGTTGGAATTAAGGGTTTGGATTAGCCTTTTTTGACACCTGCCTTCTTTCAGCCACCTTTTGTACCTCTGAGATTCAGGGCTGCTCTTTGGCACGGAATGGGTGTGTTTGACTGATGAGCTGGCTGGTTAAGGGAATGTGGTTCTAAAAACTATCTGCACTGAAACAGCTGGAAAACATCTTTCCCAGTCCAGCTTCAAGAAAGAGTAATACATGTGTTTGACAGCATTGATATTTCACTACCAATTGCCATTAATCATTAAAATTAATGCAAAAAACGGTGCAGGGAAGCGCTGGGACATAAATGGGACTTAAGTGTCCATGGAAGAGACAGACGAGAGAGGGGGGTGCTTGTGGCTGTGTGAGCGTGCTTGGATAAAGGACCATGATGGAGAACCTAGGTCTGCTGGTCTGAGTGCCTGGAGAGTACTGAGTTGGTTTATATTTTATTTATTTAATTGCTTTTGTGAAAGGGCCAGTGTATTTTTATATTGTGTGGTATTGTGGGGCTACATTATAACTATTTTATTGGAGGAGTAAAATATCATAGAGCAGTAATTTCATCTTTCTGTGTTGTATAGTCTGTCTTCTGGGTATGTTAAAAGTTGTTGCTGGTGTTTGATTATTTTACTTTAATAGATCGTCTGGAGTTTTAAATATCTTATGAGACCTGCTGTAAGTTTTCTGCCTGAGAGAGAGTTTGCTGCTCCCTTCCTCCTTTACAACTACACTGTTTTGCAGCTGCTCAGCCTCAGTGGTGCTTTCTGGTGGATGAGATGGCCATACAAACTGCAGTGATCAGACAGCTGAGACAGGCACCTAAGACCACTGTCTTTTTAGTCCAGGATCAGGCAGTGAAGCTTTACTTTACGTCTTTTTAGGTTTTCTGAATTTTGACTTCTGTCTGTGAAATGAGGAAGGTGGGGCTGACCTGGTGGGGGAGTAAAGAAGCTGGAGCCAGGCTCTTCTCATGGTATCCAGTGATAGGACAAGAGGCAATGGGCACAAACTGAAATACAGGAAATTCTGCTAAAGAACAATAAACAAAATTACAGACGTCTCCATCCTTAGGACTATTCAAAACCCAACTGGTCATAGTCCTGTGCAATTTGCTCTGAGCAGTTCTGCTTTGGGTAGAGGATTGGACTAGGTGGTCCTCAAAAGTCCCCGCTGATCCCAATTCCTTTGTGATACAGTGAATTGATACAAAGAGCTGATGTGAGGGGCTACCAGATGCTGGTGTAGGTGAATGCAGCATTCACTTAGATCTCTGAGCAAAACAGTTGCAAGGATATTAGTGAGTCAGTTGGCAGCATAGCTTGGTACAGCCTTTTCATATGGACACCCCTAAAAGTATTCTCCTTACTGTCCATGACTTTGGGAGGTGTTCATACAAGTTTGTGAAACTCAGCTTAAGTAGGTGTAGGGAGAATTCTTTCCTGTGTTTCAGGATGTGAATCGTCTTGCACTGCCCAAAATTAGGAAGATGCTCCACCCATAGAAATATTTTTGAATCTATATCCATTCGGTGGTTTTGTACTTAAACAAATGGGTTGAATGCAGAGCCTTGTGAAGGACCAGGCAGACCTTTCTAACCCCTTTGGTTGTTCACACATCACCACACAGGTTAATGTTATATATTAAAAACATGGAGGGGAAAATCGCGCACCAGGACTGAATAAAGTGGAAGTTTTCAGTCCTTTGAGCTGCAGACTCGTGTTGCTGTTTTCAGTCACAGGAAGAGCTGTACTGGATCCGACAAGCCCAGCATGTTCCTGGCCAGCACAGACAGTGTTAGGCAGGGGTAAGCACAGGGCAGTGCTTCCCTGGTGAATCCCCTGAACTTCCCGCAGTTGGCCAGCCAGAGGCTTTCCGAGCTGTTAGCTTGGTCATCTTGGTCAATAGTCAGCGATGAACTTACTTCCCCTGAATTTTTTCCATAAAACCATTTATACTTTTGGCCTCTGCAGCACAGAGTTTCACAATTTAATGATTTTGTTTGTGTGGAAAGGTCCTTCCTTTTGCTTTAGTTTGATTCTTTTTTAACCCACTGAATGATAATTTCTGTGAATCCCCATGAGTTTTTTGTGTTTATAAGAGAGGGGATAATAATTCCAAAAGTTAGATAAAATATGAAACTGCTAGAGAAAATATCCTCAATCAGATGGACCTTTGGCTTCATCCTGTGTAACACTTCATTCATTCCTGTAAATAATTAGGTGAAATTCCTGTAAAATCCTGTAAGTAGTTCTTAAGGAAAGCGATATTCCAGGCAACTGGGCAGCTCCAGTTTTTGCATTGACTTCCTGTCTCTCTGAGAGTACATTAATATTTGTTGGGTTTTTGCCTTTTAACCACTCTTCAACATTCAAATGAAGTATCTCAGTAGGCAACAGCATCCAGGAATAAGGAAAAACCAGCACATAGCCAGAGGATTGTACAGTTTGAGAAACTCAGTACGTCTGTATCTGAAGGATTCAAGCTTCACTTGAACAATAGGGAATTAAAATGTTCCTGGTTTTCTATGTATTGTTTCTCTGTTCAGCTTTCTACAGTGACTTTGAGATGTGAAGAGGTGGAGTGAGAAATTAATGCAGTTACAAAATATCTCAAAGGTTAAAAAACTGAAATATGTATTCATGGCTATTTCTGTTCTGACTCCAAAACAACTGAATAAAGTGGGACCAAGAGATTAGGAAATGGCATTTAAGAGCAGATTATCCAAAAAAAGGGAGTTGAAAATTTTGCTGTTTGCTTTCTCTTGTCTGGGATGTGTTTTAATAGAGAATATGCATTCCTGTTCCCCATGCTTTTAACAGGTATTATATCACTGTACTTTTTACAGAGGTCTTATATATTTAAGAAGAAAATTGCTGCGGGGAAACGAATGAGATCTTTTAGAGTGTCACACTCAGAATCTGCTTCAATAGCCAGATATCAGGTGGAGTTCAGCAGCAATGGCAGCAGGAAGGGAATTCATCTGGGTCCTACTGCAACTGGTTTTCAAACAGATCATTTTTTTTAAAATGATAAATATCCAAGATTTTGTTTATCATTAAAAAATATCCAGGCGTATATGGAGAAGGGGATTTTGGTGGTGAGGGTTTGAAAAACTTGGAAATCCATTCATGATCTTGACAAAACAAAGAAACCTTACACTTGATGGTATACCTCTGTTACACCAAAAGTGTCTTAGTTTGTAGTTACCTGATCATAAGAAAATATTACTGTCCTAGTTTTTAGTTTTGACTCGGGACGGAAAAACTGATGGAAGTCTGTGAGAGGAAAGATAACTCTCCTTTTCCAGCCTCTCATCATCACCACCCACAGCCCCACAAGTGTGATTTTGTCAGGGTTAATTGAGTCTATTGTTATGTGTAGTACTTGTGTTTATCTTACTGTAGAATAGTGGGGAAAAGAAATACACAGTATTTGAACTGTGTCTGTTGTCTCTTCAAATTCGATTATACTGTGTAATTTCTTTCAGCTAGCCAGTTTGTTAATGAAGGCTACAAGTGAGGTTATTTACAGCTGTGATACAGAGGGATGTTTAAGGTGGCATTCTCCTACATTGACTTCATATGGCTGGACTTCATATGGTGCTGGACTTCATATGGCTCAGCTGTTGCAGTGTTGCAATGTACACAGCTTTGGAGATGTGTATGTTGTAATGGGTTCATTATCTGTGGCCACTGGATCTTATTCTTTTAATTTAACACTGCTGCTGCTTTCTCCTAAGGAATAACCAGTGTTTATGTTGCAACTTCTTCCTGTGTAATTAATTGCAGGGTTTTTGTATTGACTCCAGGGAGTCTAAATGGCAAAACAGAAGAGTAAAAGGAAAAATATGCTTCATAAGGTGGTTGCCAGAGGTGGAATTACACTATTGTTATTGGGAGAAAAATAGTATAAAAAAGTTGCATCATGTCAGTGTATGTACAATCAGGAGAATCCTATTTGTGAGATAGCTTTGGTTACTGCTTCCATATACTATGGAAATAGGGTATTTAAAAGGTGAAGTTATGTTTTCAAGATTGTTTTGAAACATGGGGATTAAGCAGCAAGATTGGTTCTGTATAGGATCGTTTCACAAGGTTAACATGAGTCAACTGGGCTTTCTAAACTGAATGTATTTATCCATAAGATACAATTTCAGGATTGTGTATTTTCACAGACCCTTTGCAATTAGATTTTTTAACTCCTAATTGCACTGCTTTTCCATACAGCTTGCCACTGAGACTCTAAAAATGTGCCATGAGAAAAGATTTGAGCTAAATATAGCATGTCCTCTTCATTTGAAAATGAAGGCACAGGAACATAAGTGTGTAAATGACTACTGTGATGCGGAGCAGGAGAGTTACTGAATGGCTGCTCTTCCTCCCTCCTCTCTCCCTTCTGAGCTGTCTTGCTGCCTCTTCAGCTTGTGCACTGTGAGTCACACTGATGTCATTCCCCACGATGGCAAAGCAAAATTTGGCAGGTCCGTGACTCTTTCTATTCTGGGATTTACAGATTTGGGGTTTGGTAGCATTGTACACATTTGAATATAGGAGTAGCAGTTTTACTGTTGTGTTACCCCTCTATGACTTCATATGTCACACAAGTGATGTCTTTCCCATCAGTAACACCTGAATGATACCATTTTCTTGAAGTTTTTTCTCTTCCCCTGCCTACTCCTTATTAACACTTTTCATTAGCAGTGATAAGGCTTTACCAGTTGAAAACTGTCAATACAACAGAACAGTCCAAAGCCTGGAGGTTGCTGTTCTGGAGGCTCCTGTGCAGTGTGAGAACTCCAACCCCTGCTGTGTTTCTCCATGCAAGGATCATTTTTTTATTGAAATGGTGATGATCCCAATGCAACTGGAGATTTCTGTTTCAAATACCTTTTCTGTGGAGGTTCGTCATACTGTGCTGCTTTTTGAAAGTGAAATTGGATGTATTACTAGCTATGTTGAAAATGAGAATGCAAGTTGCTGAAGCCTAAAATTACTCACAGTGATGAAAAAAGAATTTTTATTAAAGGAAAACAGTGCTGTTTCTTTTGTGGTGAGCAAGGTTTAATGACTGATGCATCAGCTACAAAAACCCTTCAGTTTCCAGGTCTGCTGGAAAAACTGGCATATTGCAGTTGGCCTAGATGATCCTTGTAGGTCCCTTCCCAATGAATTATCCTATCCTGTCCTGTCCTGTCCTGTCCTGTCCCATCCTGTCCCATTACTCCTCTTTTGTAGTTATAACTAAAGATATTGCAAACTATTTTTTACATTGAACTAACTACTGTTTCAACTATCAGTGAGTTGCCATAATTGTAATTTATTTTCCCCCAAGTGGTTGGAATGTAGTCCATACATGCATGCAAATTCTGTGTAACATTTCCAAAGGAGGAATGTCTCTTCTTTTTTCTTCTTGGATTTTACTGAAGTGCTGGGTGTCTGTCAAGTTCATTTTTGCTCAATGTCTAAAATTCTTTGAGCCCTCTGCTTTGCCCTGTGTAAGCCCAACCGTAGCAGGACCCCTCAGGGATTAGTTTACTCAATGCAGAATGAAGTAGGTTGTGACTACACCTGAATGTTAATGGCAGCTGTAATAAAACATTGGTATTTCACAGTTAATAAAGACCTTTCCAATAGCTTGGGGATGTAAATAATTGTGTATATATGCTGTATTAAAAATATTGCTGCCTTCTACTTTTTGATCGTGTCATACAAGTCAGGAGACAGAAGTCATGAGCTGCAACCAAAGATAATATAACTAAGTTGTTCTTGTATTTTAAGGTTATAACTTATGGAAGCATAAACAGTTTAGTCTTTTGAATATTACTTCTTACACATTGAAAATGGAAAAATTTACTGAAGATAATGTGGCTAAAATTATCTAAAGCATGTGGCATGCACTGCAAGAGAAAAGGAGTTAATTAACCAAAAACCTTCAACAGGGTCTATACACGGCATTTAAACTTTTATAAGCTCTGAATTTTGGATGCTGTTTAGTGTGCGCCTAATTAATTTTCATTCAGTGAAGGTAAAATTCAGTGTGGAAAAGTTTATTGCAGTAATCTTGTAATAAGAACATAACTGCAGACAGAACTGATCAGTATTTAAGGAATACTCTTAATTCACTGTGTAGGTTGAAAGAATGAGGCTGGTTTGGAAAGTCAGAGTCAATAGCTCAGATACCAAAATACTTTCTGATTGGTGCCTCCTTTTTGGTCTTAGTTAGAATTTTGAAATTGCGTTGTCTGTTGTAATTTAGATCAATGGCAGGAAAACCAGGGAAGATCCGTGGCAGTGGTTTTAAATCGACCTCATTATTTCTCCTCAGGTGCGGTATTGCTGCCGAACTCTGATGGGGAAACTTGGTCTTGCAATTCTTTCCTTAGTTACATTTGTACAGGACCACACATTTGAGGCCTTGAATCTGGGATTGTACTTGTATTTGGGATTATTCAAGTATAGGTGGCTGTAAAGAGAGTTGAATTCTCTGTCTTTTGCTAAGCAAAACGCTTGGTGCGGTGAGATGTAACAGTGTCAAAAGTCTCCTTGTTATCCAAAGTAAATGAAACAGATTTTCTTATTAAGAACATAAATGTCAGCATTAGAGCCAACGTGTTTACTGTGTGATTAAGAAGTTTCTCAACAAAAGTTTTGTTCTTGCTTAATGAAAGGAACTTCACAGTGGATTAATAGCATTAAAACTAAGGCTGTGGAAAACAGTTTTAATACCAAAATAATTGTTTAAATAGAGACTTAATTACAGTGATTAGTGTAGTTCTTATTGAGTGATAATACATTCCAAATCTAAATTTTAACTGGGTTTTAAGTATTACTGTGTAACTATGCACAGTAAGGGTTACTTTATTTGAAAACAACATTTTGTGGTAAGAAAGTAAAAGACTAATTTGATTCATATGTATCTGGTGTTTTTGTTTCATACAAGTTACCTCGAGAATGGGATACCCAGTGGTGTTCACAGGGGCGTTTCCCAGGCAGTCCAGAATTGAAGGAAGAATGACTTTCACTTTATTTCTGTTTATGATTACTGCTCACTCAGTGTTTTCTGGGTAATGTTACAGTGTTTATTTCTTCAGGGCAGATTGCTCTCCAGAATAGGAGGCTTTTAGGTGCTTCTTAAAGGGTCAGGTTTTGCATATTTCATGGTAATGAATTAGGGTTTGAGCAAGTCTTTCCTTTCATATGCTGCATATCTGTTGTTAATAAATACTGTGGTAGCTGTGATGGAGACAGAGGTGTCCTTTCAGTCACAAGTGCCAGTGTGTTCCCAATGGGGTGGTTTGTTATGCTTCATCCTTGCCCATTTTAAGCACTTCTTGAATTCCTCAGCCAGTTGTTCCTGACCTCTGTTTTGCTTCTATAATTGCATTTTTGAATCGAGTGGGCATCTATGTAATAAGCCTTAAGAACATGTTCACTACAGGGTTTAAATAACAATGTTTGGGAAGAAGACATTGACTTTTTTCCGTGCAACTCATTGGAATAATTTTGTGCATTGGAAAAAAGTCTTGGGCCTAAAAGCCATGGTGTCTAGTGTGGGTTGAGTTCAAGGTCATGACCAGCAGGCTGCAATGATGGCCAGTTTTGGCAGAAATAAAAAATGTAACAGGATTTTTTTTGTGTATGTGTGATTTGATTTATTTTCTGACTATTACATGTGAACAGCTAAGCCATGATTCTGCTTAAATTTAAACTTGCAAGTATTCCCACTGGCTGAAATGAGGCTGCCCATGCTTGAGTGAAATGTAGGCATTGGTGTTCCCAGAGCTGGAAGACAGTGGAAAATGCTCTCCTGCATCTGCAGTTTTATGCTGAAAGGGGGAGGATGGTCTCAAAAATGTAACCAGTGCACTAACAGCTGCAGTATATTTAATTTTAGAGTGAACATAACCATCTCACTCAAGTAATAATGTATATTTAATTAAGCTGATTGCAACAATTTATGGCACAAACTATAACCATTGGACACATCAGATTAAATGCTGCATTTTAGAATGGGGCATTTGATAATTATTTGTAGTCGTTTGTTGTAAATATTAATGAAATTTCTGGTTATATGTATATATATTTAATTTGTAAGTGTATACCCTTTATCACCTGCCTTTTGCTTTGTGCTGGGCGTAAATTAAATGTTTTGGACTCTGTATATCAGGAAGTAAGCTTGTCCTCCTTCAGTTTCATACTGTTTAAAGAAAGAGAATTGGCTTACTGTATTTTGTTAAACTTTTAGAAGAATTCAGAATTTAGGAATAACATTTTGCACAACGGTTTCAAAAGAAAGCTTGGAATACCTTGGTTGAGTAAAGTTCAGATATGAAAAAAGCAGGAGCTCTGACAAGTTATTGATCTTGGCAATGCTTTTTCTAAGAACTGAGCATTGCAAAACCTAATTAGTGATCTGGAAAATAAGTGGCGATTGAGAATGGTCAGAGCTCCTCAAGCAGAGAAATGAAAGTTTATATTCAGCAATTGAGTCAAACCCAATGGGAACGTGGCTTGGGTGGCTGCTCCTTTTCCTGGTTAGTGCCTGAAGGTAACAGATGAGGCAGGATGGCTCACAGCTTCACATGCAGCTTTAGGCTGGGTTTCCTGAGCTTTCCTTCCTTAGAAAGAATGTCTTAGCTAAAGGCAAGTCAGAAAATATACCCTGAGATCAGAGCTGCTTTATCCTGATAGATAATTTTAGTAGCAGGACCTAGATATGTCTTTCTCTTTCTCATGGATGTTGCAGTTGTGAGCTGAAGAAACACTTAATACCATAAATAGTGGTAAAAGCTCTTCACAGAATCCCCAGTATACAGTTGTATTTTATTTAAATACACCCAAGAATTGTCGTTGTGTATGTTTTTATAAAAACCTATTTTAATAAGAACTGTGTTTGAGAATAATAACCCCAAAATTATTAACCTCTAGATAACCTCATTGTCATGTAAGACAGATGACAGCTTATGCCCTAATGTATTTTTTCAGACCTTCCAACTGTGGAAAAAGAAGTATCTCCAAAGCCTAATATATACAGTTGCTGATGTGCCTGGGGGGTTGCAATGCATACTGCCCTAGTACGTTAATGTATGTAGTTCAAATTCTCTGTATTGTTAACTTGCCAAAAATTTAGCATTTCTGTATCATTAACAATGGGACAGTCGATTTGCGTATTGGCACAGGGTTATGGTCTTGGGCCAGACTGTACAGCTGAGAAGCTGCTCTGGTCTCTGTGGCATTGGTAATTGAGATGTTACAGAGTTTCACAGATAAGAGCTGTCTGGATCCACACAGTGGAACCTGAAACATTTTTTGTAAAGAGTAATTTTTACCTCTTTGATCATTGGGGCAATTAAATCCCTGATTTTACAGTTATAAATAGTTATAACTGTGCCATTTTTGACATCTGTATTATGTCCATTGTCACAAGGGGCTGTTGTGTTTTACCAAGCTTGTTTGACTACATCCTTGTCATGAAATATGATGACTTTTTAAAAATTATTTTTATTTAAATTTAAAGGTGGCTGAGCCGTAGGCCCTGATGCAAGTGATACAGCTTCTTCCTTCACCTGGACCACCCAAAAAGCTTGCCTTGCCTTGCCCACACTATCCTGTCCATGGCAGGGTGTTTCAGCATTTCATAGCCGTGCAGGAGAAAATGTTCTGAGTTCCATCTACTCCTCTTTACATCAGGCTGAGGGCCTGCAAGAGCAGAGGAGGTTTGATTCTTCATGTGCTGTTTGCATCCCAATCATCAGTCTTGGGGTGGTGTCCTTGCTCAAGGTGAGCCCTGTGCCCCAAGGTGGGTTGTGCTTCCTCAACCTGCTGTTCCTCCGGGCTGATTCAGTCTACGTTTGTCATGGCATTCAAACCTTGTTGTTTATAAAGGTTTACTAAACACTTGAAATTTATTTACTATGTGGTGAGACACATTTTTCTTCTTGCCTGGCTTTCACTGCATAGATTAGTGTTTTGCCAGGGGTATTGCAACACTTCATTATTTAAGTGGAGTGTTACTTTATAATGTATTCAAGCCAGTGCAAGATCTGTTGTTTTAATGCTGTCGAATCCTGGTGCACGGTGATGGATGTGTTCCTACCCAACAGAAGAAATCTTTCAATTTCCCGAAGCTTTATGTGCAATTTGGGAATTTAAATTAAAAGGAACCTCTGTCAGGACCTTTGAAACAGAGTAGTATTTGCACCATCAGTGTCAGTGGTTTCCTTCAAGGGACTTTCAGGTTTACTGGCTACTGCATTGTCATCCTCATTCCCTCCCCCTGGTCTTCTTAGTACATCTTTTATGGTTTTATCTGGGCTGTTTACTGGGTAGGAGTATACTGCCATAGGTGTGTAAGAGATCTAGTCTTGTTAAGCCACCTTGGGCATTTTTTGATCTGGAGATGATAGATGGTGTGGATCCTTTAATTGCAGTAGAGTGTAGTTCAA
Source organism: Aleadryas rufinucha (assembly GCA_013397815.1). Taxonomy (NCBI): domain Eukaryota; kingdom Metazoa; phylum Chordata; class Aves; order Passeriformes; genus Aleadryas; species Aleadryas rufinucha. Next base: position 472,349 of record VZTH01017345.1, on the reverse strand, counting down.
ACCACTGCTGTTGAGTGTTGTGGAAAGTAAGAGGCAGGGGCAGTCATAAGAGTTTACAATATAAATAGACATGAGAAATGAAAGCTGGTAGATGAGATGCATAATCTCCCCCAGATGTGAACAGGTAGGGTCAAAAATAAAATGACACATCTAGTCTGAGCTACCTCAGTGACATTCAAGGTGGGACAGAAGGAGCCCTGTCATTATATGAATGGTTCTAATTAATCTCTCCTGAAGGAGTGATATAGATGTGCAGTGCTGATCTTTATTCATATTTAATACAGCCAGTGTCAGGCCCAGTCACTCCAGTTTATTATACAAAAGTATAAAAAGAAGCGGTTTTTACCCCTAAGACTTTACATTCCAGGGTCAGAAAAAGTCCTGGTGAGCAGACATCGCAGAGGGGGTGGCAGGGTAAGGAAGGTGTGTGTATTGTAGTGTTGACAGATCTCATGGCTACACAAGAGTCACTCACAAACCACAGGAAGCACTTGGCATCTTGCAGGATAAGGCCTCTCCAGGTCGTCACTCAAATAATATCCTCCTTATTGCACCAGTGATAAATGTCTTTTGAGTGCACTCAAGAAGCAGCTCCACTGCTGTTGGTAAGAAATGCAGGTGCTCAGCATCTTTGAATTATTAATTTAGAAAGAATGAAATGCAGAATACCTGTGGTTTTTGTTGAACTGTTTAATTTGTCTAACCTGTGTGCATCCTTTCACCTGTTTCTTGAAAATACATGTAAATATGCTGTATACTGACTGTCCAGTTGGCTGTTGTAACACTGCAGAAGCATAATTGTGTAAGCTTGTGAAGAGAATATTCTCCATGCAGATACACCCAGAAGCACTGCCTGGTAATAGCTAGGGCCTTTATATGAAGCTGTCTGTGTGAGAGCAAGCTGTATCAAGCTTTGGAGGTTATCTGCTGTTTGCTATAGGATCACCCAGATCCCACAGGAGTGAAGGCACCACAGTGTGGTTTGTCACGAGCTGGGATTTTCATGCATTCCTGCTACTTGGGCAGAAATTTTCCATCCAACACATTACAACTTGTATTGCATGTAGAATTTAATTAAAAAAAAATGGTATTGAAACAAAATGTTTCTGTTTTGGCATCTCTCTTCTGTGTATTCTTTTGAAATGTGAATGTAGAACACAAAAGAGACTTCCCATAGAACAAAAGGTTCCAAACTGGTTCTGATAGCTCAGCCCTGTGTAGCAGTAGGGCTGAAGGGGTACATTTAGTTCTTACCCTGACTCTCATGGGTCCTGGCAGTTGAATGAAGAATATTGGTTTATTTTGGCTAATGGCTGCACAGAGGTCTTGGGTGGACTCTGTCAAAGCTATTGAAGCTGTGAATCATCTTGTATAAGGTTAGATAGCAGTTTGGGTGTCTACCTCTGATCAAATCATACTAGGATCCCTATGTAATCAAAGGAAAAGAACAGTCTTTTCTTGGACACAATTCAGCTGATCCTTTTTTAGACATCTGAGAGTCAAGTGAATTTTAGCCCAGGAGTGTCTGTCTCTATCCATTGTCTAGGAGTGGAGACCAGATTAATGAGATGGATTCATTTGACAAAACTGAGACATCCTAGCCAGAGACTCTCACTATTGATTTTTGCAAGGTTTCTGATCAGGCTCCAGATGGATTGACTCAGTGACTCTTTCTATTGCCAAACAATGGAAAATGGGACAGGAATTCTGACTAGAACTTCTGTGTATTCTAGAAATCCAAGTAACCTGATAAGTAGATTTTAGTTAAAGTTATTTTAAGTACTGTATATATAACCAGCAAGGTAGAAAAGAAGGATTTTTTTTTAAAATACATGGCTTTTCATGCAAGAAAAAATTGATTCCTTTGTTACAGCTAGAATAGGATTTGTTTGTTATAGTCAGAATAAGTCCTTTTACTTCAGACTTCAGGGATCTTTCAGTTCCAAAAGCTGCTTTACAGATTTTACAGCTATCCAATTCCAGACTGGTAGTCTGTGGATAGATGCATCACAGACACCACTCTGATGCAGGGATGTACCATAGCTGATTCTCTTACAAGACTTGCTTTCTAGAAGGGAAAACAAGAAAAATCAGAGCATTTTTTCATGGCTGGACTGCATTTCAGATAATTTCCAGGTATGTTGTTCTATTCCTGGATCCCTAACATGTCCAGAAAAGAAAGGGAACCGAACCAACACATTCCCAGTTCCAAACTTGCTGGGAGCTGTTTTGGTCAACACACCTAGAAAGGCCCATCCCTCTGGGATGCCACCCCAGGTGGGACATGTTGGATGCTCCCTGCAGGGTTGACAGCACGAGTGCTGTGGGCAGGGACAGCGGCAGGGACATCTGAAGAACCCTTCCTCTCATCCCAGAGGGGTTTCAGTCTCATCCCCATTTTAGTCTGCACCCAAAGGTCTGTGACCCGTTACTGATGTTAAGAGGACAGTGTTGGCTTCAGTGCAATTAAAGTTCATTTCACAGCCCTTTCAGCTTGTATTTTCTTGTCGTAGGAACAGAAGTTTCTTACAAGGTATTTGCCTACTTATATGCTGGAAATGTTTTTCATCTTGCCCAGAAATATAGGAAACTTCAGGCACTGAGTTGAAGTGTCCCTATAGGTGCTTGTTAGGGTGTTCCTGAACACTGTTGAAGCATCTTCACTGCCTACCATATCCTGAAGTACCAGTTGCTCACTAGGTAAGTCATACTGGTACTTTGGTATTGTATTTTCTCAAATCTACAGAAGGCATCCTAGTTTCCTGGCACTCAAAATTAAATCTGCCTTGGTTGTCTTCATTTAAACTACATGGCAGGCACCAGCCCACTGCTTAATTTACATTTTCATGTGATATTTAAAGAAGAAACATTTTTCCCTGGATGAAGTTTTCTGTTAGCATAGAGCTGAATTATTTTTATTTCATTACAGAAATATTTTTATTGACATCATTGGGACAATTTAGTATCAGTGAAGCACACAGTATTTGGCTCGTAAGCAGCAGAATTTAACATGCAATGCAATTTAAACAAAAATGCAGATGTGTAGATCTTTTTGTCCTTTTGCGCTCTAGACTATGCTAATTTAACTAGTGTTGTGTCTTGTATTGATTATAGTGCCTTTAGTTTTAATGAACATTTGCATCCTTGGCATTTCAGCTTTGGAAAGCTAAATGCATTTAATTATTGGCAAACAAAATCATTTAAGGGTTATTGGTGTATTTGTTTATCAAGATGTTTTTAAGTCAGTCTTTCAACCATTCACAATTGTTCTCTGAGCTGGCATCCCTTGAACACAAGAAATCCCTGAAGGCCATCTGTATCTCTTCCTGACTTGAACGGGACTGTTGTACAGTAACTAGATCCTTTTGAAGAGCTTCTGGCCCATCTCCTAAAAAATGGCAAGGACTGGAACAGGGGAAATCAAAAAGAATGAGATTATAATTGGTACTTTATGAGCACTTGTGAGGTTTGTGTAAACTCTGTAGCTGCAGCAGGCTGGCGCTGGTCAGGTGGGAAAGCAGTAGAATAATATGTTCTGGATGAAGAAATGTTACATAATTCCCTACAAAAAAAGAGTTGGAATCAGAGATGCTGCAGCACACTGGATTGTTTATGCCTGAATTGTAGTGGTTGTACACAGTGAAGATTTTTTGGACTTGAGCTTGTATTTGTCTTGTATGTTTGAACTTCCCAACCATGATGTTGAAATACGAGTCAAAATGCTAGGTTCAGAATGCCTTTTAAGTTCCAAATTGCTAAATTTGCCCTAGATTTGTCCTAGATAAATCAAACTAAACTATTGAAACCCGAGGGGCTTGGGGGATTGCCTTCAGAAATGAAGTCATTGTGACGGCAGACTTTTTCAAGTTAATACTAATTCTGACCAGTTGAAAAAAACCTGTACTGAATGTAACTTAATTATGCAAATTATACACATAGTTGAAAGCACATTAAGGGCCTGGTTGAGGGAAAGGTGTATGGGAAGTTATAATGTGCCAGTCTGTGGCTTTTAGTGGTCAAAATCATTCATTTTAGGTTTTGTGCTGGTCCTGTTTTGTTTTGAAGGTACTTCCAAGGTCTGGGCTGTTGATCAGGAAGAAGAGAAAAGGGATTCAGTGACTGTGAAATATGTTCTCCTACTGGTACCTGGTTTTGTTCCTTTGAGCACCTGTGGGAATTCACGTGTTGTCCTCCCTCTTGGATGTGTTCCAGCTGCAGGAATGGGTGAAAGGAGTGTGTGGGACCTTCGTCCATATCTGTCTTCAGAAGAGAAGCTGCATTGTGTATCTGCCTTGGTAGTCAGTTGGACACCTGGAACTGGTGGTGTTTTTTGAGCTGGCAAAGGCTGGGAACATGGCATTGAGCTCAGCTGCTGGAGGAGAGAAACACCTTCAGTAGCAATGCCTCTGCCTAATGACCCAAATTAGGCTTTTTTGGCCTTAGAGGGAGTTGTGTTTACTCAGCCAGAACAAGGGCCATACAACTGGGTCTTGGTCTCAGTAAAAGCAGGAAAGCTGTCACTTCTCAGACTGACCCTGCTCCCACCAGTGGAGGTGCAGGTGATGGGAATGGAGAACACAATAACCTTTTCAGACAAGTTCTCCAAGCTTTATCTGGTAGAGTGTAATGGTAAGCGGCCTCTTCTGAAGAGCATTTTTGTTGGTGGTGTTCAAAGATCCTTTTCTTGCAGCCCACCAATGTGACTCATTAGTAGGAATGCTGTTTTAGCCCGTTCTGTCTGACTCTTTAAAAAGAACTGTCTAAAACCCCTTGTGTGTTTAGACTGGTCATTTCAGTGGCAGAGCTCTTATTTGTTTGATAAAATGAATATATGAAGTAAATGCAAAGACTGAAGAAGGCCAGGAGAGGGGTTTGTTGGTAACAGAGCCAGCAGGGTTTCTGTCAGAGTTAAGTTCTGAGCAGCACTCACATGTGAATGTTTGTTATTTTGTACTGCTTCACTCTTGTTGTTTAGACACAGAAGGTCTTGTATCCTGGGATGGGACACACACTGATTCTGGCTTGCCATCGCAAAACTCTCGAAGCAGCAGTAAACTTGTGGTTTCTGCACCTGTCTTCATGGATTAGTGCCCAGAACCTGTAATTAATGTGAGTCCTTGTGTGTCTAATTTGCCTTGAAAAATTAGACTTTCACCCCAGAAGGCACTTGGTGCAACATTCAAAACAGCCCGTGCGGGCTGTGGCACTTGATGGGGCAGGACGAATACACAGCGTGAGCTGGTGGCACCGACTCCACACTCTCATGTGGAACAACAGCACTGGCTCCCTGGGTGGCTTCTTGGCCTGCTTTTGCCTGTGTCCTGCACTGGTTGCATGTCCATTAGGAAATCCCGGGTACTTGTATTTGCTCTGTGGTAGGTCCCCCCTCTCTAGCCATCCCATGTGGCCTTGTGGTGACAGCACGAGGCAGAAACAATGCAAGGAGTGAATTTTGGCAGTTGTCCTAAAATCCTTCCTAGAAAGAATGTGAAATTGCTTGTCAAGGAGACAGATGGGATTTGCAGGCTGCTGGGCACAGGTAGTGTGTGGACTCTCCCTGAGCGTGGCCACGAGGTCCTGGTGACTGCCTGGAGCTGGGACAGCTCCCAGAAGCTGGCTGGTACTCCCTGGTTATCATCCATGTGCTGTTTTCCAGGAGGCACTTTGAGGTGCCTGTTAACATTTAGGCTAGTGTGTCCTAAAGGCCTCTGAAGAGCACGTGCATAGCAGTGCCACTCTAAATTGCAGTAACCAGCTTTGTCAGCCTCTTCTTGCAGGTGGCTTTGGTTCACGTGACAGGTGATGTGTGGGAGTGGACAAGAAAGGGTTAAGGGATATGGAAGATGTCAAAGAGTTAGAGCCTGACTTCCCCGTGAGAACTGTTGTCATCAATTCCACTGTATAATCGGTATGAATTTATGAATACTGTGAACTTACTTACCAAATTAAGAAATAATAGGAAGTATGATGCACACAAACCAGAACAAATTGTCAGGAGAGATGACTGAAAAATACCATGTTAGAAAATACCAAGTTTCACTCTTGTATTCTAGTTTTAAATATGAGAAATTTTTTAAGAGCTAATCCATAGCAATAGCTATGGAATATTTGACCAGCAGCTTTGTCTCTGTGTAGCTGACAATAAATGCCAGCTGAACTATGTTGATTGTGATTTTATGCTTTCTGGGAAGAGTTGAATTGTGAGCCTGCCAGCCCCTGAAGACAGAGATGGTAGGATTTGTTTTCCAGAACCAACTTCTGGAAATACTGCTCTAGAAAATATGTGGCAAGTTGTATGTACTCTCCCAAGAAAATACATGGCAAGTTGTATGTACTCACCATAATTTTGTAATAAGGGGACTCTGTTTTAACAGGATTTTTGCAGCCTTTTTAGGAGAGTTAAAGGTCACCATGGCCTCAAGGTAATGAGATTTTGCTTTTAGTTTCTTTTCAGCTGGGATTTCATCGTGTGAGTTAATTGTCGTATTTGGTGAGGATGAAACAGTGCACACAGGTACCAGCTACCCTGAACTTATTACAGTCATGTTTTATTTTAACCAGGGATCATTTCAATGCTTGGGTAACTCCGATTGCCAAACCCATTTAGTCCTTGCCCAATGTGGATCATGAGACTGTGTTTATGAAATTACTGAAGTGCAACTACTGCAAAGCAGTATAGCAGGTGATTTTCCCGATTTTCCCCAACATATTTTTCTTTGTCTCTGTGCTATAATGTAGGCTATAAAAGTGACATGAATTTGGGTTTTTCTTGTATCACCTGGAGCTGCAAAGTGGAGCTTATGTAACAGAGAGAAGCAGAATAATTGAAGGAGCAGTACAACTGCTGAGATACACAGTGCTTGATGTCATTTGTGATAAATGTAGCTAATTATTTTGCTTTTAGTGGTGAAATTAATATAATCTGTCTGCAGTGTTGATCTAGACAAATGCAGTTGTAATGTTTTGTTCAACTCAAGCCTTACCATTAGCAGATTCCTTTTGCATATTGCTGAGGAGGAAAACCAGCTTCCCTGGTCTGGGATGTAAGGGATTCATACTGCAAGTTTGGGTCGGTCACTGATTCTGCTCAAGCAGGAGATAGACATTTGGGCACCTAAGTAACCTTTTTTTTCCCCAGTCTGTACAAACAAATAATATATTAGCTTGCAGAGGGGGTATTGCCACTGTTGAAGTTAAAAAGTTGGCTGAGTGTTAGGGTTGTTGGCATGCCCCTAATGCCATTCTCGTTTAAATTTTCTGATCCAGGGTGACGCACACATGTCCAGGCCCCACAGCAGTGACAGAAATGTGCTCCTGTGGGTTGGCACATCCCTCTTTGGAGGAGGGCTCTGGCAGTGCTTGGCAGTAGGTTGGGTGTTGTGCTCTCCTCCGTGGCTCCCGGGTTGTCATGGGGATGTGTTTTCAGCTGGTGAGCTGAAGCAGAAGGGGGTTGCACTTCAGTGCGTGAATCAGATCTTACAAATGCTGCAACGATATCACATAAAGGTTTGGAGGCTTCGTAATTTTAGGCAGATCTTAAGAATAATTTTTTTATCAGGCATGTTGTCTTAATGTGAGACCTCAGGATCACATTTTCTTTCTGGAGGGGGTTGGTTAGTAGGAAAAATATTCCCTCCTCTAGCTCACATATTTCCAGTTTTGCAGTACTGATCAGTCTTACTCAAACATGGTTTTGTTTGCATGATCAAGATGCAAGGTCTTCTGCCTTTCCCTGCTGCTCATTCCAGCTCAGAAGCTGGAGCTAATCAACAGTGGAGGGACAGAAGAAGACTTGATTCTAAATGGGTTCAAAGTGTATCAGCATCAATCCATCAGAGAGGAAATCTCAAATCCATGAAACCATTGTAGAAGCTGGCCCCCAGCTCTTGGCTAATTTCCTTTCTTCAGTCCCACTGAAATAATTTCTTCAGTGCTACCTGAATATTCAGTCAAACTGAAAGTAAATCTCAGTTTTATTGGAACAGAAATCTTGCTTTCATTTTTTTTTACTAGAAAGAGGAACAGGTTTGAAATTTTCCAAAAATAAGGCCAGAAGAGTTCTTCTTGCTTGTTATATGTATATCGCAATATCCACTTTAATTACACATTAAAGTGAGAAGAAAGTGATTTAAAAATGAAACAGTATAATTTTTATTTTAAATAACTTAAGCCTTTTTGATGCCTTTGGAAAGCATCAGCAAATTCATTTACAAAATAACTCTTGATTACTGTCTGTCAAGTCATCTTTTCCTTTCAGAGAAACAATCTTAACTTGATTTCACTTTTGCTCTTGTGACCACTAAGCTGATTTCATCTTGCTAACAATATGCCATGTTATTACTGTACCATAAAACAAATTCTCTAAGTCTTGATATGGTAATGATATTCAGCTTCCCAGGACTGTCAGAATTTAATTTTTATTTCGGAGACAGATATTTGGTGATACAACAAGGTCATTGTTAAAACCATCTGAAGAGCTACTCCTGAAAAATGCAGTTAGTTAATTTGGCTCTCTATGCCAAGGAAATGTTAGAACACCAACACAACTAAATAATTGGTGTAACTTAATCTCTTCCATTGTCTAAGGCAGAAAAACTACTTTTTTCTAATCTCTGGACCAACCCCTTGAATATGGTGTGAAGAATCTTAATAAAATATCAAAATCTTGAGCCCAGGTTTAACTAAACCATTAACATTTGGTCTAAAAATGCTGTCTATTACATCTCAGCTTTGTAGCTGCATTTCAAATCCCCCCAGGCAGATGAAGAGTGAGGGGTGTTGAGAATGCTGTGGAGATTCACAGTTTGCCCCAAACTCCATGAGAGGTGAGGAGCAGAGCCCTGGAGTCGCCTGTGCTGGACCTTTCCCATCTTTGTGGTTCTGACTCCACAATTAAGTTTTATTTTAAAACAAGTTTCTTTTCAAAACAAACACAGCTGGAATGGTTCTTTATGACCCTTTTCTGTGTTTGTAAAATTTGTATTTCTGGCTGTTCAAATGTTATAGGAAAACGGCCAAAATTCCTTTAACTTGTTTTCTGGCAGCATCTTTGTGCTGCTTAGGAACTCTTGTGTTTTCTTGTCACCGCAGAAACCATCAAATACTGGGTTTGGAATAATTCAGTTTACCTTCCTTCTGAAGTAGATACAGGTTTCATGGGGTAGGATTAGGAATCTGGAGAGTAGACATAATAACTGAAGGTCATATTTGATCTGTCACTTTTTTCTGGAAACTGATCTGTTCTGGCCCAAACCACCCGACTGCATGGATGCATTGATTGCTCTTGGTGCTTTCTTTTGCAGAGGTTTTTATTTCCTTGACAAAGTCAATTTTGCTTGTGTGAAACATATAGACAGCTCTGGGACTCTGAGATGAACTGATTAGAAATGCATGTTGAAAGTACAGTAGTTGATACGTATTATGAAGAGAAGATGAAGTCAGTAATGTATCAGCTAAAGGGCCAGAATGCAGGAGATAACTTTGTATCTGCTTGATTGTGGAGAAAGGGAACCATCATTAATTGACAAATTTGCTGGACTGTTGACCAGAGTCTTGAATACTGGTGACAGTGTCATCATCTGAGATGGAGCACAGAATGTAAGTAGCTTGGAGAAATGTGTAATGCATTTTTTTCTCATTCCACAACAATAATTTCATTGATTTCTGTAAGTATAACTTTGCATAAGGCTGAAGTGAAATCATGATTTCCTCTTTTGCTGTGCTTCTTATAATTGCTCATGTTTAACCAAAATTTGGATATTTGCAAAATGGTGATTCAGTGCAGGAAGGAAGTGCTGTAGAGATAGTGCTGATATTTGTAGAAAACGGCTTTGAAATCTGCTTTTTCTGTGTTGATAGAAAGATACTTTTTTACCCTTTTCTCAGTGAACTAAGCAGTGATTGGAAGGAAGTAGGAGAACTGTTATTTACTACAAATTTTCCCCCTTTTCTCTCTTGTCTTATTTTCTGACCAACTGACACAAGGTTTTATCAGTGCATGGTACCAATTGGAAACTTCTGAAGCTTTTTATGTCTTGCAAATGTCCTCCCACATCTCTTTCTTCCCCCGCAAGCATAGAGGAGAATGAGAAAAAAGTGAGCAACACATTTAGGGAGAGGATGGTTTAACAACCTTTCTTTCTGAATAAAAGCAACATTTCTTTCACAGCAAATGACTTTAGTATCATTTTTGGTAATATTATTAAAACTATAAAATAATGTGCTCCTCATTTAAGCTAGAAGAACCCCACCAGCAGACTGGTTAACAGATCAAGGCAGTCAGCTGACAAGCCACATATGGCAGAAACTGCTGCATATGAATTGTTAATGATCTTCACTGAGGAAAATAACCTTCTTCCTGTTGGTATGGAGCCCAACTGGAGTGTGGAAAAATCCATTAAATGTATGAAGATTACAGTGAGTCAGACTTCATATCCTCTCTCAATAGACTGTTGTGTGAAACAGTGATTTAGAAATATTTTCTGCTTTCTATTATATTCCTTGGTATCATTTGACCCTGATACACCACTAGTTGAAACACCATACCGAAGGCTGGATGCTCGTCTGTGTGAGGCAGAACCCAAAACCTGGGTCGTCTCAAGAAAGGTCTTTGCATGGCAGCATTTCACTTGCTGTTGCCAGTGCTGAGCAAAGGGGACTTGTTCCCTCTTGGTCAAATGCTGTTCCACCTGCTGGCATGAACCAGAAGGGTTTGGATGTCCATGTCACCACTTGGGCTAGGTCATGGAGAGCAGCCTGGAAGCTCTGTCTTGTAGGCAAGCAAATCATGGTGGTTTAACAACACTGTTGTGTTTTAAATGAGATTCTCTAGGGAGAGAATTAGAACTGCTTGTAGAGTTGTGATGTGGAGCATCCCTCTGCTCTGTTGGTAACATCTGTGGCTTTACAGGGAAATGTGGATGTGACCAGCAAACCCTATGAGTCCTATGGAGCTCGCAGGAACAGGTCTTGAATCTCGTGCCTTGGGGAAGCTTTGCTGTTGTGAGCTCTTGCCTGGGTGTTTACCCTGTTCCCCTCCTGTGTGGAGGTAGAAGTAAAGGGGAAAGTTAACGGTGAGGAGTCTTCTTTCTGTCTTCCTGTGGCTTTGGAGACGCTTTCCACAAGTGCCATTGAACATGTTGCTTGTACTGGTGGGAAGTTGTGGGTGAGAAAAACTTCCCTGTGCTCTGAGAAAAATAAATTTTACCACGGAGTTAGTTGCTAACTTTTTACTGGCTTTAGATATATTCTGCTATTATCATTGTCATTATAGTAAAGGAATTGCAGTATGCTTGGTTGTAGGCCTAAAAGCAAGGGCTGTCTTCATTTAAGAGTAAAATGTGGTATGTAAGAGCAACTTGCTCCTTCATTGTCAGTGCCACTGACTTTACTGTGCCTGAATGTGTGATAAATTCAGGAGTTACTTTTAGCAACCTGTGGAGCTGGGTGTGTGGGACCCCAGACAGGCAGGCAGCAGGATGGGCAGCTGGCAGAAATGCCTGACCCCAGTCATCTCTGTCTTGTGTCACCGGTTCACTAATCCATTATAATTGCCAAAATATTTCAAGCACTGTAAATCTTCTCAGTGAAATTAAATGACAATGATAAAAGTTTTTCAGGGAGATTTAAATTAATCATCTTTGAAGACTGTTTCAGTTAAATCTGCCCTTCTGTAATTTTTGGTTGCATTTACAGCAGAACTGTTTTTGGATGAGGGAGGAAAGACTGGCATAAAGGGGCCGCAAGTGCCAGTTTTCATTCCCACTCATCATCATCAGGTACTAGAGATTTGTTTGAAGAGAAAAACATCACTGCAAGTTTATCAGTTTAAGAAACTGAGAAAAGTGGAAAGCATGAAAACGCAAGACATTATTTCTAGAGCTGTAACATCAGCCCCATTTAGTGCATTTCTGAAACCCTTTCTTACATAACACCACTGGGTAAATTCAGCTCTGCAGAATTTGGCCTTCAGTAAATATTTTTAGATCTATTTATGGTCTATTAATATGACAGGGTAAAACTGTTACAACAGAAATGCTTTCTCTCTGCAGCTTCAAGTATTGTCTATTTCTTTTGGGCACCAAAACAATTTTTAGCTTGAGTTTTGCATCTCTTAGGATGGCAGTGCTAATGTGGTGCTAGCAATGGGGCTAATGGTGCTGTGTAAACCAGGGAGATTGAAGCTTTGTTGGAGGTTTCAGCCCTGGCAGTCAAATTAAATGATGGTTTTATTTTTATCACTGAGGAGCAATAAACATACCCCTACAACATGACTGCAAAGTTAATTTTCAGAGGAGATCTGCACTCCCATTAAAACATACGGTTTTCTGGCAGTAATTGTTTTCCCTCCATGGCTTCTTTTTAGAAGGCCTACAAGCTATTTATGATAAAACTGTCAAATTTTGTATCCTCCTGTTTTACAGATTGCTCTTGGCCAGGATGTATTTTAAGTCCTGCCTGTGGGTGTTACGTAGTTGTGCAGCCCCAGGTGAAAACCCGGGGAGGAACCGTGACTCAGAGGTGAAGAGTAGGATTCATTTGCCTTCACTCAGATGCCCAACTCTGAGGTGCCTCTGTCGGAACCGGTCCTTCTGGCTCTATTTATAGCCACTGGAGGGAAGCAGGAGCCTGCCAAGGGTGACTCACCTGGGGCTCACCGTGCACCTGGGGCAGTGGTGGTGCTGCGAGGGGACCGACTCCGACACCGCCCCAGTGCAGCGAGGTAGGCGGCTCCGGTGAGCATGGCCAGCAGTAGCCAAGGTGGCCCTGCAGATAGACCAGGACTCATTACATTTGCCTAGGGGATTGCAGAAGCAAATTATCAGCTGCACCATGTCAGAGGGCACCCTTGGAACTGATGTCCGAGGTTCACACGTTGCCTCTGCCCACCTGTTTGCAGCTCGAGGCTGCCTTGATCTTTAATCCCCATTTCCTGGCTTGGATTTGAGAAGGTTGGGAAGGGAAACACGCAAGCATGTATCTGCTTGGATTATGTGCGCTTTCAAGACTGTATTAGAGCTGTGAAAATCTAACATTTAGTCTTCTACCTTCAGAAGAGGGACCATGCATTTTATCCTTGATGCTTTCACATATTATAGAACATGTAAGATAGAAGGAACTACTGAAAGCACTGGATGTTTGAAATATTTATCTCCAGTTTTGTTTTTGTTACGTGATAACACAGGTATGTGCAAAGAAGCTTCCAAGTGTTTAATCTCCATAACAGATTGATTTGAATTGTTCTGCCAAGTTGGAAATTGTTTACTGTTATCTTTGTATCCATCATCAAAACTTCAGTGGTTCTCCATAATACTTTTAAATATTTTTGTTTCTAATTCTGTATCTGATATGACTACAGTTTATTATGCACCTTCATTGCCTACATAATGCTAAAAATGAGAGGGTTTTGGTGTCAGATGCAAATTTATGGCCAGTTCAGATAAAATAAAAATCTGTTGCTCACAATTAGTTTTTTATTTGTTCTTTTGGCTATAGAATTGAAATGTATTTTATAGAGTTTCTGTCTCCAAGGGTTTAATAGAACATCACAAGTTGTAACACTAAAACCTTGATTCTGCAAAGAATGGTCACTACAGAGGAATTACTCCAACAGGACTGAGCAAATGGTTTGCTTTGCTTTGTTTTTTGCCTACTTGGGGATTAATTTTTGCAGTGTATTAGAAGAATCCCAAAGAAGTTGTTAGTAATGTTTATTACATAATTTCTGCAATTTAGGGATTTTTTTAAAAATTATTGTTAGAGCCATTGACACAAGACTTGAGACGAAAGACTGTGTAAAAGTGCTGCAGCTGATCAAATTGCACCATAACTTGCATATTAGATATTTTGGAAATTTGAATACTGTTGTTTTTCACCTTGGTTCCTTTAAGGATGCCTTTGATGGCGATGTCACCCAAAGTGTGCACAGGCCTCCTGAAGGCTTCAGCCCTGAAACACTGAGATGTGGAGCAGTGTGAAGTTCTGCATTGCCCTGTGGCAGACCTGTTAGCTTAAGGCCAGTTGTAGGAAGCCACTGAAATCACATTTTATGTAAATAATGTTAATTAGCAAAGATGTGTGGTTCTTTCTTGGTATAGTGGTGTGAATGCAATTTTCTTCACTTATATATGAGCATATTGGGTTGTTACTCTGAGGAGAGCTTTATCACTGTGGCATTTTGGTGTGGAGAGGAGGGACAAAAATCCTGCCCTGTGATCCAAATAAAACTCAGAGCAGCCCTGACATTGTGGCTTGGAGCAATACAATACAAAGTTTTAGGGCAATGTTTTTCACTAGGCACTTGTCTGTGCAGAGGGAAATGCTGTGATGCACACTGGCACAGTTTCCTGGTGATGTGTGTCTTGGGCTGAAAAGCAGAGAGGATTTTGATTTAGGCTTTGCTCTTGAGGCTAATTATTTGCTGCCTTCTGGGCGTTTGTGCTCTGTATTCCACCATTCCCTTCCAGGCTCTTCACTCCTGCCTAGTTTTGTGGGATACTGACTCTGTGCCAGGGTGCTTCCAGATTCAAGACACCCCTATTTCTGCTGGGCTGTGTTGCATACACACGCTTCAGAGGTCCCAAAGGCCAGGGAAATCTCACTGGTTCCACTGGAGCTGCTGCAGGGTTGGCACCCAGGCTGTTGGTCTCAGTGAGTCCTGGCTGTGCGAGGCCAGGGTTGCCCTCCATGCAAGGTGCCACTATTGGCACGTGTTCAGTTAACAGCTGTGCTTTGTTATTAAGTTGACTGATTCCTTAACTTGCTAAAGGACATATGAGGTACCACACTGTTAATTGTGACAAGATACAGGAAACACAGCAGTCAGTTATAATGCTGCTCATACATGTTCTTTGCATTCTGTTTTAATAGTTATGTCTGTTGAAAATAAGCATCTATTTGAATGATTCATTTTCTTCAGGCTACATAAAGTGATGTATTGAATGGCTTTTTGTTAAAATGTAATTACTGGTGTTTGAGGAGAAAAGAGTCAGCCATGTCAGAGCCATGGCTAAATAATACCTTAAAACATACTTTACATGTATAATCTGGCAGTGTCATCTCAAGTCAAAGCTGCACTAATTAACTATTGCAGTATCTTAGGGAGTTAAGTTTGTACTTAAGATCGTTCTGTAAATTTATTTTAGTTCCAGGTTTGCCAGTAATGACATCCGGGATCATTAAATGGGAACTATGGGTGAACCTTGGTGAGTCCATGGAGTGTCTGTGGGATGCTTTTGGGTTTGTGTGGGCTTCTTTCACTCTCTAATTATTATTCTTTGCAAGTAAAATTAAAAGAGATCTGTAATTAAAATGTTCTGGTTTTGAGCTTTTGTCATCTTGAGTTGGTGGGCAGCACTGTTGTATCTGCTTAGGTGACAGTAGTATGGTTTGTGAAACCAGGGTAACTAAGGAGGCTGTCAGGGAGAGGGCTGGGAGAAGTCATTTGCTGCGGTAGAAAAAGAGAGTGATTTCTATATTCTGTGCAGAAACAACGTAATGGATCTAAATTTGGATTCTGTTTTTCTTATTTTGGAGACTAAAACCCTTTCCTCCCCATTCGTACTGCTCATCTGCACTCTCAGGGCAGATTCTACAACTGAACGCGCTGGCTGTCTCATTTCTGTGTTTATTCGCTGTGGAAATTAAGTGGAGTGAGTGAGTGCTCGTTGTTTTGCTCGGTGCCAATTCCTCCTGGTGAGATTAAGCGGGGGAGGATCGGCTGGGCAGAGATTTCCATCGGCGGGGCTCTGGATTGCCGGCTATTCCATGACCCACATACGTCGGGCCCCTGTTGTGACACGTGATTTTTCAGCTCTTCGGTGGAAACCGATGGTGCACAAAGCCCCCTTTGAGATGTGAATAGATGAAAGGAGATGAAACAGCTGGTTTGGTTTTATCCCATTCAGGTCAGATTTTTTGTAGTCATCGTGCAGCATTAATAGTAATAAAACCAGCTGTTGTATACCAGAAAACTTGCCATGAAAGGGACATAATTACAGAGGGAGGCAGTGCTGTCATTTAACCTGTTCTCACTTCAAAGCAGAGATCTTAAGTTTTAAGATCAGAAATGATGAATGGCTATGACATTACTATTAAAGTATTTGCATTGATTGCTTTTGTGCTTGAAAGGGGGAGGCAGAGATCATCCTTGATCCTGGAGTGTCATACAGACATACTTGAATGCATACATACAAAACATCTCATGTCACAAAGATAAATGACTGATAACTAACATCTAGCTCTTGAGGTTTTAGTAGAAAAATAAGAAATCTAGAACAGTCAAGAATCAACAAAACCAGGAAGGTGTGAAGTCCATAGTGGAGAGAGAAGGAGAGACCTGTTGGGTGGAAGGAGAGGGTGTAGGCTGTGGAATAAAATTAAAACTCCAAGCCAGTGCGTTGGCCAGACCCTTCTCCTGCAGGTCTCCAGCATGTACCCTTTGGCAGCTGGTAACAAAACCATGAAGGGCCACTGGTACCAATTGTCCCAGGGGTAATTTTTTTAATGGAAAGCATAATAAATTCAGCAGCTGAGTACAGCTACTTGTACTGCACACAGGAATCTGGATTCATGTGAGCCAATTAATGAAGACTGATGCAAATCAAGATTTGATTGTAGATATGTTTTAAACCAATATTAGCTATATTTAGCCTAATCCTCTCCCGAGTTATGTCTATTACTCTTTTCTTCCTGGATGTGAATAGATGTCTTTCTGCAGCAGGGTATTTAGGATAAGGCCCTCAAGTGAAGCCTGGAAATTTTATGTTAAGAGTCACAAAACTCTTACCACTGATTCTGTGTATAAAATTCCTAACCATCTGATTCCTTCAACTATGTTTGCCAGTTCTTTGACTTCACTCTTATTTGGGAATTCAGTAAGTATCTAAGAGTTCAGGAAGAGATGAATCATGCCTGACCTTGTTCACAAATGCATGTTGAGATCACCTATAAAGTTTTCTAAGCTTGTTGCCTACATGTATACACCTCCCAGATAAACTCCTAGTTAAGGAATTAACTTCATTGGATTTTGACTGACCCCCAAGTTTTCTTTCTTTGAAGAACTGAATATGAGCTGTAATATCTTACTATTTTCTAACTCCTAAAATTTTGTAGTAATTTCATTTTGTGTAGCCAACCATGGAGACAAAGCTCTACTTTTAGGTTAGATGAGAAATCATAAGGGCAGCCAGAAATCTGAAGTGATTTTGAGATCCAGCTCTGCTTTCATGTTATTTTAGGGACATTTTGAACTCTGGTTCACAATGTCTGTAATCCCCACCTGCCTTGTGCCAGGTGGTGGCAGAGCTCCTCTAAGAAAGGTGTTGAGCTGCTTTTCCTGTCTGATGTTAGTCAAGTGGAATTGAAAACAATATGATGATTAAAAAAAGGTTATAATCACTTATCACCTAAAGAACTCCAGAGAAGTATTTGATGTGGACTTCAAACTTAATGGCTTGGCCTTGCCAGAGTTTGGTTTGTATTTTAGATCACAGGGTAGAGCAGCAATTGTGCAAGAGGTTTTAAGAGCTTTTCAGTATGAAACAAACAAAAAGAGACATAAAAACTATTTCTTTTACTGTCTGTAACGCATGTGATGATTGCTATCAAACACAAACTGAACGTTATTATTTGTAACTTATATTTGTTACCTGACTCGTGTGTTAGCTGAGTTGTTTCCTGGCTATCATGATTCTTCTGTGATCAGTCCTGCAGCAGCACTGACGAGACCCCCGGGGCTCCTTCCCCAGCAGCTCTGGGGTGTGTGGCTCGGAGAGGGGGGACCTGCTGGGCTGAGGCAGAGAGGGAAGCGCACGGGGACGACAAGGGGAGTTTTCTGCCAAAATGTGGGAAGTGCCGTCCCATATTGATGGAGCAAACCTGAGATTATTAATCATCTGTAAATGATGCAAAGCAGGATATTAGCTGAGGGTATGGGGTATGGCTGTTCTCTAGGTAGCTTCAGTGCCAGCTGCTGTTTCAGGTCATTGGTTTCCTACATCTGCTAATAGACATCTCAAGTTATAACTTGAAAAACTTCTTTACTTGTAGGTGGGTAATATGAGCTATGTAGCTACATAATGGTCACAGGGGTGTGTGTGGGAAGGTGTACGTGTGTTTATGGATATAAAGTAAATATTTATGCTAGCAACACCAACTCAGTTTCAAGTAGAACAGAGAAAGCTCACTGGTGTCTTGTATTGACTGTGAAACTGTTGTGGAAAGATTTTCATTTATTGCTTATGACCTATTAGCCCTAAATGCAAACTGGCCAACTTATGACATATCTGGGGAGGGAAGAGGGAAAGGCAAGCACAGCTAAGTTTCTTGGGCTCCAGGAGTGAAGAAACAGGATCTTTCACCAGCTGGGGCGGGGCTGTGTTGGAAAATTGGATGCAAACAGTCCCAACAATGGTTGGGGATAAAAGCATAAATGTTAACCTACACTGATTGTACAATTTGCTACTCTGAAAATGTAAGTTATGTTTTCCATCTTTTTTCGTGAGGCTTTTCTCCATTTTCTTGTTTTAATATCCCTCTTTCATTAATCCTTGCTGAGTATAAATGATCTTTTAATATCAGAACAATGAACAAATAAACTTAGTTGTACCTGAATGTTTTTCTTTTAAAAATCATGTTATTTCTTCGTCCTGCACAACCATTAATGTGTGTCCCATTTGGTGACTGAATGTTTTATTCACTCCATAGTGCTAAAGACCTGGTCTAGCCTCTAGAGGGATTTAAATAAAGTGGTTTAAATACTTTTTTCTTTTTAAGGAAGATAGTCTTCAAAGAAAACAACAGCAGTGACATAGAGTAAGATTAAAAACCCATGAGGCTATTCTTGTCAACTTTAATATTCAGAATTCAGAATATTTAATGTTTTCAACTCCATGGGAATTCTTTTCAGCTAGATAGCTTTCTGAAAATGTTTTCAGTGTGTTGTGGTTTCAGCTGGGATAGAGTTAATTCTCTTCCTAGTGGCTAGTACAGTGCTGTGTTTGGGATTTAGGATGAGAATGATGTTGATAATACAGTGATGTTTTAGTTGTTGCTGAGCAGTGTTTACACAGTGCCAAGGCCTTTTCTGCCTCTAACTCCACCCCACCAGCAAGGAGCCTGGGGGTGCACAAGAGGCTGGGAGGGGACACAGCTGGGACAGCTGACCCCAACTGACCAGAGGGGTATCCCACCATTCGGGGTCATGTTCAGTGTAAAAATTAGGGAAAAAATCAGGCAAGGGCTGCACTTGGCACCTGGGCTGGGCATTGATCAGCAGGTGGAGAACAACTGCATTGTGCATCTCTTGTTTTGTATATTTGATTATTATTAATATTATTATTACTACTACTACTTCAATTCCTGTCCTATTAAACTGTCTTTGTCTCAACCCATGAATGTTACTTTTTTTTTCCCAGTTCATTCCCCTGTCCCACGGGAAGGGAAGTGAGTGAGAGGCTGGGTGATGTTTAGGTACCTGCCTGGTAAATCCACAACAGTCTATCCAAAACACCAAGTGTGCAGAATGCAATAGAAGGGTGATCTGTGAGCACGCATTGGTGATGCTGTGGGATCAATGGACTGTATCCACTCTCATTAATAAAAATCCTTCAAAATTTGCACATTTTTACTTTCATCAGACATGTGACTTCACTTTATTTGTTTTATGGTATCATCAGCAAGGCAGACAAGCAAGACTTGTTCATCTGGTCATTTATTCTATTGCATATCAGAATCTTTGTATGTTTGCAGCTGAGTGGTGATGTGAAGCCTGTTGGTTTGATGGAGAAGGCACTGTAGCTTTCAAGAGGTTAGGCTGCAGAAAACTGGGAAACTGTTCATTAGCTTCCTGGGAGAATACACACAACAGGCATCTGATCTGATGAAAATAAAGCTATGTGAGTGTTACCCTAAAGGAAGTAATGGTAGTATTTTGTGCATCATTGGATCTTACCACGTTTGCTGGACAGCGCTACATTGAACAGAAGGATCGTCCCTTATGGTTCACTTTGTTTTTCTGCTATCTGTTCATTCTTCTAATTTATGGTGGAAATTTGGATGGGTAACACCACTAAAGACTTTTTTAAGCATCAACCAGATTCTTGGTTTTCTTGGATCCCTAACACAGAGAAAACACTGATCCCCACCTTAGCAACAATTATCTATATCCCTTTGTGGCTTAATTGCAAAAGGGAAGCAGGAAGACTTGTGTGCTTGGGTACCAAGTGTGTGCTGCAGATTCCTGCTGATGTCTCTGTTGTCTGGGGTGATCACGTTACCCTGACAACCAAGAACATCCCTGTTTTCAGGGCTGGTCCCTGAATCTCTTTGTATTTTACAAAACATCACTATTTTTTGTTAGAAGTGCACCAATTCTTTCTTGCACATTCTGCAAGTTGGACATTTACAAACTGTCCCAGCAGAACAACAAAGAGATCTCCTTCTAGGAAGATGGATGACAGACTGCCTCACCACATGTGTATCACATTTGCTTGCCAGATCCTGACTCTTTTGTACTTTCCTCTGAGGCAGTTTTCTATATTATAGCCTTCCTTTAGTTCTGCAGAATGTAGTGATCTCAATTAAAGTCAGTTCCTGTGTTCTTTCTTCCTCATTAAATCCTTTTTGTTTTGTTAATTTTGGTCAGTCTTACGGTGTCACATGGCTGAAGCAATGAGCAAAGTGACCTGTTTATTCTCTTGAAGCA
The DNA here is from genome assembly GCA_013397815.1 of Aleadryas rufinucha. Classification (NCBI taxonomy): domain Eukaryota; kingdom Metazoa; phylum Chordata; class Aves; order Passeriformes; genus Aleadryas; species Aleadryas rufinucha. The sequence goes on along the minus strand of VZTH01017345.1, from coordinate 451,645 downwards.
GTCAAAAATAATAGAAGCTAGAACCAGGGGGGAAAATAATTTAACATTTCAAGTCCTTAAGGAAATCAAAGGCCTTTGTAAATGTAATAAGTACGTAAATTTTCTACAGAAAGTATGCATTTGAAAACATCCCTACAGACATCAGTCCAGATTTGATTTCTTCCTGAATCTCTTAGTGCAGAGGAAGATGTTTAATTACCTGGTAAACTATTTCTTTCATGTAACAGATCACTTTAGTTTCAGAGAGCTCTATACTGCAGGCCAGTGTCTCGAGCCACGCATTCAGTTTCTTATTTTAAGTTATTGGTTTATTGTCAAAATAGAGCATTTTGGTCAATGTGATTTCTTGGTTGCTCATTTCTACAAATTGAACATAAGACTCTGAAAATTTGTAGGTTAAAGGAATGCCTAATATGTGACAAAAATCTGAATACTGGTTCTTTGAAAATGGCATTCCTTAATCGGGGCCTTTTAAAGACTTCTAGCTGAAATATGCATCATCTATGAAAAATTTGTCCTGTCTCCAGATGCCAAAGTGCCAACCCTATAAACTGAATGTCAGGCCATGTTTTTTGTGGCTCACACATTCCAACCAGGAATAGCAGCTTTGCAACTGGCAGTTAGCTAACAGGTCTAATGGTGCATGACCCAGAAACAGTCTAGTTCCTGCTTTCAGTTTCTGCTGGATTTTGCATTGCAAAGAGCTGCAAATGAGGAAAAAAGTAATTTTAATCTCCAAAGCAGCCAGAGCTAATCTGGTTGTCACATGTAGAGCAGGTCTATTAAGAAAAGGTGGTTTTCTCATATCTGCTTTTCTGAGCATCAGCACACTGTTTAGACCATGAGACTTGTTTTCTGTGGCTAACCTTCATGAATAAAGTGGGACTTTGCTAACTATGAATTTAAAAATAGTTTGGTTTTCCCTCCCCCCAGAATATGTTAAAATAATTCCTTCCGTTTTCTTAAATGGAACTGCTTGTCAGAAGATGTTCAGATGTCAGCAATCATCTCACTTCTTACATGGATCTAAAATGTTACTGGAGCTGTCACCATTTGTCTTTGAAGTTCTCTATTTTATCTCATGCACAATGTGGTAACTCCTCATTTTGAGAAATTGGGCTTTGGCAACTGTTTGCTGTACAACTTGAGCTTGTATTGCTGAGATCCTTGGGCTGGTGCACTGCAATGGATGTGGAATTTATGGTAGTAATAGAAAGTGGGATTTGTTGAGGTTTATGATCCTTAGGTCAAAGTCATTTCACTTGGGGTTGCAGAAAGGAACTTTACTGCTAATGTTTTTAGGAAATAGGGTTTGGATTGACCTAGAGAGATTGTCCAGTCTGTTCCTTGCTCTTGGCTGGAATCAGCTGCATAATATCTCATTTGGGTGATTTATAAAGCCTTTACCTGGCCACTAAACAGGGCACAGATGAAACATTCTGGACCTCTGTCATTCCTTGTTAAGTAACTCCAGACTGCTTTAGGAGGTGTTGAGATAAAGTATAGTGCCCAGAGCTGTTGGCTGAAAACAGAATATTAGAGATGTCTTTCAGAATAATTTTTTTTTCAGCAGAAACACCCTGCTCTAAGCAGTTTTCCTGTGGGGTTAGGAATATTGATGTTTTTCACTGACCATGAAAACTTAGAAAAAATGGAGTATACATCTGAATTTAAATTTAATGAATCTCAGTTTTCTGCTATTACTCCTTCATCTTCCCCCTTTCCTCCCCTTCATTTTGTATGTGAAACATGTATTATTAAGTAATTTTTGTCTTATATGACAAAGGCACTTAAGTCCCAGTAAATTCATTGGGCTTTGCACGGGGCTGTTTATTCTTACTGGCACGAACAGGAAATGCACTTGTGTGTCTTAGGAGATTAGATCTCTGTCATTTTTTATGACAGCTCTCCATCATGTTTTATTCATCATAAATAAATGAGACTACTGCTGTTAGTTATAATTATTTTAACGTTTACTTGTGCATTTCAATAGATGGGGTGCTCAAGAACATGGGAAAGATTTTTTTCCTTTTCAACAGAAAGAAAGTAGAAATCTGCTACCTCTTTTTTTTTTTTTTTTATTCAGGATGACATATCACACCAAAGCTAGTGAGAGGTGGGCAGAAATTAAATACAGCTTAGCCTCAGAACTCTGTCTACTTCCTTGAATTTGCAAGTATATGATAATGTTAATTCCCAGCTTTATAGGTTTTATGGCTTAATGATTTTAAATCTAGAACTGAAGGGGAAAAAACCCCTTTATATTATCGCTTTATTTCAGAGTTGTCTGAAGTCTGGTGTTTGTCTGGGTTTTACTGTGGTTGTTACAGACTTACAGTACCATACCAGGTCACTATGCTGAGTGTCCTGGAGCTCTGGCCATCACACATATCCAAACATGAAACTGAAGTTATGGTTGCCATATCTTTGTTCCACTATCTGAAGTACTCAAAAAAATAACCTGAATGCAAGATGGTTTACGAGTTCTGTGAGTGTTGGAGGCAGTAGAGGAATGGAGATCAAGATATAAGACCAGTTGTTTGTGAATTGCACTTTGACTTCAGTATAGACATTGGAGAGTCAAGGCTTCTTTCTTGACTTCACCCCCTCTTACTGTACAAAAATTTACATCAGCAGTTCAGAAATTACTGCTTTCTTTTCTTGGGAGCTGGTGTACTGTGGTGATGGTGGGTGATCTGGGAAGAAGAAAAGAGGAGAGTGATAGCTTTAAAATCTCCAGTGACACCAAATGCTAAATTTGAGATCTCTGTTTCTAAGTACAGTCCTTGTGCTAAAGGCTAGGAAATACAGGAAAGTGGTTTCATTTTTTCCCCCCAGCCTTAAAAGCATCAAGTTTTACTTCAATAATTAAGTCTCCCTGCATTCCTTTACAAGGCAACAATTGTGCTATTATTATCAAGATTAGCTGAAAAAGGCAAATATGTGGGAGTTTGGTTCCTGGTTCTGTTCCATTTTCTTTTTTTTCCTATGACTGTACCTTCACGAGCCGCAGGCTTTTGCATATATTCATCTGTGTAGGCACAGCATAGGCAATGGCTTCTGTGGTACTTGCTATAAAATGCTCTACAGTAAACTGCACAACAATAATCTTAAAGATTTAGTAAAATATTCTGATGTTTTCATTGCGTATTTTTGGCAATTTCTGAAGTACTACATTTGCTACTTATTTAGGATAGACTGTGGCAAATCTTGCACACAGAGACTTGTACTTGGCAGTTGTTGTAGGAAATCAGCAGGACCCTTGGGAGGAGGAATTGATGCTTGAGATTCCTTGGGGAGGTGGGTTACTCAGAGGGAATCAGAGCTCTTGGGTGTAAGCAGTTCTGTTTTCCTGTCACTGTAGTTGTACTGTGCAAATTGACTTAGGCACAGCCTTTGGTGTGCAGTTCATCAGGATTCAGGGGCTTCTTCAGTCTTAGCCTGGAGCAGCAGGTTTCCTGGAGGCTGGAGGACGCTCTCCCAGAAGCCTGATTCCTCACTTTACGAATACATCCAGTGAGGATGTCACTAAAACCAGCAGTAGTATAGCTTTGTAAGCGTTGCTTTGCATGCAGTATTTCTTTTTAACTTCTGGGATAAATTTGCTCCTAATGTGTGATAAAAATACTGAGTTGAAGGTACCAGCAGTGACAGTTCGTACTTGTGTTGCAGTTTTTGTGTCCAAACTCTCCAGAAGGGCTTCCAGTGCTTCTTTCTGCTTGATGTAACATGACAAAGCTGATGGCTGCTGACCGTGATTTTGTTAGAACTCTCAGTCTGTATTTTATCCTTTACATGTTTCTTTGTTTATTGAGAAGTGCTGGCTACCCAACCTGTGCCAGCTGTCCCTGAATCCCAAGGGAGTGTCCAGCAGCTGTGAGCAGCTGGAACAACTTGTTCTTAGGCCAGCCCTTTCCTTGGCGGTGCCTCTCTCTTGCACACCCTGGGCATGGCGGAGCAAGGCTGAGGTGGCTGAGGCAGACACCTCTGTAATCCAAGGAATTGCTGGGCTGTGCCCTTGCTATTTGTGCTCTGGGCAGGGCTGAAGACCGGCCATATCCGAGGATTTTCTTATTTTCCCAAGTTTATTGGCACCTGTGAAGCAATTCCTTTGGGACCCACTGTATCCTTTCATGCTGGTTTTTTGCCTGCCAAATTGTACATTAAATATGTAAGTACTGATATGGGTAGTGGAGAACAGAGCACGTATATGCATATATCAGACATATTTTCTTACTATTTTTGGCAGTGTGTTTTCTCTGCCTGAAATAACATTTTGTATAGCTATGTCTCCATTGCTGCCAATCAAGCTTCTTTCCTTTTCTGTTCGTAGGGTCTTAGATTTTAAAGCTAGAAAGCAACCTTGGATCCTCTAGTCTGTTCTCTTGTATCACACCGGATACATGGAATTTCATCCAGTTATTTCTAACTTAGTTAAAATGTAACTATTCAAAATGCCTTTGGTTCTGTTTAAAGAAATCTAGATGATCTTTCTGCTTCCCTCTTTCTTGCCTTACTCTCACATTCAGTAAGTTTGTCTTCTGACTGAAATTTTTGCTTTTTTATGTCACATCTTTTTTGTCTCATTGTGGTTTCTCATTAAATATTAATGTCCCTCTGATTTTTTTATACACTCTCCAATGGGGCTGTTTATGGATCAGGAGAAAGGTTTTATCCTTGTTCCCTAAAATAAACTCCAACTGCTTATGCTGCTGCTCCCAGTAGTTAATGGCTGCTTGGCTGAAATACATGACTGTGGCTCTGCTTGATCACCTAATTGTGCTAAAAGTATACGAAGGAATTGGTATTTAGGGCGTGTAAATGTTACCTTGAGATCCCAGGTAAAAAAAAAAAAAAAATTGACCTAAATGGGCAGTTCACGCTTCCAAGCCCTGTTATGAGGCTCTGCAAACAGAGACTGCTGGGTTAGTCATTCTGCCCTCCCGGAAAAACAAACAAACAAACAAGCAAACAGAAAAACAGCTGCCAAGTGGGGTTGTGCCATGTGAATGCTGCCTGAGGTCCTGTCCCCGAACACAGTGCACGGTGGTTCTGTGGGGTACCCGTGCTCAGGCACGATTTTTGAAGTTGCATATCCCATGTAGTTACTGCAGTAATTCAGTGCCAAGTATCAGGTGTTTTCTGTATGTGGTACCTCTGTCTGCCTCTGAAGGTAATGGCAACCCTCCTCTGGAATAAGATTTCTCCTGATTTTTGTTATAAGCACAGCACTGACAGAAATTTATGGGCTGTACTCTTACTTACCTGGGTGTGTTCAGGCGCTTTTCACTGCTTTCAGAAATACCAAACTTTGAGTAAAGTGTATTTCCCGTTCTGTGCTTTGTATAAGATGACCCGGCACTCAGGAACGCTCACTGGTAGTTGGGCTCTGGCTGGAAGTGCCTGGAACCATTATCACTGGTGTACTGGTGGAGGCAGGCACAGGGTGGGGAGCAGGGACTGGGTGAGCCGGCAGCCAAGCAGAGCCTCTGGAGAGCCAGGTCAGTAGCAGCCTGACATTGGGAGTTCAGTTTTATAAGGACTTTCCCCCAAAAGGAGTCTGTGGGACTCAACACATATGTCTGACTGTGGATGAATGCAGTCTCTTGTTGGCTGTGTGCATTAGACCCTCATGATCTATATCATGTGAAAATACAGATTATAACTGATAGAAGGATGCAGCCCAGAGCCACAGTCTGGATGTTGCTGGAGTTCAGCAGCATCTGCTATAAAATTGTGGCCATTTGGGAAGGAACACATCTCGGTCTTCATTCTCCAAGACAGGAGACTTTAGGCATGTGAATAATCTTGTCTGGACTGAAATGTTAGTAATTTTGGCCAAGGTTTTATTTTAATGCTGCATTTTGTACAGGGAGATTGTACAAATAGTTTACTGTTACCAGGGAGTATAATAAGTACTACTGAACAGCTGCTGGAATCTTTGGGTTGTTTTAGTGGTTTTTCTTCTCCTTTTTTTTTTTTTTTTTAAACACGGACTATCAATTTCAGTCTGGACTGGAACCAGTGACCAGGTGGTGAAATGCTCTGCGTCTGATCAGCTGCTCCCCTGCCTCATTCGATCACCTCTGGAAATGTCTTTCAGTGTGACAGACGTTTACAGGTTAGAAAACAGAAAGCATTTGACTTCAGTTATTTTCAGTTACTGAGTTTTGCTAGGAATGGGAGTGGGATACCCAGGAAATGCATCCAAATGGATATTAAGGGCACTGACTCCTTATTCTAATATTACCCAGGTGGGAACAAAAAAACATGTCAGTCCATTGCTCGGTCTGTAATTATGTAACACTGTTTAGCTCATGTGCAGTTTTTTAAAAAGTACTGGTTTTTTGACAATGGTTTGATTCTCCATTTGCAGCTCAGGATGTTGGTGACTACAGTGGTAAAGCTGAAGTTCTTGCCTCTTGTAAATTTGTTGTGTAGGATTAAAAATTATTATATATTAAGTTTTTTAAAAGTACATTTTTCAGTGTAAACAACCATTGCAGATCTTGTTGTTTCATGTAGGAGGTATTGAAAAGATTAATTCCCATACTGCTCTTTAGTCCTGAACCTCAGCTTCAGACCTGGCAGTGAATCTCACAGATTTCCTCACACTGAGTGCTGTCACAAGCTGCTGTGACCCTTTGGAATGACTGACTGGCATCTGCAGTGTGCAGCCAGGACTTCATTCTCTCAGAAAATACTCCAGATCCAGAACTAAGTTTAGTCTAAGTGACCATAATGGTCAGGCATTTTCACAGGAACTTGAGAGATGTAAATAGTGCCATCTCAATCAGGTTGTCACAGGTCAATGCAGTTTTTGAATATAGCTAAATTCCACACTAAGCTGTCAAGAAGAGTTAACTGTGAAGTTTTGGAACATTTTCCTTAACACCCAGCCAGCCTGGTAAATTGTGAGATTGCATCTGTTTTCATTAAAACCAAAATAAAATTATGTTTACATTAAAAGTTTTGAAAATGTGAGTCACATATATAGCTAACAGTTCAAAACCACAAGAGAAATAATCCAATTAGATTTTTTTAAAACCTTCATAATTTGGTGACCTAAACTTAAGATTTTGGCTGTTAACTTGTTATCTCTACATTCTAAAACTGTCAAACCCTCAGGCTGATAATTGTACTCTTACTCTTTCTATGTGTACTTCAAGAGAGCTCATTCAAGAACAAACATGTTTCTAGAGTGTGCTGAAAGATACTTGAACTATTTTAATATCTGAACGCAACTCAATATCAATGAAATGTCATGATGTTTTAATAAGGTTATCTTAGTTTAGTTTATGGTGCATTTTCAGAGGAAGTTTGTGAAAGGCAGTAAGAGATATCTCCAATCCCTCAGTTGTTTCATACCAAAGAGTTGTCTGGGAGTTTGCCTTAAATTAGTTTAATCTCTGTGTATCAGTCATGTCTGTGTTTCAAGTACTCTAACATTTACATTCAGGATTTTTAAATTTGGACTTCCTAATCCAAACCTTTCTTCTTAAAACCCGTCCTGCAAAGGCTTTAAGCCCAATAGAAAATTTCATTTCAGCTATCATTTATCACTCCAAAGTCTTTGTGGAAAAAATGTCATACCGCTTCCTTGCCAAGTACAGTAGCTTCATTGAAGAGGAAAAACTCCCTTGGGATGGTTATGAAATATATTTATTACTCTTAAAATGAACTTTTAAATGTTTCAGAAAGCTGCTGACAGGAATAAGTGTATTTCTTAGATACCTTGCCATCACTTGAAAAATACAGCATTCTCTGAGGCCTTCTCAAATTACAGAGATCTGTAACATCTTGTGAGATCCACCACAGCAGAGGACTGGACGTTTTTGGATCCCCAGTTTGTGATCATATGTGAGGGAGGAGTTGGTGGCTGCATTCTTAGGGGTGGTTGCCAGCTTTACGTGATAATTGTTGCTAATCACTGAAATCTGCAGCACCACCCTTCCACTGATCCATCAGTGAGAGAGCAAGTAGGGAAGTGTACCTTGCCCCACATGGCTAGTACACATCTCAGCACTGGGATTATAAATAAAATAATAGGAATTGATGTGCAGCATCAGCCTTGTCTTTGCTCTAAGTGGTGGCTTCAGCATCCCATTCTGCCCAGTCAGGTAGGCAGTGCTTGGCATGGCAGCACTGCTGGGATTGCTTCCACAAGGCAGCATCTTCAGCTCCCTATTTTCAGGGTGGGTTTAAATTAATTTTGCATGCCTGCATATTCATAATGCATCTGTTTCCTTGTAAAACTGAGCTTCAGCTTTAGTCTCAGGCAGGGAACTCTATTGCAGTTGCCATTTCTTTTAACTAAGCCTCTCCTGAGGTGCAGCCCAAGCAGGGAGACCAAGCAGTTCTTGCTGTAATAGAAAAAAATATCTTAATTTCTTCTGGTCATGTGCTAAATGGTCTCTATTCTGGCAACAGCTCAGGCCCCTGTGCTGGAGAGATACTGTGTTTTCTGTGGTCTGAGCTGTATCTCAATGGAGGGCAAGAAAAACGAGGCTCAAGCAGATGCATTTGTTTAACCCAAGGCATCCCTGACGGTGTGGCACAGACTCACAGAACACACTGTCTTGATCTACCTTTTCCTCAGATACTTGTTTTCTGCTTCTAGTAGACACAGCATACAGCAGCTGGAGACTTTCACTGAGCCCTTTTGCAGTTTAGTTTGTCTTCTGAGGATCCACATGTTGGTAGTAGGGAAGGGAATTTCAGGTGCACTGCTGCTCACCTCGCTGCGCTGCATTTCATCCGCCGTCACACTCGCATCTCCCCGGGCGCCGAGGCTGCTGAGAAGTACAGCACAATCATCTGCAACTCCCTCTGTGCACTTCCTTTTCTTGAAAGGGTTCTGTGAAACTGAGGTGAAAAGCATCTATCAGAGAAAATAAATACTTCCAAGTGACTTCTGAGCATATAATCAACCTGTGTAATATTATGACTATATTAATGATGCATGCTCCTTTCAATTATTTGTGATAATCATTGGTTTCTTTGATTTATTTTTTTTAATGTGTTTCTTAGAATAACTCTCAACCTGATTGAAATCTCGGATGGTTGTCGCATTGCAAATAACCTTAAAATACTGGGTAGGCCTGATCTAATAGAGGGCATTGGAGAGTAGGCACATGGCTGTGTCTCTGCTGTGGGAGTTTTTGAAGCTTTTGCGGTTCCTCCAGACTTTTAAAGTGATTATACTGTGTCACACTTATGAATGGGGTGCAAAGGCTTCTGGGGGGGGGGACGGGGTTTGCTTCCTTAATGAGTATGTTTTCAAAGAAAAATTACATTTCCTTGTCACATGAAAGAAAGTAATGTGTACACAAATGCTAGCCATTATTTGGGAAATGGCTCAGGCTCAAAAATTCTGGCTGGAAACCATTAGGAAGAAAAACGTTCTCCACCATCAATTAATGCATTGTTTTTCTTTTCCTTTCATGTTACTAAGCAGGCCAAGAGATAAGGGGCCAGCTGTAATCCGTCTTGTCAGATGAGTTAAGTCACTTCGTGTTATACCGGTCATCTGGAAAAAGAAAACTCTGTTTCTCTCTAAGCTTGATTTTTAGATCATATTTTTCAAATTATCGTTGCTTTTACGTAATGTTCCTGTATTCTACATGTACTGATTGAGTGTTCTGATCCAAAAATATATAATACAGTGCTGCCTTTTGTTAATGCATGCTTGATGTGATACTTAAAACCAGCAATGTAGATTCTGGTAATTAATTGCCCTCTGTGTCTTGAGAGGTGCATCTTCATCACCAACTGTGATTACAGAGGATGGGATTCACAGGGACAGTTTGAGGTGCTGCTGCCCTCAGCTGGGGCACACACCACGTTGGTTTTGCCACCTCCTGCAGAAGGGCTGAACAAAGGCTTTGGGAAACGATAAGATTTGGCAGTAACACCTTCAACTTTTGCATCTCATCTGTCTTAGCCCAGAATACCTCAGTGCCTGTCCTGCAGCCCGAGTCTGCCCAGTTACGCCACTGGCAACACTGGAGCTGGCCAGCTGTGGTGCTGGTTGTTTCCTGACTGTCTGTAGTACCACTGGTGCTCAGGTCCAAAGGGAGGGCTGAACGTGGACTGTGCACCTTCATCTGCTGTACCAGAGATCCCTGTGTGTGTGGCTTCCCCCTCTGTCCTTCACTCCAGGTGCTCAGGCAAGTGATGGCAGAAGTTAGTGTTAAACCCAGTCTTCTCCACTGTCAGCTTTGACACCCTGACCATGGGGGATGTGTGACCGACCTAGGAGCAATACAGGTTTGAGTCCTGTGAGCTCCATAACATGGAGTATTGGCTGGTGAGGATAATGATGCCCTCAGATCACTTGTCCTGCCCTCTTAACATCTGTATTTCATTGAAACAATAGAATCAAATCCAGTAGCACTTGTCTGATTTCTCTCATTATGGCAAAGTTTTTTTTGGGTGCAAGAAAAGATCTTGATTTGTCATTTAAAAGTGTTACAATGTAGGCATTTTTGAATGTCTTTCCTGAAGTGCTGTCCCCCAGCTCAGTGCAGCTGTAGAAGGCACTGATATCTAGAGCCTGTGTTATGCGCTCATAAAGTCCATTTTAAGTAGTGGTTTGCTTCTGTTTCACCCAGATTTGTATACTAACACAAACAGAACACATTTCCCAGAGTGAAACTCATTGGGTTTTTTACACAAGTTGATGACAGATATTTCTGCCTGGCCCACAGGAGATGCCTCACCAGTGTTATGGTGCATTGTTTCTGCTGGAAACGCTGACAGTATCCATAGTCAGAGGGGAACTAACTTGTGGGGAGCAGGTACCATGGAGCTGGTTCTGCTCTCCCAGGGCTGTACATGAGACTGGTAAAGACACTTAAATGTAAAGCAGCTGGAGCTCCAAGGCTGCACACCCTGCGTGGTGCTGGGATTTGCCTGTGCACGGAAGGGCTGTGGCTGCCCTGGCAGCGGGGCCAGCTGGCACAGCAGAGCCTCATCCAGCACTGCTGACCTTACACTCCAAAACAGCTTGGTCACATCCCAGCTGATGGATGGCCAGAGATGGCTTGGGAGAGCACTGCTTGGTTTGGGGCCAGGTGCTGCCAGGGGCCATCTCCCACCGTGAGAGTGCAGACCATCAGGTTCCTTCTCCCGGGAGCATTCCCTGGCACTGCTTAATGTGCTGGGATAGATGGAGCCTGTGATCCTCCAAGAGTGATTTTATTAATATGAATCTTACGTAGGAGGACAGCTCTCATTTATGAAATAGGTTCAGTCTTGTGTGGGAAGCTGAGGAGAGGAGGAAGATGAGAAGAGGGATTTAACCCCTTGATTGCTGACAAGCTTTCTTGATTTAAAGAGGAGATTGAATAAGCTAATGCTGTGTAACATCAGGGAAAGTTTGCGTAGGTCGTGCACTGGCTGGGACACATAGTTCTGTTCTGCTGCCTCTGAAGTAGATGTTCAGTAGTTTATTTGGTCCTTTGTAGTCTGGAAAGAAATGCACTTTGTCCTTCTGTCTGACCATATTTTTTCAACCAAAATTTCAAATTTAAAGTTGAAAATAATTCTTCCTTTTGAGTCAAAGATGCTTTTATTTTTATTTGGTTTGACTTTATTATCCCAGAGACATAGGGTGAGTGCAGAACACAGCCTGTTGCAGTGTGGTTTAGACAAAGATACCTCCATGTTTCTGCAACACTGAAACTGTCATGTACAGCTCTGAAAGTGGAAGTATATTAAGGACTATTTATGTGGTTGATGAGTAATTGAAAAAGATAGAGACAAACTCTACCCAGCACCTCTGCCCAGTAACGTGGGAACAGACTCATATTCCATTTGCTTTACTTTATGGTCTTTATGGTATCAATTTTTAAGAATAAGTTAAATAAAAAACCTGTTCTGTTTGCTTTTAGATGCATGGTCAGGGTGTCTAAGAGCAAATGTAGAATCAAGAGGAGACTTGTTCCCATCTGCAAAGTGTTTTAGCTATTTCTGTGTTGCATTTCAGTCTAAACAATTACATAACTTTATTAATATCTACAGACTTGCTTGACAGTCCTGACACTATAATATAATGGAGTTATATTGTTTATTATTGGGTTTTGAAGTGGTGAGCTTTTTCTCTTATTTATTTGTGTGTATGTGTGTGTATGTCATTTGCTGAATGCCTTCACTCCTCTTTTTATCCCTCTTCATTGATTGTACAAATTATATCTAAGGTTGTATAATCCTCTTCTTGTGGTGAACCCATTTTAGAATGTTCCTCTCTTTGTCTTCTGTCATCTTCAGTTGTCTGAAACAAGAGACCACAGCCAGTGTGTGTTTCTATCCCACACACTCTGTGGATGAGATGTGGGCAAGGGATCTTCCTCAGCAGAAACTCATTCTGTACAGAAGCAGGATGACTTCTTAGCAGATGCAGTTAATGATGCTATTCATTTTAATTCTGTTTCAGAACAAATATAGTGTGGTTTAATCTGTGCCTGGCAGGTTTCTTCTTTTGTAAATCACATCTTCTGAGGCTATTTACATGAGATTTTCTTTTTTCTTTTTTTTTTTTCCCTCTCATCATCTATTTTTGGCTACAATCTGGAGGAAAAAAAAAAATCTCCATCAAATAGATAATACCTCCCACAACAGCTTTCCAGGGCTAAATTGAAGAAGAGAAAAATAGAAAGCTCTGCAGAACTGAAAATCATCAGAACAAGACAGTCCTGGAAGTTTAGTTTCCTGCCTTGGAGGATACTTTCTTTGCATTTTGCAGTTGTGCATTTCTTGTACTACTCCTTTGCAGTGTTTCCTGAAGATTTCTTAATATGTGGCTGTGGGGCTAGGAAGAGTAATTGATAGTACATTCAAACAACTTTGTTAAGCTGGCAGTGTTAAATGGATTTCTTGGTTTAGATTTTTGTGGTTTTCTGTTTGTTTTGTTTTAAACTAGAGAAGGGAAAAAATTCAAACAGTTATATTTAATTCAGAGAGTAATATATCTCTAGTAGAGATTGTAGTTGAATTACTTTTCATATGGTGGAGAGAAGAATGTGCCACATTATTTTATATTTCACAGAAAATATTGTAACATCAGTGTTATGTATTTAATCTCAAATTTCTGCCAGATAAGTGCCAAAATAGTATAACAAAGCAACTTAATAAATACCCTTCCAATATTAAAAAGCAAAATCGACCTTTGATGTTTTCATATGAATGTTCCAAAACATCATATTTAGTGCTGTTAATTTATGTTCTGAGAAAAATACAGTCTTTTTGTTCCGTCTACAAGTGTGAAGGTTAACAATAGTCCTTGCCAATTCATGACATTGGCCATTTTGAGGGCAAGTTGCAGATCCTGAGCAATATATGATGTAATCAGTGTAAAGAAAATTTCTATCCTTGTGCAATATATGTCAGTCAAAAGATTTCCAAATTTTGAAGACCTTGCAAATTGATGTGTGACTATTTTAATCAAGAGCATGCCAACCTCACCTGTCTCTTGGGCATCCAAACATCACAGATTCTGAACAGGGTGATTTTTGTGATTGATTATCCATTTTTGAAGTGAGTTAGAAAGGAAGTGTGCAGGTTAGAAATATCAGCAAAGCATTCCTCTGAAAATCAGAGGAATAAACGGAATTATCTTGGCAGAATTAGCTCTTTTCCAACGCATCTTGAAACCACTGGATTGGCCCTGAAATGTTTTCTTCTGAGAAGATAAACTCATTTTGTTTATGTCCCATCTGTAGTGTTAAAAATCAGTTTTTGGGCACTAGTGTGGAGCACATTTCTGTGGAGAGGTTTCTGTCAAGAAGAGGAAATCACTGTGGTTAATTGTGGTGGTGCTGGCTCAGGTTGCCTCGCTGGGAGCAGCCAGTGGATGTGAAAGGTTTTCCATTGGCTCTGCAGCCGTCCTCAGGCCCCACAGTAATGACTTCCACAGGTAATGGCAATAACATGTTTTGTGATCCAGTTTCTTTCATGAATGCATTATGAAATAGTCTCAAAGTAGTAGTACTGCATTTTTGGCATACTGGCATCATTTTGAAGTGTTATGGTAGGTACATTACCCGTAACAGAACGGCCTGTAAAACCTGTATGCGTATCTGTTGAGCAGAGTGGCATTCTCTTGAAAATCCTACCTACAAACCTGAAATAAAATAGAAAACTTCGCTAGAGAAAAATGGCAATATTACTGTTTTCTGCTGTTCACATAGATACTAAATGGAAGTGGTTAGATTCAGAATTACTTCAAGGAATAATTTAAAAAAAAATGAAAATGACGGAATGGTTTAAAAAACCCAAAGAAGTAAATTTGGATGAGGTCAGAAAATAAACAAGTTTTTGTTAATGATGTACAGTGGAAGGAACCATGATATGAAAAAGTCATTTTTTTCAAATCAGCTTTCAGTGGAGAGATAATGGTGATAACTGTGTGATATAATGAGTGTTACCAGGAAGATGGGAGAGTCTGTCTGGCCACGGGAATGGGATGGTGCTGCCTTTGTATTTGTGAGCGTGATTTGCTGCAGGATGCTGGGGCAGGGCAGGAGGCACCCCCATCTGCAACGTGCAAAATCATGAAAAGAGGTTCATGATCATGATAAAAATATTCCAGTTGAATCTTTCAATGTTGTTTGAGTAAAGATAACTTCTGTATGAGAGCTGAAGCCTTTCAGCCTGACCTACTGCTCTGCTGCTCTGTGCTTGCAACAAAAAGTCCAGGATGTTGATTCTGAGGCAGTGGAATGGTTATTAATTTGTTCTGCTGAGGCCTAGATGCTGCTCAGTAGGACAACTCCATGCCTTTAGTAGTTTTGTGATACTGTTTTTTCTGAATTAAGGTATTTTCAGATGTGAAGTCACTTTTTCTTTAGACTCGTGTGCTGCATGGGGCAGGGTTGGTGGAGAGGCTTATTTTCTTGTTTTTTATTTTTCTCTCTCCCAGATAGAAGAAATACAGAATGATTTTATTTTTACAAAAAACCATGGTATTCACTTACTCTTAAAGCCTAAGGGTAAAAAGAAAATCAAATGTTTTGGGAACTGGCAAGACTCATTTCAACAATAGCTCCCTTTGTCTTGTTTTCATATATGATGTTTGGACTTTTTTTTTTTTTTCCCATGGAGCATAGTTCCCTTTCCTCCTTTGTGTACAGATTTCTCTGGTAATTATGAGAGCTTGTCTGTTTGAATTTGTCACATTTTTGGCAGCCAATGTTCATCTGCAGACACTGTTTCTGTAAAGGAATGGCGTACATGAAGCATGGGGAGGAGACTAAAGCTCTTTTGCTTCTGAGCAAGCTTCTAAACTCAGACCCAGATGCCAAATAGGGCAGGACAGGCATCCCCATCTGCTTGTGGACACTGCTCCTGTATCCATGAATTGCTGTGTTACTGTTGCATTTCCTCTTTAATGTAAATGAGACCATATACAAATAACAGATGCTCGGTGATCCAGCTATCAAACCCCATTCTTCAAAAGCATCCTCCTCCAAGCCTTTCCCATCACTTCACCCCAGGCTTTGTTCATGCATTAAAACTGGTTTATAACAGAAGCAAAACACAAACACACGGGGACATGCACACCCCACATTAAAAATATAAAGGGAAAATAGGAACTGCTCAGGCTGCCAAGAGGAACCTTTGCAGAGATGTGCTGGAATGGGTGTCTCTGTCTGCTCTCTGACTGGTGGGCATCACCAGGGAGAGAGAGAGAGGGAGAGGGAGACTCCTTGCTCTCCCACAGATACTTAATTAGAGGTTCAATCTCCAGCCCAGTGCTGAGCATTCACA
The DNA here is from genome assembly GCA_013397815.1 of Aleadryas rufinucha. Taxonomy (NCBI): domain Eukaryota; kingdom Metazoa; phylum Chordata; class Aves; order Passeriformes; genus Aleadryas; species Aleadryas rufinucha. The sequence goes on along the minus strand of VZTH01017345.1, from coordinate 435,877 downwards.
TCTCTGTGTGAAGTCTGGGCAGACTTCTGCTTGCAAGGCATCCCAGGATGCAGTGTGTGAAGGGCAGGGATACCTCTGCTATAGCTCATTTAATCTTTCTCCTCCTTTAGTTGCAATTCAATTTTGGAATTAATTAGGAAAAAAAAAAGAAGTCACCATACATCTTCCAGCAGCTTTCTGTCAGGGTAAGAGAAATGAGCTGAATTACAAGTGTAATAGCTTGTTTTTCTGACTATATAACCCTTTGCTCTGCTCTGGTTATGAAACAAATAGCCCAGCAGGTAGGGGAGTGGTTTGGGATAGTTTGATTTTTTTTTTTAAAGCTTTTTTCGTCTGTGTCTTATTATGATCTGGTATGTCACACTACTCTTGATCGCCTTAGAAAAAGAACTGGAGCTATACTTAAAAAAAAAAACAACAAGTTATTTTTCAACTTAGTTTTGTTTATGAATTTCATGCAAAATTCTGCTGTCTCAGGATATTGATTGTATTGTTTTTGCCAATTGGAATACACAGCTAGACAACAGGAATTGCCAAAAAAGTAGGAGAACAAAACTATATACTGCAGTTCTGTGAGCAGATTGCATTTCATTTTTTAAGTACTTGTAACTGCACGCATCCTGTTCATTTTCTTCATGTGAAGGTTTGCAAACTCTGTTTTTTTTCCCAGGGAAATGCTGTTCAGTGAAGCTGAGTTTGGCTGCCCATTAAGTGAAACCAATCTGTTGACAACTACTAATGGGTAGAAACAACTCTGGCAGTAGTTATTAAGGTTGGAGTGATCTGAAGCTTGTCTTCTGATAATAACTTAGAAACAAATAGTAGCTTTTTTTTTTTTGTTTGTTCTTAGCAGCTCTAATTTCTAACAGTTCAGAAAGCAGAGTGAGTTGGGCTTAGAAAATGTAAACATGGGTCATCCCCAGCCATGTTGTGTTACATGTAGTTAGAAACATAGAGGGTGTTGATTTGAAGGCAAACTAAGTGGTTGTCAAATTATAATGAGATGTCAAAAGTGTCATTTTAGTTAAAGAAATTGGTTTGGTTAATGTTGTGTTCTTCCTTAGAAAAGGAAGGAAAAATAGAGGCATTTTACTGCTTTAATAATTTTTAAAGGCGTTGTGTTAGGTAGAGATAGGAGTAATAAAACTAATGGAAATACCATTGGACGTTGTAGCAGAGCTTCCTTTCATTTTGGCTACACCATCATTTCCATTGGAACAGATTCCAGTGTGAAAACTGCCTCCAGAACTGTTCAGGCTGGTTCTGAAATAAAGAACAAGGAGGAATTTCTTTTTACTCATTAAAACCATGCCTTTTTTACATATCAATAACCCATAACAGGGTCTTACCTTTTAAAAATCTTTTTCTGGACTAAAAATCTAATTTTTGCCAAGTTTTTAAGCCTCTCAAGAGGTACCTTTCTGGGAGGGAGTGCTCAGGCTGCTTGAAGCAAATGTTGGGATGGTTTGGATGAGGTAGGAGGTGAGGACAGGAGGGAAGGACAGTTGGAATCTGCCAGGAGAAAGAGACTTGGGCAGAATGTAGGGCTGTGCCTGCTACCAGGTCTGCAGCCATGCCAGGCAGTCTCAACTTTGTTTTGACTGATGGGAAGCTGTGGATGAATGTACAGAGTTAAACCTGGGAAAAATCCCAGCATGAAGTTTCCTGGCCTCTTTCCTTCGGCTCTCTGTAAGACACAGCCTCGCTGAGTTGCTTTTCTGGCCCCTGAATGAGCCAAGGGGAACCAGCACCCTGTCAAGCTCCAGTCCCTTCCTCTGCTTGGCAGGAGTCACCTTCGTGCCTGGATTATGAAAAGCATCTTTAGTGCAACAGTTAGAGGGAGGAGATTCCAGGCGAAGTTTGGGACAGTGCTGTTAGCTGTAATATTAATCAGCTCATATTCATGAGAATGGTGCTAGTTTTTCGGGAAATACTGCAAAGCAGCTGCACACTTTCTAGTGAAAATAGGTGCCATGAGTCTTTCTCAAAGCTGCCTCCATTAGGGTTTCAGTACAGGAGAGTTTTCTTTATCAGATGAGCACAAGCACCAAATTTGGGGGTAAAGCATCTATTCTGTAACATTTAATGTGGGGACTTTTAGAAACAGCACACCTTTTGCTGTGAACTCTTGACTTTTCCTAGTTGGCCTTTTAGACATGAAATGCTTTGTTATCTAATTAAAAAAAAAATTTTCCTGTGAAGAACAGGGCTAACATCTGATTCTTTACGTACCGTGTTTTCCTGGGTTGGAGCCTGTCAGAGCTCCAAGGTCACACGGCCATCTTCCCTCTTAGAAATCCCTGCTAACTATTTAACCTTGATCTTCACTCTGCAGTGCTCCCACGAGCGTGTGACTTGTGAGGGAATAACTTAGCATGCTGTATCCGTTCTCATCACTGCAACTGGCAGCGAGGGGATGTGGTTATTTATAAAGCCGTAGGCCATCACACAGTTTTAACAGACATTTGCTTCCACATTTGTTTCCATTCAGATACTAAAAATATTAATCTCAGCTGCAATACAAACTGATTTTTTTTTTTTTGATAACGATAAAAAATGCTGACACTCAGAAATGCTTTTAATTATTTAGGAGATTGAATTGTGCTTTCTGTATAGGTGCAAACTCTAATTAGTTTCCTCTTACTATTCATTTTATGGCCCATGTTTTTTTTCTGAAATGATAAAAGATCATCAGACTAAAATTTCACCATTGTGAGGGGGAAAACATGCTATTTTTTAGTATGTTTTTCCAAGTTGCCTTCTGTGTGCAGTATACTGAAAGAGCCATGTGAGACATCTACTTCATTTGCTGATTTTTTAGTGTTTGCAGCATTAGGCTTGAATTACACTGCATTGTATCACTTTGTATTTTTCTTTGTTTGTTTGCTTTATGAAGGGGTTTAAATTGTACTTAGAGTATATTTTGTACACTTCTGCCTTCCTAGAATGTTGGCTCCTTTGGCTTTATTCTCTCAATTTTTCTTCTATGTCTCCAAGAGTAATTGCAGGAAAAATAATTTTTTTGAATAAAATTTGTGTGCTGCAGTGCACTACAGCTGAGCTGCTTTTCCTCTGAATGTAGGAGGCAGGTGCTGAAGGAAGCAGGAGTGATGCAGTGCACTTCAGACAGGTACTGTGTAGGAAACCTGAAACATTGGAAAGGTGTTGGAAGGCAGGAGACACATGCCTGCGTGCCTTTGCAGTCATCAAGACATACTGATAGCTCTTAGGGGGGAAATGAGGGAAAATTTACAGTGACAGTAGTACTCCAGTAGTGCAGAGTGCATGACATGCTGCCCTTTGGATAATTTCTTTTGTATTGTTCTAGTTTATAGGCTCTTCCTTTGGTAAGTAATTTGTTTTTCAGATGTCACTGAGCATCCTCCTTCAGGAGGAGGGTTGTGTCTGTGTGTGGACACAATAATTGTAAAAATCAGACCTTTGATATTTAGATGGAAAGGGTCAAATGCAGCAAATGGGTGTTCTTTAACCTCATAATCCTGAATATGTATTCAATGAACTGCCATTTTTTAATTGAAGACTTTAACCTAGTTTCAACCAGTCTTTTGAAGAGGCCAGAATGCCAGAGGGCCTTTAGACTTGCAGGTGAAGCCCTACTTTTACTGCCTTTTTCCTATATGACTGAGAATGGCTCCATTTCTGGAAACAGCAGTTGAATAAATATCCAGATGATATTTTCTGTGATTTTATGGCTCTTTCTACCATATGGTGGAAACATTTCTTGAAAGAAGGACAGAGTTGGTGGAGTAAAAAGAAATGCTCCAACATCCCCATCCAAAATCCTTGTCTGCCTTGGCACTGCATGACAGAAATAGGATGTTCAAATTCTTCTTTCTTTCCAAGAAGCTATTAATGTTGAGCATCGTAGACAGAGAGCCTCACCTGGTGTTTCACATCCTGCTGGGCTTCCTTCTCTGCTGCTCATTCCTAATCTCCAACTCTTTTAAAAGAAGACTGTGGAAGAGGCTGAAGCTGACAGTGCATCTGGGTGTTGCTCCCAAGTCATCCTCACTTTATATCCAGCAAATCTGACATAGACTAAACCTGGGAAGAATGAATCTATCCAGAGGACTAGCAGTGTAAACGGATAAAATGTGTCCAGTGAGGAGCTCTCTAGAGCCTTTTACTAGCCAAAAACCTTTTTTTTTCTTTTCTTTTTTTTTGATTATAGTATTTTCCAGTCAATCCACCCATTATGCATCTTTCTGTGTGTACGCAATAGGAAGCAATTAACCATCAGTGAACATCCAAATAGCCCTTTGGTAACTGAAATTTCAAATACACCTTGTGGCAGACCTGAGTCATGGGTCTGTGAGAAAGGCTGAACTTGGCCATCCTCTTTGTATGGATTGTGGTGCAACAGGAATAGTTGATGCGGCTTCCCAGTCATGGAAAATACCGTGCTGGCGTGCTGTTCATAACTGATGTTAAAAGTTGTGCATCTGGGACAGAAAGGAAGTTCATTCCATGTTTTCAGATCATCAGGAGGTTTTAGGGAAGAGCTGACCTGGTATCTTTTCATTTTTGCAGGGCTGCAAAGTAACAGTTTAAACTGTTAAAAATTTTCTGTACTAAAAGGTGGTTACTAACCCAGAAAAAGAATCTCCTTCAGCCTTCAGTGGCTACTGCTTCAGGAACCTGTGATTGGAAGAAGGAAGAGGTTTTCTCCAGCAGTTAGCATTTGAGTCAGTTTGATAGGTTGGGATGGCAGATGAATTTAGGTATCTGGTGCTAGATGAACCCTGAAATGCTTCTTGGCTCTGTGACCTGTGTGAATGTGATATTTGTGTGTTGACACCCTCTACGTCAATATTCTCTTGTTTTTGGTGATGTGTCATAAGGATGAGCTGGATGTGTTACAGAAATACATCCGTCCAGGTGTTGTTAAAATGAAGGATTGCTGAGCTGTTTCCATGCCATGTGCCTTGCAGGCTTTCATTTACTCAGTAGTTCATCTTCCCATGAAGATGAACTTGCCAGGTTTTCAACCCTTGTTCAGGTCCTGCCAGCTTCTATTTGGAGAAAAGGAGGAAATTTGCAGTACTTGAGTTATTTTCAACGTTAACCTAGGCCCAAACACAAACCAGGAATTCTAACTGGGCACTGAGGACTTCCTCAGAGGTAGCCAGGAATATTGAAGGACCATAACACACAGCTTGATGTTCATACAGGTCAGCTGGTGGCAATAGAGGAAGAAGAAAAGCTCATAAGCCAGACATTTTCTACGAAGGAAGTGACTGAAAGCAGCCCCGTGGTCCCAGCAGACCCAGTCTCGTCATTCCTCACTGGCACCAGGATGGCTCTGCCCCTCCACCAATTCCCATCTGCCCCAGCTGCCAAGGCTGGATGTTTATCCACTGCTGTCAGGACAGAGAAGGGACTTCATTTGTGTGCCATGAGCATGGCAACAGAGGACTAGACAGCAGTTCCAGTGTTTCCCTACCAAACCCCTCCTTGCAAACCAAAACTGTGTGTGGGAGAAGAATGGGAGGGCTGAAGATCTGGTGGAAATCCTCCAGCAGCCAGCCAGTGCCCCAGCTGGAGACCTCATTCTGTTTCTCCCTCTTCCATGGGAGGACCATTGAAAGGGTCCTCCTTAAAGCTGTGCTGGTTCACCTGTGCTCTGCAATATCACACTATGAATACGTGGTTTAACAAGTAAACAGAATTTTATGCAGATTATATAGACAGTTGGAAAACACAAAAAAAAGCTCAAAGCCTCAAAATAGCTGTTTTCAATTTTCACTGCTTGAATAGAGTTTCAGAAGGATTTAACCTTTGTTCTTTGATCATGGCACAAAAGAATATATACATGCAAACGAGGAGGCTGAGGTAATGATTATATGCAAAGATGCTGCTAAGTATATAATTAAAAACTGCCCTGTGAGACACCCCCAAATTTTATATCCTAATTTTATTTTATACTGCCATTTAGAGGAGGGATGAATTCACCTCTCCCACGCACTCTTTGCACCTGTTTCGTATAATGGGCAGATTCAAAATTTGTCTTTGTAGGAAGTCTGCTCTATATTATTCAGATAATATTATGCAGTATTTGTTAACCTAAATTTTGCCCCCATCAAATACTTCAGTCTAGACTAATTGGCTGCAGTACTTAATTTAAATTATCAACCATTTGAATTATCAAGCAATGGGGTCTGTGAAAATTGATCTCCCAACGTTTGATACTAATTCTTTGTTTTCTATTTCTTCACAGAGAAAATTGCAGCAATTGTTCTGCAAAGCTTGAAGTGAAGGAAATAAGTGTAGACTTACAGCCACACGAACGTCAGGAAGAGATTTTTATTTTAGGACATGGTTCTTTTATGTGATGGGATGCTGAAATCAGGAATTCTGTAACCTTGGAATCATAAAATATCACATTGTAACACACACCACGTAAAGTTACAATGCTATGAAGTATGTAAACGTAATATTGATGAACCAAGACAATTCTGCAGTAGTCCTTGTAGTTTCTGTCCTGTCACTAATATTTTTGTACTCCTTCTTGTAACTTCTGTGGGTTTTCTTCCCTAACATGACTTGATGTCTCCTCACATTTATATGTTCTGCAGAATAGGGCCTTGCTACCAGCAGAGACGTCTGCAGCAGTGCAAAGACTAATAATAGAGTTTCAGAAATAATGAACTGCAGCAGCCAGGTTTTCTTCTGAGAAAGGTGGGAAATTTACATTTGCTGGGATTTTCTTTTTCCTAATTCACAAATTGCTGCATTGTTTTGGAACAACTTCCCCCATAAAATATATTTTTCTTTCAGAATTTGACCAACAGAGAGCACTTCAGTGCTTGAGATACTGCAGAAATCCATTGCTGTTCTTCCCAGGCAGGAGCATTTCTCAGAGCTGTTAGCAACAGCACTTGCAGCACCTGTATTCCTGGCTTCTCCATCTCTCACATCCATTTTAAGGAAAGGGAGGTAGGGTTGAGGAGTACCAGATACACTTATTGATCTTCAGTGTCTAAGATTATGTCTAGATACCAGTGTGCTTCTGTGACCTTGCTGCAGTTGCACAGGTTCCAGTGATGAAAGCAGCTAAACAAAATGGGTATTTGCACTGATAAACTCAGACAGAGGAACAAAAAGCCTTGTAGATGTGGTGTTTAACAAGTACTCTACAGACTGTGGTCAGAACAGACTTCCAGTGAAGTTAGGTCTGAGCAATGAGCTTGTATTTGGGAAGGGGATTCCTCCTAAGATTTTGGCAGTTTTATCAGAAAAGCAAAGGGGCCAGCCCGTGACCTAGGAGTTGCAGTAGAGGAAGAGAAGCTGTTGCACTGTCTGCAGTTACCTGATATGTAATGCCAATTATTGCCCTTCACGTTGAAATATCATCAAGGAGCCTTGCTTCTGCACTAGGAACTGTTTGCTATAAATCCCAGTTTTATTTGTAGCCCTTTATGGCTGTGGAAATGGTTCCCTTTCTCAGTTCAATACTTCTAGTGCTCTGTGCCATAAGTTACGTACTTGCATTTCATTAATGCTGCTGCCAGTTCATCTCATTGCAAGGGCTGCGGTCCATCCTCACATTCTGCATCTTACATTCTGGTCACGATGCTTTCGTGCTCCTTGCTTGCTGTATTCTCATCTGGCACACATCCTGTGCCTGCAGTGCACTGTTGGCTTTGGGCTGCCCCGTAATAACGAATGATTTGTCGCTGGGTCACTTGAAATAACAGGCTGCCTTCTCTCCTGGCACTGGATTTTCAGGAGCACGGTCTCTGCGAGGAGCCAGCTCTGTGCTGTCCCCATAGCTTTTGCTGACAGTGGGGAGACAGTGGAGGGATGTGGGGACCAGCCAGGCGCTGGGCAAGGAGGCTGGAGCCACAGTGGGGCATCTCAGCACTGAGCCCCCGAGGCTCTGGGTGCCCTGTCACATACACGGCGTGTGGCTCAGGCTTTGTGGGCTCTGAGGGAGCAGCCAGCTGCAGGAGGAGCTTCACTTTGTGAATACAGAAAATAGAAGGCAAAGGAGTGTGGGTGTTTCATGCACTGGGTAGCTGTAATTACAGATTTGGATTCCTGGCAGCAGTGAATGCATTGGAGGAGCCAGGGCCAGATGGGCAGAGCCTCCTGGTGCCTACCAGGAGCTGTTTGAATGCATTTTCCTAGTATCAATCACCAATTTGTGCAACTTGTTTGTTGGTTTGTTGTTTTTTTTTTAAATTCTAAATAACAGCAAACAACTGGCAAACTCACATGCCTCACACAGCGTCTCTTCATTGCTATTAAAATAGTGGCACATGAACAGAAATTGGAATGACTAATTTATCTGCAATGACCACTGTTTATTTCTTGGGGGAAGAGGAGGTGTCTTCCTTTATAAATTTCTCAGCTGTCTCCCTAAATGTACTGCTTTTCTGGCCCATGTGAGAGTCTTGCAAATAATAATATAATTACTGTTGTAATGAAGCTCAGGTAACAGATGATGGAAAAATGCTACTCTTCACAGCCAGAAAGCAAAATTCAAAGGGCAGGTGATGCGATTTCTTAAGGTTGTAGAGGATGTTCATGCAGGAAAAGGGTTTTGAACTAACCTTGATAGTACCAGCCTTTTCAAAATCAGGTGCGAGAATAAGGCTTAATCCCATCCATTCGTAAGGAAAACTTTGTCATCCATTTCAGTTTGCATTAGGAATGGCCTTCATTTAATCAGTTTTGCTTATCACAGCTAAGCTTTGGGCACGTGCTGTGGAAGGTGAGCCAAGGTCACATAGACCTCCACTATGTGAATGACCTGCCTGGGAACACAGTCTTGCCCTCTGAGGAAGGGGAGTTCTGTTGTTCCACCTGCTTTCTGGTTTCTGCCACACCACACCATGTCCGCAAGTGTGGCTGAACTCATGAATTCAATGCAACAAATCCTGTACTAATGTACGGGTATTCACTCTTACACACAAATACAGCTTTAATCACATTTTTTAACTAGAGCAGAAAAAGTAATTTTTAGAGTATGTTATTTGAAGGGTTTATTGAAGACGGTTTTACTTTTTTTTTGTCATTACTGAAGACCATTTGTTTTTTTACACATCAGTGACTATAACAGGATTGACTGATGTTTTGGCAAAATTCTCAATGAGCCACAAGCAAATTAGTTATTTCCTCTTCTTGACTATTATGTACTGTTGCTCACTGCCATTGAACAGTGGCTGTGGATTAGTGGGTAACAGAAGAATCAAGCAGGTATGTGAACACTGCATAGGGGATGGAGGATCTTCCTTGAGGGAGGCTGTTTCTGTATTTACCTGTCACATTGGCAATTGTCCTGATCTTGCCTGGAGTGCAATCTTTGCAGCGATCAGCAGCAGCTTCAGTAGGTGGGGGCTGGACCCTGTGGCTGTTCCTTTTTTGTTCTCCAGTGATGGTGTGAAAATACCATCTCTCTCTCTTCCCTATCTCCCCTCCCCTTTTAAGTAAATCAATAATCCTCAAGGGGTGGAGAAAATTTTGAAACTGAGGCTTTGGCATACACTAGAAGTTAAAAAACAAGGGAAGAGGAACATGAGCATGGTACATATCAATCACACAACCTGGAGGCTGAAGCCAAGATTATTTATTAATGCTGATGGTAGCAGTATTGCAGGACATAAAGTAACTGATGATTTAGGCAATTTGTAAAAATTAAGTTTCTCAATAAAAGTGTGTAAATCCTCATTCAGCTTTGGCCGTACTGCCTGTGCTTCTGCTCCTGACGGGGTGGCCAAGATAAATAGAGCTGTGCTGTTATGAGAATGACCCGTTTGTGGCTGGAAGAATTGGCAACAGTGTTTTGAATCAGTCTGCATGAAGGAATTACTGTGAACATCTAATTAATAGGTTTCAGGCCAATTTAGTGTTCAGAAATAGTATATGAACAAAATATTGCCATTGTTTTCCTTTCCTGCCTGCCACTTGTAATTGTTTTTTGCATGTTTTCATACATGGTTGAAATCCTGAGAATAATTCAGGAATAATTCATTACACCTGTTCCATAGGATGATTAATCATTATGATTCAGAGAGAGTGGCTATATGGTCATTAGCATAAATAACATGTTATTTCTCTTTTCTTGATAAGATGATTGTTCTGCAACACCTTATGGTCCATGATTAGATAAACCTTGGCCATCAGCTCAACTGCTTTGCTCAAACATTTGAATAGAGTACTTTTTGATGCAAACAGACTGAAGAATCAAAAGAAATTTCTAAATTCTGTAAAAGATTTTACTTGAGCAATCAGTATCAAACTCACTATTTTCTTAGTGTTCATAGAGGTGCCTTCTTTCCTGATGGAGATCTGTAGGCTGAAATGTCATTAATTGATGCAGTGAAGTTGATCACATTAAAACATCAAGACTTCACTCAACCTATGGCACCCCTCCTATGGTCTTGTATGAGACTGGCACAATATTCTAAAAAAGTTGTCAAAAATGCCATATAGAGGGAAATAATCATTTCTATAAGCCTGCTGTCTACAGTTGGTAATACAGCTGTGTGCAGCCATCCCTCCCTGCCACAGGAGCATGCAGCTGACTCGTGTTGCCCACTTTGGTTCACCAGACCACTCAGGGGTTTTTTGGCAAAGCTGCTTCCTTGCCAGTCGGTCCTCAGTCCATATATTTCTATAGGGTTGTTCCATATGGGATGCAGGACTTGTTACGTGTCATACTGAGCTTCAGGAGTCTCCTGACAGACCATTCCTCTAGCACACTGACCATCTACCTGGTCCCACCCACAACCTGAGGGCATACTCTGTCCCACTGTTCAGGTGATTCATGGAGACATCCAACAGTGTTGGCCCCAATGTCAGCCCCTCAGACACTGCTAGAAACTGGCCACTAGTTGGACTTTTACCACTGGCCACCATCCTTTGAGTCAAGGATACAGTCAGTTTTCCACCCACAATGCCCATTTTTCTAGTTCCTGTCTCACCAGTTTGGCCATGTGACTTAAAGGAAAAGTTTGAGTCTCAAATAAAGGACTCTCAGTCCTCTGCCCTTCTCCTACATCAAAACTTCCTCCAAACAGTAAGGAAAAGTTCATGAGAAAGATAACTCTAGAGAAATAGTTCTTTTTGTTGTCATGTTATGTGCTTGATGATGATAGATGCTGTCTGGTTGAGAGTCAGGGTCTTCTAGGGTCTTCATCACCTCTGCATCTCAGATATGTGGACACACACCTTCCCAGTTTGTTGTCCCTCTTATTGCGTGAATTCTGATTTACATGTTCTCTAGCAAATGGAGATTATTTTGGCAGTCATTTAATCAGCAGAACTGATTTGTCACTAATTCCTCTTTGAGTTTATGGTTCCCTCCTATTAAATACAGGGACAGGGCTCCTGTTGCCATTGCTCCTTCCTTTTAGCAGCTGTTCCCAGGGCTGAGGCTCAGCACTGATCTCCTTTGCCAAAATGAATGGGCAGGACAGTGTCTAAAAGGAGGTGTGATTGCTCAACACCAGTGGGGAGAAAGCTTTGAGACCAACACCTACGTCAGCACATTTAACATTATATGCTGGGGTTATGATCATTAGACTATTTTGTGCAGCATATATGAATTACAAGTACTGAACAAGAAGTTTTGGCCAAAGAGAATTGAAGGAAAAAAGTAATGCAAATGTTTCTTTTCAGTTATCCCTTTACATTTTATTTCTTCTAGTCACCTTGACTCTCCTTCTCCACTTTCTTTCCATTTTTCTCTCCATTACTTCTGCCATCAGGCTGTACTCCTCCTGTTAGGAACTGGAAGTGTGTTTTTAAATACAGATTATTCTGTTAATGTCTGGGTGAAAGGATTGCAGCATGGTATGTGAGCCATGGAGATAGTCCAAGGGCAGCTATTTGCATTTCTTGTTAATAGTCTCCTCAAAACCTAATTTAGGATATCATGGAAACTGATGGAGTCATGTTGGACTGCAGATCAGGGCTTCCTGCAGCCACTCCAGTCAGTTCTAGCAAAATGAAAATGCTGTTGCAGTTAATGATATCAAATAGTTCTTGCTTGCTATGGTAGCTGGGAGCTCTGTGGCAGAGCTCAAGTTTATAATAGAGCAAGAAACTCTCTGGAATGTTAACAGTCAGAAATAGATACCTCTGGACACTTGGACATGCCTGCATTTACCCTAATTGTGTTTCATGCTTCAAGCAAGTAACTCCCTGGGTGTGTCACTTAGGGATTTAACTGAAAAGTTCAAGGAGAGACATCTGATACTTATTTTTTTTTTAAATATAAAGTGCAGTATGTAAAACTTAAGCATCAAATGTTGAAATAGTGAAATTTCTTTAAAACATACATTTAGATTGTCAACAGCAAATAATTTACAAGAAAATTAAAGCCGAATAGGCATGAAGAGCTTTTAGTTTCACGTTTCATTTGGAAAGTGTTTTACTTGAAGGAAAAGGAAAGAATGAGGGGAGAAAAAGTGTATTTTTTTAAAGACAACATATTTGAATGCAGAGGATTGTAGACAAATGTAGACCAGGCTGTAAATTAGATTGATGTGGCTGCTTTTCCCTCAGATGGAGCTGGAGCACTTGTCCAGGTTGCTGAGGTGGTTTCCCCATAGGAGTACTCAAGCACATGATTTAGGGTGAAAGAAGCTGTGTTTGGGAGGACTGTCATTAATAATTTTCATTAGTATATACATATTTGGGCCATCTCTATATGTATTGTGGGCACAAGTATGTTAAGCATTTAAAAAAATGTATGTTGGAAGTTGAAGATCTGGGTTTAGATATGCTCCATTTCAATGCAAACAAAACAACGCTCATGAAGAATCCCGTGCATGCTTTGTCCTTAAATCTAAGCACTGTTCTCCTCAAGTCAAATAAGTACAGTTTCCTTGGTGATCTTCATGTGTCAAGCACTGAAGATTTAACGTTTTGTTAATCCTTTTCTATTTTAAAGAAAGTATTCTTAGCAAGAATCAACAGAGCTTGCCAAAGGCGTGTTATTAAATAATGGGTGGTCCAAGTGTAGGCTTCTGGGTTAGGGTATCCAGAGTTTTTTGCTTAAGCAGGCACTTTTTGTACTTATTGCATTTTCTTACAGATATTATAAGTTACTAGAAATTACATGTTCCCATTCTATTACTAAAAAAGAAAATTTTCATATATTGGTCTGTGAGGTTGTGTCTGGTTTTCAAAGTTAGGAATCTGCAGATACTTGCATACACATAAAAGGTGAAAATAGGGGAGCAATAAATTCGTATGTGTGTATGTAATTTCTAAAACTCATGTCTTTTGTGGTTAGGAAGTTTTACTCCTTATAGAATTGTTATTTAAGGATTCTGAAGTCTGTTTATCTGCAAGTAAACTTGAGTCCTCAGCTATTCATGTGTGACTCTATTCTCTTTATACCCCAGGACCATAGTAATCCTATTAAAAACACTTAGTGCTGTGTATATGCCCCAGTGAAATTGGAGGGATGGTTTGGGCAAGTTCTTGATCTAAGATGGAGAGGAACAAGTTGAGTTTGAGTCCAGGCAGAGGCCAAGGTTCTGGCTGTTGGGTGATAATATGTTTTGTTTTTCAGAGGAAGCAACCGTGACACAGTGGTGTCTGAAATCCCTCAGTACAAATCCAATCATGTTAATCTTATAAGGTACTTCTTTAGTGCAGATACTCCTTTACTTTCACTGTATTGTTTCTTCTTCTCCCTTGCAAAAACAATTTGCCAGAAATGGAGTTAATCGAGCTGTTGGCAGTGACATGTATACGAAGAGTACGCAATGAGCAAGAAAGGTACATGAAAATGGAAACTGGGATAGACACTTTTTTCCCAGACATGACAAGACATGCTATGTGGACTGAAGGGTTCACAGTCTAAAGTGAGGTGTTGAGAAGCAGCAGAGAAGAGGAAAAGAGGGCAGTGATGCAAAATTCATTTTGTGTGTTCATCCACATCAGCATATGTTCACACCTTCATGGGGTGACTCAAGGTGTGGGCTCTGAAGATAAGTTGCAATAAGGATTTTTTTTTAAAATACTTTCCCTTAAGTACGAGGAACATGGAGTGAGATTTAGGGTCAGAGAAGGACAGGTGGAATGTCCAAGGGCCAGAGGTAATAGAGCAGATGGCAAAGGTTGGGACAGGTTGTCTCTGTTGTCTCCAGGGAAGCTGGAGCTCCCTGCTGGAGGGGCACCTGGAGGGCTGGGGAGTGGGCAGAGCTGGCGTCAGACTTGCTGTGCAGACACCCTTCATGGCAGAGACTAGAGAGCTGAGCAGGCCAGGTGAGCCTTGCACTTTCCTCATGCTCTGCCTACAGAATTTCTTGTTTTCATCATCCTCGCAACTGGGGAGGCCACCTGAAAGAGTGAATTAAATATGGGACCTTCTCGTATCGTTGCTTGTCGCATCAGAACAGTGTCAGGAGGAATCAGAGCTGATCTGGTTTTTTCATCACACCAGTACTGGGATGCTTGCCAAACTGGTCTAGAAAAACAGTCACATTCATGTTCTGATATGCTAAAAACAGATATACTTTCAATGGACTTGAGGAATCTGTAGGATATTTTTCTAAGTCCAGAGAAATTTGATTCCATAAATTTAGTCTGAAGGTGGGTGACCCTGTTGTATTGTGGCTCTGGGTAGGGAGGGGGAATATGCAGAAAAAAAAAAAAAAACTGGGTAAAAAAACTGGGGAGGGAGGGGGAATATGCAGAGATTTCCTGATGCAGAGATCAGGTCTCTCCTGATTTTCCCCTCTTTCTTTGCCATGCAGGACAAGTGGTTGCTGTGTCCCAAAGTAACACACCTTAGTTTAATTTTGTGAAACTCAGACATATGTTAATAAGTCACCATTGTCTTTGCATAAACTATGTCAGTCTTTAATGGATACATAAAGTGTAACAGGATTTCTTTTGTTAAGTATTCTGCTTATTTATGTGGCCTTGCAAAGATGATAAAAACTGCTGGAGATTTTTCCTATCTTGTTCTCTTAGTTATCTACCCTCAGATCACCTGTAGCACAGAACTTAGTTTGCTTTTTTTTTGTTCTGTCAGCCAAACATAATTCAGCTTTTAACAGTCTTGGAGTCAGAGTAGCTCCTCTTTCGTATTTCCTCTCTCTTTACCAAGTCATCAGATGGCAGCAGCTCCAGCATCAGTTGTCAGTTTTGGAGGAGCAAGTTTACTTTAATGTCTTTCTTTGAAGCTTGCCCCAGAGAACCGGAGGAGAGGCGAGGGCAGCCCTGAGGTCCAGAGCCAGCTCTCTGCACACATGGTGGGATGTTTGTGTAGCTCTTGGCTGTAGAAGGGAGGCTGGTGGCTCACTCCTCGCTAGCAGGTCCCGTTGGAAGTGTTCCTAACAGCCACACTAGGAGCTCCTGGCAGAAGGGTGATCTGTGTGTGGCACAGGGAGGTGCTTTGCACGCCCTGCTGTAGGTAAAGCTCTTCTGTAATCACCTCTTAATTATATTGCTTTTAGCTCCCGGCATGTTTTCTTGGAGCCTTTAGCCAGAATTTGATGCTCGCTTCCTTATACCCATCTGATAAATGGAGACATAGATTTTTTGTTAGAGACATTGGCTGATTTCCTTCAATCATCTGCTGCAATTACCCATTTCTTAATGATAAGAAATGCTTGACTGATACGTGGTTGGCAATCTGATACAAGGCTGTAATTATGAACTAGCAAGATTGTGCTTCCTTAACATTCGTGATCCTTAAAAAAATAATCTTCTTCCCATCGTTTTCTCAATTAGAAGAAAAAAAAAGTGAAATATTGGCGGGATTGAGCAAAAGTTGTTCCAAAAAGCATTGCCCTGGGGAATCTGAAGGAGCTCTGTACAGAGAGCTACTTTCCTTCTTCTGTCTCCAGTGGTGGCATTCAGAAACACATAATTTAGGACATGAATATTTTCCTTAGATGTATTTTTCATAAAAAGGTGGAGACTCTAGCTGAATTCTTAACTTTCTGCCGTGGTTTCCAAGATCAGAATACAGTACCTCATATAATTTGAGATCCTACAAGTTCCCACATACCATGATAGTGTGTCCAGATAAAATGTGCAGATGGACGTACAAGCAAATAGAGCAGGAGATTAATTGCTCTGGGTTTTCTTTATAGTATCATCCACAATTCCTTAATCTGCTGTGCATTTACCACAGCTCTTGCCAAAAGTGCCCTCCAGCTGCATTGATGGAGCACCAGTTCCTGCTGAGGGAAGGGAAGTGGTGTCTTTGCTGCCTTTCCCAGGCAGAGCCTCCTCCCCGCTCCCTTCCCAACTGCAGGTCTCACAGGCTTTATGCAACAGAGCTGCCTAAAGAAGATTGCAGGTCACTTCACCAGTATTAGCCCCTGCACTTTTCACACCTCCAGTAGCATGGATAATCCATGCCACCATAAATCTGCCTCTCCAAGTCATATCTTTAAGGAATGCTCGAGCTGAGGCCAAGAGAATGAATCTGCCTCTATAGCCAAGGACTGTGACAGCCAGAAAAGCCTCGATGTCGTAATGGACAACATTTAGTTCCTTTCACCATTGGAAATCCAACTGGGTTTGGTTTTTCTCAAGTCATGTGTCCTCACATTTGTAATGCAGAATGCAGTCTGGAAGCCTGTCCTTGCAATACATGGTTTCTTTGTGGAGCTTGCAAGAATAGACAAACTTGCGTTGTGAGGCTGACTTATGTTTTTGTGGACACACTGCCCACAACCCCCATTCCCTGTTCCCCTGTGCCACTATGGGGGAGGAGGCAGAGAATTCAGGAGTGAAGTTAAGCTCAGGGAGAAGGGAGGGATGTAGGGAAGATGTTTTAAAGTTTGGTTTGATCTCTCATTACCCTGCTCTCACTTGGTTGGTCATAAATTAAACTAATTTCTCCAAGGTGAGTCTGTTTTGCCTGTGGTGGTAACTGGTGAGTGATCTCTCCCTGCCCTTATCTTGACTCATGAGGTTTTCTTTGTATTATCTGATGAGGGGAGTGGTAAGAGAGGCTTTGGTGGGCACCTGGCATCCAGCCAGGGTCAACCCACCATCAAAAAATCCCCCGAGAACCCCCACCATATATATATGTAGTTAGTTAGTTAGTTATATTTTTATTTATATTTATAATACATATATGTATATTCCCTGTTAAGTAGGAACTAAATATTGCAGTTCTGTAGAAACACTGAAATGAAAAATTAATCTACTTGTTTACTAGTTTGTTAATTTAGTGTTTCCCTGGAATAAAATATCTTTCCAGTTTTAGAAGCAGATAGGAAAAGTGGTCCTCACCTTCCTGTGTTGGTATTGCTGACGATCTGGTCAATCTGAGTTTAGCTGTGAAGCATTTGATTTCTTATCTGAACAGTATCTGCAGTGACACATCTCAATTCAGAATATTAAATTTCCCCAGGCTGGAGACAGGCAATGAGTTATTACTCTGAAAAATGTTTCGAAGTAAAATAAACCACTTTGGAAGCGCTCTGACTCTTTCTAGCAAGGAGCTGCTGGAGCAGCTGCCAATGGACTTGGAAGGTGCTTTGCACCCACAGTGCAGTCAGGGAACTGGGATGGGGTGGATGGGAGCTCATGGCTCAGCTTTGCTTTTCGGCACCACTGCGTTCCCAGGGAGAACAGATGGCGTAAAGTGTCTCTTCAGTGGTGCTGTGATGCAGGACTATGAAAAAATACCTCATTTAAAACATGGTGCAAGAGAGCAGGGAACTTCAGACCATTAACCTTCATCCAGTCTTGCTTAACTTAGAGATGTGGGTTGATTCATAAGCATGTTAAATATAACTAAAATCACGTGCAGCGTTGTGAAAACCTGAACAGAGTATAGTAATAAAAGAAAAGGTAATACATTTATGCATGTTAAAAAAAAAAAAAAAGAAAAAGGATGAGCACACAATTAAGAACAAATACTGTGCCACGAAAATATTTGTTTTAACCAGATGGTCTTAAGTAATGCAGTCAGAGCTGTGGTCACAGTACATTAGTTTTGTTTCCATAGTAACACTAGTTTGGCAGACTGAGTTATTTAGATCTGCACTGCAGTGTTCATAGCAGTCTAATCCTCATATACATGCTTTTATTGAAATTGAAAATGATACTTAGGTGATCGTGCACACTTAAATGGGTGCAGACATCACGAGAAGGCAAATTTCCCCAAAGCAAGAATGTCCACATGTACAAATGGTGTTTATTGTGTAATGCTGGTGTTAATTTTCTACTAAATATAGTGTAAATAGAAACATACAACTGTAAATTTAAATATAAGCGCTGGGCTGCCTTTTGGGCTGGTGAGTGTGCTGGAGGTAGCTCTTGTGTGGTAAGGGACAAAGCTTAGCTCCAGCTTTTCTGTTCCTGTGAAACTTTAAAACAGGTTAAAAGGAAAATAACTACAATCAGCTAATCATAACTTATGACATGCATACTGATGTGTTGAGGAGCTGAATTGTGCAGTGACTTCCAAGATTTTTCTGTCAAAGGAATCTAATTTAGATATAGTAAATCAAATTGTTTGGCATGATAATTTGTATGCTTACAGAATAGGCCCCAAATAATTAAGAACAACAGGGATTTGTGAAATTTGAACTCAAACAGTTTTGCCAGATGGCAACTGCCAGAATTGTAATACATTGTTTGTTGGAGAAATGGGAACAGGTACCACAGCACTTTGGGACACAGAGTGGACATCCAGGGCCTTCTGCAGTTGGAAATACCAGCTTACAACACAACAGGACTAATTAACCGTATCTTTTCTAAGCTGGTCAAAGTTTGCACTCTTTCAGACATTTAGAAGAGTATTATTTCCTTGAAGCATAGATAGCAAGATGATGGATTTTCTGTTCACTGCCACCAAAAGTGACCTTGGCTGTCCAAGGTGCTCCAAACCAGCAATTTTCCTTTTGCCCCTTGGCACTCCAGTAGCACCCTAATTACAGAAGGCCTTGAGGCACTCAGAAGCAGGAAAGGATTCAGAATTGGCTTTAACAAGTTTTGACAAAGGCCAACAATCTAGTTAAAAACAAATGTGCTCTCCTTTTCAACCACAAGTGAAGAAATCAAACATAACTTTATATTAGTTCTTATTGATCATTAAAAATAAGAGAAAAATGTTATCTTAAGGTACTGTTACTCTGTATGAAGTAGACAAACAGCAAAATTCTTATTTTTAGCATTAGTGTGTTGAGCACTTATACAAAAAGAGATTTTACTGTATAAAATTGTGTGCCTGTTTTACTTTCTCCAGGGTAACTGGCTTGCTTTTCATTCAAATTATTAGTGTCCTGTTATTTTTAAAGTTGTTTTAGGAAAAAAGAAGGGTTGTAGGGGGAACATTGTAATACTTGAGGTGTAATTTCTCTCTGCCAGAGCAGAGATGCTGGTCACATCCTAATTTAAATTTGAGAACCCTGCACTAGGTTTCGTGGGCCCTGTGCAGGGAGAGTCACACAGTTTGTATGAGCTGGTTTTTCCATTAATCTCTAGAAATGCCTCTAACACTGAGATTCTGGGCAGGTGAAGGACTTGCATGAGGAAGGGTCAGGAATGTTTATTTCTGTCCTGTCAAATCTGTTGTACACAAAAAAGTGGTTTTTTCCACTCATTTTCATTGTTTTCCATAAAATTAATGTCTTTTTGCAAACTTTAGCCTAGTGGCTTGCCCTTTGCTTTGTATTTTGAAAGCTGCTTCTTGGAGTTTGTGTTGCAAAATTATGTAGCTGTGGTTATATCTGTGAACAGCATCCTGTAATACAAAAAGTAATTTTGAAACAAAATGAAGTAAAGCTGTAATAAAGGAAAGCATACATAGCATTTTTAATACCCCACACTGTGCCTGCGTGTTGCAGCGTACACAGAAAATATCATGACACTTTGGAGTCACCTTGAATACGTAAGGAGTGATGAGTTTAAATCATGAACATCAGTTTGGAAATGACGCAAATAGAAATGTTTTTATTTCCATTAGAAGAAACACCTGAGAATTCAGTGACTGAAGGAGGTTAGGGGAAATTATTTTGAACTGCTTGTTATGGGCTTTTTGCTTTGCCTTTGATGTAACATTCAGTAGAGTTTACAGAAATAGCTTGGCTCACAAATAATTTATGTCCCATTGATCTTCTAGATCATCCTGAACTAAGAAAAAATGGTCAGTTTTTCTGCTCGCCATATGGTTTCACTGTTGGGTGGATTGTGGGTTTTTTGGGGTTTTTTTTGGTTTTTTTTTCACTAAAACTTTGCTTAGCAGTGGAAGAGAAGAAATTTGGTTTTCATTTCTGAATGGGAAGTGTAAGCTAAGGAATGCCTTTGCAGGGAAATAACTATTAGTAATAGATTTTAGAGGAGAACTGCTTTAGGGGGTGTGTTGGGGGTGCAGGATGGGGCTCTGCTGGCTGTACACCCTGCCTGCCAGGCAGCTGGAGGTGTTCTATGACACACAGCAGTCACGGGGCTACCCTGTGCTCAGGTAGAGTTGCCTGACATTTGGCTGGCTCAGGGCAGCAGACTCAGCCAGCCCACCTTCATTCAAAAGATCTTGGTAGAAGTGCACCCAGTGTTTAGCAATTCTGAGCTCTTAAGCAGCTTTCATATTTATTCCGGGCAAAAAGCAATCAAAGAAATTTCCACATTCTGAAGGATTGCTTTAGAAACTTAAACACTGCTGGAAGAGGGTGTGATTATATTTTACTGGTGTAGTGTGTGAAAGTATGACAGCAGAATACAATTTTAATAAACAATTCTAAATAGAATTTTTTACTTCAATAGGATTTTCATTGAGAAAACTTCAGTAAAATTTATGAAGTGAAAATATGTGGTCACAAATCCAAAACCAGTTTCTTATAACAGAAGCACACACCTGACTATATTACTTTCTCCAAAATTGCTAAATCCTGTTATAAACTTCCATTTGTATGCTCCAAGTTAGAAAAACAAGAACAAAAATATCTTTTATGGGATTTAGAAAGCACAAAATGACCTGAATATAGGTATGCAAGACCTAGTAGCACACAGCCATTACACAACCAGCTCCCCAGTGTGCTCTGATCCAATTTCACCCCCATTCCAATTGCAATGAACTGTTGATATCACCTTTGAATCCTGGTGTTTAGATTCAGTGTGTTTTGATGAAATATGTTTTAATCAGGGAAGTGAAGACCCTGTGATTTTTGATTTGTTGCCTGCTCAGGAAGGAAAGGACCGGATCCTACAGGAGGTTAAGCTGGAAGCATGTGGGTTTTGTGATTGATGGCATTTCATTCCTGATCCAGTGCTAGAGCAGCAATCATGAGCTCTTGATTTAGACTATACTTATCTCCCCCACCAACAGACATCTGTGTCTTTTGAACTTGCAGGAATAAATTTACACAGGAACGAAGAGGAACTACAGGAGTTTAGGCCGTGCCAAGGTGAAAAGCACAACTTTAAACCGAGCTGTTTCTTAGGCAAGATGGCTTCACCACAGCTAAGCCAGCCAAAGAGAAAGACCACCACGTGATGTTTGGCACATGTATTAACTTCTAACACCTTTAAATATACTGACTTGTCCTATCTGACCACGTGAGGTGTCACAATGCCACACATACATACCATCCATAGCAGCATGCAGTGCAGGAACATTTTCCGTGGTGCCTTGATATCAACTATCAGTTTGGCTGGCAGATACACTGAGATAGCAATTAGCTGAAATAGTGAGAACTGGTAAATGCATCAAAATAGTTCATAACATTTTGTCATTTTAAAGCATCTTCCTGCTGTATTTTTAGTAACAGAGGAGCAAGTTATGACAGTCATTTAAACCTTCCTTGGTGCTCAAAAATACCAATGACCTGAGCAACGTGATGGTTTAATTAAACAATGAGATGGGATGTGGAACCAATACCTCGAAGCACTTGAGCACGACTAATTTTAAGCATGTGAATATTGTGCTTGTGCTTGGCTGTTGTCTGCTGAATTGGAATGGCAGGCTGTCAAACTGATAACTGCAGCTACCAGGGTCAGCTGAGGGCTTAAGCCTGAGCTTAAGCATCTTCCTCTGCTGGTGCCAGTGGTGGGGCAGGAATACCGTCCTGGAGCATTATGGCCTCTGTCAGGGTGGCTCTCTTGCAGTTCATGTGTGCTTTTCTAAAGCACTGCAGATTTAACTCTTTTCACTCGGTCTTCTGCTTCTTCAGCTCTTACTATTTTTCCAGTATCGTTATTGTAAAGTGCAGCCAGTTTCCTGTTCATGGAATGTAAGCACACCCCCTTTTGCAGATACATTAGAAAACTTAGAAAATCTGCCTTATTTTTAGTTCCAAGTATCTTTTTCAGCTGCAATCTGTATAGAGCATCCTTTGTCTTGTTTTTAACTTCTTATCAGTAGTGTTAAGTTGCTTCCAGAAAGAAAAGATGCACTATTGAGTAAGTAGGTCAGGGGAGCAACCAAATGATGGTGTTTCTGCACAGAAATGAGGAGAAGAGTTAAGACTGGGAGTGGAAAGCTGCTCTGAAGGAAGACAGGTGTCTCCTGGGGTGCAGGGACATGTGCTGCCCGCAGAGGTTGCTCACCACGATGATCTGCTCACTTAATTTAGTGCACACATCCAGCTGAGAGATTGGCTCACATAGGTTGTCTTTCCTAAAGAGTAGAGGGTTTTTTCTACATTTAAATGTACAAAACCTGTTAATGTGCAGTAGTGGAACAAAATTATCTGTGAGAATGAGTCTCTTCCCACCCAAGAGAGCCTCAGTCACTTCTGTAAATTAGTTGTGAGAGTGGAGATAACTCACTTGAATGCACAAGGTGTAACTGCTGGAAGTTTCTGAGAGACGGGAGTGTATTAAAGGTAATTGCTGTAATGCTACTTTGGCTGATTTCCTTTTCTTTCAGAACTCAGGTTACAGCTTAGAGCTTTGTTTTCAAAGTCATTGGCCAAGAGTTGTGTTCTTGATACATGTTACATTTGTAGTAATGTAATCTTTATTTGAATTATTTGAAATCTTTCTGATCAATGTGTACACAGTGATTGTAAAAAGTTGTGCAAACTGAAGTTATTATGATGCTAGAAAAATTTTTCTCTTAAATTTTTTTACAATTTTCTACCTTGTTGCCCTACTTTGAGAAAGATTCACTTCTGTTCTAAAAAAGAAAAAAACAAACAAACCCAAAGATTAATGATGTTACTTTGCTGATGCAAGAATGGAAAAATAGAATGGTACTTAGACTAAATCTGTATACTTTTAAAAACATAGAAAACACTGCAAATTCTTTGTGCAAGTTTCTTTCTTTAGAAAGTTTTTGAACTTTATTTCCATGCTCTGTAGCAGTTAGGACCATCATCTGTGTTTGTGGGATGGAGGAAGTCTGAACTACTGACAATATCTGCAGAATAGAGTTTTGCAGTTGGCTTAGTTCATCCATTTTTTAAGCAGAGGCTGCAGATGGAAGAATACAGTATTGCAGGCCAGGTGTGGCTGAATCCGTGTGTGTGACTAAATGTCAGTGGATCACTTACACGGTCATAGATTTCAGTATATTGTATAATTAGGCGACAGTGTTTAGACCATTCCTGTTATGGGAAGGGTTTCTCCAGCCTTGCTGAGGAGTTAAAATGCTCTACAACTGAAGAAATGCAAAAGTTTTTATGTTTCACTTGGAAACTCCTTGACTGGAAGTCCAAGGTGTGCAGAATTTGTGCCAAGCCTTTTTGCACTGGGCTGGGCTGGCTGCAGGACTCAGAGAGATGAGCTGTGGAGGTTTGAAAACCATACCATATTTTAGGAATCTGTTTACCTGATGTTATGAAAAATACTAATCCATAAGGAGCCTGTGGAGAAGTGATCCTTTTTCATTGTTATCCCATTTTTTCCTCGTTTCATATTTAAATTTTAAATACGTTTAACTTTTCAACAGTTCATGTCAGAGATTTTAAATAATTACAACATTGAGCTAAAGATGAATTTTTAACCTCTTTTCTTCGGAAGCAAAGAACATGCAAATTTACAGTTATTTTCTGGCCCAGTGCCGAAACATCTCTTTTGTTACCATGAAGGAAAATAGAAAGGTTTGATTAAAACCTTGCTCAGTAATTAAATGTCTGTAGTTTTTTTCCTGTAGACATTGTTCCATTTTGGTGGTACGTGTTGTAAGGCAATGTAAAATTTTAATAAATCTCTCAAATGAACCCCCAGACAGTTTTCATGACTTTTATACTACATTAGCAATTACGGAAATACGCTGCAAAAATAATAAATGGCTGTTAATTGCAAGCATTTAATTGTGTAGATTATTAATTTAGCATGAAGGGCAAGTAACGGTCTATATTCTGCTTTCTGTCGGAGAAGTCTTGCATATATTTTTAAGTTCTGTCAGTGATTTCAGTTGGAGTTATGAATGATGCGTCTGCTACTTGGATCTTAAACTGAGCACTTGCTGAACAAATTTATTAATACACAGCCCTACTTAGCACTACCTACTCAACATCACCACCGAAAACCCAGGTCTGAGCACCCTGCAGTAAACTCTCTTGGGTTTAATGACATTTTAAGCTATGTGATGTGTAAAGCTTGTAGAATAACTTGTATTTAATGGGGCATTCAGGAAGCATGGGGGATTAAGGCTACTTTCATGCAGAGGGAACTGGAAAAAAAAATGTGAAAACCATGAGGGAAAAGGCTGTGGAGCAGCGCGTGATTGCTTGGGGTGGAAGTTGATTCTCCTGAGCTAAAATTAACTAGATCTTTTTCAGGGTTTGCTTACACATGGTTACCCCACTGAATAGCTGTAGGATGGTTTTTGCTGGTGAAAAAGCCACAACCAGTATAGTCGTGTTTCCTGTATTTAAAGCTTGCAGGGAGCAGTGCTTCAGGTTCAGTTTTTAATTTGCTCCACAGAAAAAACATTGCTCTGGATAGAGTTGTCTGGGGAGGGTTTTGAAGGTGATAATGCATGGGACCTGCACAAGGAGTGAGAGCTGATGCTTTTCAGCTTTAACATATGAGACAGAATGATTTTTTTAATCCTTTTTCATGTTCACCCCAGGTGGCAGCCTCTTCTCCCTCAGCTTCCATTCCATCACTGCATGGTGCTGGGTGTCATTTCAGGGCCCCCTCTCTCCTGCTTCTGTCTTTCCTGGCCAGGAATCATGCTTTTATTTGTTTTTTTCCCTCTTTTGTACTTTGTCTCCAGCTCATATAAAGCTGCTGAAGGACTGCATAATTTCTGTAGGTTTGTGTGCAGTATGTCGGGTCCTTCACCTCCTTTGCTGCAGAGACGATCCTTGTGAGGAGCCTCTAGATCTATATACATGGATTTATCTGGGCCTCAGGTGGATAAAAACCCCTTTAACTTCCCAGTTCTCTTTTAAGGGAACAGCTCAAAACTGACTTATTTTAAGCAGAAACCAAACCCTGGAATGCAACCTATAACTTTTGAAGGAAGCTGGGAAGCTGTTTACTCAGGAGGCAGCAAAAGCTGGTGCTCCTCAGGGTGAAAATGCTGCATGTCAAACACATGGAAATAAAATATCAGTGAATAGCTACAGAAAATGTTGTAATCTGTGAAAGTATACAAATCTCCTCTCCACATTTACTTCTGGGATGTTTTGCCAAAATACCTCATTGTGATTATATGTAGTTTAACAAAGGCTATGCAATCACCAAGGAGGTCCAGGTTTGGTGAGCTGATGTAGGTAGATGTAACAAGCTGTTCTTTGGGATACAAAAGAATTTCTGCATAGAAAAAATAGTAATTTAATAATGCGAAAGCAAGTGCTTGCTAAATCAAGGCAGTAGCTTCTTTTATTTTAGGTAGGAATGCTTCCATGCTAACGTCAAAGCGTGAGTTCCGTTTCTGCTTGCAACATTCCTGTTTTGAAATGCATTAGTATGCCTAGAATAGAATCCTTCAATTTCGGGGTTAGTTTTAAAAAAAAAAAAAAAAAAAAAAAAAAAAATTTNAAAAAAAAAAAATTGTTGAATTTTCTATCACGTGTTTTTAAATTATATAGGGAAAAAAAAAAGGTTGGGAGATATTTTGTGGGGTAATGTAACAGCATGTACTAAACCAAAATATTTGCAGGGAACCAAGAAGCTTTTGGACCTGCAGGTCTTTCATTAGAAAAGTATTGTTTTGGGGATCTCTGCCTCTAAATGCCACTGCTCTTTGACACTCTTTCTTCCTTTCTTTTTGATGGTGCTAGTAAGAAAACCAGGGCTGTGCTGCCTTTTAAATTTCCCTTTCATCTATGCATGCTGTCTTCTACGTCATACAGGAGTTCTTTGTGTGGCTGGGGCGTACGTGACAGCAGCACTTATTTCGCCTTAATTAGGGACAGGCAGTGGGCGTGAAGGCTCCTTTCGTAGCCTCGAGACTGTCATACACTCCTCCAAACAAATCAGGCAGTCACCTGATGCAAAACAGCTCCCCTATTTTTATATAAAAATGGATATTTAAGGCTCCAGCGGGGGGTGTGGGGGGGATGTAGTGTTTATTACCCCACTGGGAAGGATTGTACTTGACAATTGGCTGGAAAGTCCTTGGTGGTCAGCAAAGCTGCGGGAAGAGGGTTTGATTTTTTGCGGCTTGGGCAGTGTCTGGTGACTGTGAGAAAGCCTCCACTGGCTGCCTGGCGTGGCTGCGCCGCTATTTACGGACAGCCAAGCTGCAAGTGGGAGCTGCAGCTTTAATTCAGCAGAATGCTGCCAATCCTTTGCAGCATTATTGGATATTTTTGGTTGGTTTGTTTGTTTTCCTTGTTGTTGTTTGTTTTCCCCCCAAGCTTTAGCCCTTAGCTATGCATTTTATGCTCTTTTTTTTCCCCCTCACACATCACCCTGCTGACTGCAGCAGTGTCAGTGTAGCCCTGGTGAGGCCAGAGCAGGACCAGCCTGTTGAAGCAGAGGAGGAATGTAAAACTGTTGGAAATAAAAATAGCCTGCTTTATATTTTACATGTAAACTAAACTTTGCCATTGGTATGGGACTTTGCCAGGTATGCATTCCATCCTGCTTTGTGACCTCTGCAGGACTAATGCAAATAGCAGTTGACTTCAGATAATTTCATGTTATTTAGCTCGTTAATTTATGTCAGTCAAAAGACAGGAGGACTTTTCTGCCAGCAATAAATTAGTTTCTGGTATTGATTTACTGGTAGTGACATGGAAGAATGAGGAATGACATTTAGTATGGCTATGTCAAAAACTATTATCTTAATATCACAGAGGTCAAATTTTAATAGCAGCTGCCATGCTGCTTCCCTGAATAGGGAGTACTTTCCAAAGTGTGGAAAAAATACATGGTATTACAGGATAATAACTGGTGGGAAAGGCTTTTTTTATATTCCAGCAGCCCTGCTTCTCTCTGGATCAGCTGAGATCACTATGTACCACTCAGAAGAGGGTACTTTCTGGTTCCAGCAGAATTGCTGGATTCTAGACATGCCTTCAAGCCATCTGGCCACATCTCATTGCATTCGAAGAATGCTGCTGGGCACGTTTAACTAGGTCCCCATGCCAGGCTGCTCTGGCTGGGGGTGCTGCTGGGGGGCTCAGGGGGGATGGAGACTGCCCTACTGCAGGATATACAGAGTTTCCTCAGAAGGGTGTAACTGACTTCCAGTTTATACACATATTTTACTGCCTGTAATATTTTTATTGAAAATTGTTTTTGTTTTCTTATGTGTATCTGGCTTTCTTTTTGAAGATGGTGAATTTTCAGCACATTTTGTGGCATTTTCAAGAAATATGCCTACAGTATATTCTGTAAAATATTTTATGCATATTTAAAAAAAAAAATCCATAAAGGTCTTCTCTGCCACAGATTATACAATGAGAACTTTGAGTTTGCATGATGTGTCGTGTTTGTGGAATGAAGATCCTTGCAGATGAGAGGTCTGTGCAAGGCCCATTAATTTTCCATTAGGGCAGTGTTAGTAGGTCCCAGGAGTTCTTTTATTGATGGTGGATGTTTACCATTGCTAGTATTGGGTGGAACAATCTCTCACTTCAAAATACTGTTGTTGGTTGTTTCTTCTCTTTTGTCTCAACACTTGTTTTTATTTTGCTTAATCTGTTAATCCTTCAGCCTTCTTACATTTCAGAAAATACATTGTTGTATGTAAAGCTGTTGTGTTGTTTTTTAAGAAAAAAATGCACAAAGAAAAAAAAAAAAGGTCAGACCTAACCTTAAGTTACCTAAAGAAAGAAAAATGAAGAGTTTTGTGTTGCTTTGCATGTATAGATGACTTTTGCATGGACATCTGTAGAGAAGCAGCTACCTCAAATTATACAGTCTGTTGCATTCTTCAGTATATTCATTTTAGTTGCATAAAAGTAAGCTGTGCATTCCTACAAGCTTTATGGCTTTCTTTGTAATTCTGTAGCTCTAGAAATTTAAAATTGATGCAGCACGATGAGTGATCTGATTGTGTTACTTATTTTTTTAATCTTTCCTATGACTTTTTACATAAGCAGTGTTATTAAAAAGGTCAAGTATCAGTACTTGGATATAGTGTTCTTTTAGTAATACCTTTTAATATATTTGTAATTTCTTTAGATCTGTTAATTCTGCCACTGTAATTTGTCAGAAGTTGGACTAGTGGACTTAAGCAGACATATTTACATTTGTGCATTGTGTTACATTAGGAAGAATGAGTGCATGTGAGGGGTTTTTTCAAGGTTTCCCAAGGAAGTGAGGATCTACTGCTGATAGAGGAGCACAATACACACTTGCCAGATAAAACCAAATTTGGGAAGAAAGAGTGGTGCATAATATGACGCCTTTAGGAACTGCTTACATTTTGAGGAAGAAAACTATATATATAGACAGTTTTACAGAATGAAATCACATGGTTTTTCTACATGGAGTGTAGTTGCATGAATCCAAAAATCCTAATTATTAGAAGATTAAGCATGCCAAAAAATGTGGCTTTTTCACTCTAATTCCTTTACTCAGCTTTATTTCTCATTCTGTTGTTGGCAGATACTCCTGTGCTGTGATTGGTAAATTCAAACAGAATTTATTTCATTTAACTTCAACTGCTAAGTTCAGTCCTAGTCAGTGGATGTGGATGGAATCATCCCTGGAGATTCCTGTTTTATAAACCTATTTTAGGATCCAGTGAATCACCAGCTGAAAGTGCCTGTCTCTTATTGCTGATTCTAGAGGAAGCATCAATCATTACTGCAGAACAAATGTCAAGCATATATATGGCTAAAATTAAGTATCATGAATCCAGTGTTGGGACTNAAATTATACAGTCTGTTGCATTCTTCAGTATATTCATTTTAGTTGCATAAAAGTAAGCTGTGCATTCCTACAAGCTTTATGGCTTTCTTTGTAATTCTGTAGCTCTAGAAATTTAAAATTGATGCAGCACGATGAGTGATCTGATTGTGTTACTTATTTTTTTAATCTTTCCTATGACTTTTTACATAAGCTGTGTTATTAAAAAGGTCAAGTATCAGTACTTGGATATAGTGTTCTTTTAGTAATACCTTTTAATATATTTGTAATTTCTTTAGATCTGTTAATTCTGCCACTGTAATTTGTCAGAAGTTGGACTAGTGGACTTAAGCAGACATCTTTACATTTGTGCATTGGGTTACATTAGGAAGAATGAGTGCATGTGAGGGGTTTTTTCAAGGTTTCCCAAGGAAGTGGGGATCTACTGCTGATAGAGGAGCACAATACACACTTGCCAGATAAAACCAAATTTGGGAAGAAAGAGTGGTGCATAATATGACGCCTTTAGGAACTGCTTACATTTTGAGGAAGAAAACTATATATATAGACAGTTTTACAGAATGAAATCACATGGTTTTTCTACATGGAGTGTAGTTGCATGAATCCAAAAATCCTAATTATTAGAAGATTAAGCATGGCAAAAAATATGGCTTTTTCACTCTAATTCAAAGGAATTAGCTTTATTTCTCATTCTGTTGTTGGCAGATACTCCTGTGCTGTGATTGGTAAATTCAAACAGAATTTATTTCATTTAACTTCAACTGCTAAGTTCAGTCCTAGTCAGTGGATGTGGATGGAATCATCCCTGGAGATTCCTGTTTTATAAACCTATTTTAGGATCCAGTGAATCACCAGCTGAAAGTGCCTGTCTCTTATTGCTGATTCTAGAGGAAGCATCAATCATTACTGCAGAACAAATGTCAAGCATATATATGGCTAAAACTAAGTATCATGAATCCAGTGTTGGGACCAAATTAAAAAAACTCCACAGCTTCATTTCTAAACTGCCCAGAGCACTTCCCCCAGCTCCTTCCATCGAAGGAGCTCTGCCTTTTTCCCTTTTCATGGACATCTCACCAGGCATTTACACTCGTTCTTTAAAGTGTTTATAGTCCACATAACCATAAAATGATAGATAACATGGCATTGCTTACTGGTGAGCTGTGTTGCTTTCATGTTTACAGGCAACCTTTGCCTTCCACAGTTCCATAAAAGAACTTGCTTGGTTCACTCCCATTTAATATAACTACTTGCTTCTTTCCCGAGGTATTTATTTTGGTGAGATTTTAGTTTTTAGGGTACCGTGTCACCGAATTTTTGATATTGTAAAGGACTGAAAGGAGCACTCAAAAGAAGTTGCTATGACTGTTGGCTTACAAAGATGTTCCCATTTTTTTGTTAGATGGCTGTTTAAGTGCCTTTAATAGTTTTGTAAGCACTACATCTTTTTCTTCTTCCCTGTTGGCTGCTTTTCATTTCCAACACAGATATTTCTCATTCTGCTAGATACCAAAGGTGTAATTACCCACAGTGGATTGTACCAAGAGCTTGCAAAGAGAGAATCATCCAGACAAACCAATATTAAAGTTCAACCATTTACTACCAGTGGGCAAATGTCTTCTGTTTGGTCCCTGCTGCTGTACTGCATTAAATAAAATGTGATAAGCAACAGAATCACCTTCAAATCTTTCTGCTGTCCAGAAAATGCATCATAGTTTGGGGCCCTAAGCATATAGACCCCGACTTTACTCTCTGATTGCAAATTCTGAAACCATTAAATGAAATGTGTGTAAAGAAAACAAGTCAAGAGCTCTTTCATCTTAATCCCAATTTATTTATTTTAATTTTCTATGTAAATTTTGTACCAGATTATCTTGATTGAAAAAACCCAGAATTTAAAAAATGACCAGGTCTTGTTAGACTTGCATCTCTGATGCCTTCCCTTCCCTGAGAAATGCAGTTATTTGATTGTGCTTTGTTATTTGACTGCAGCTTTCTGCATCTCCCACAGCAGAACTCTTTACAGGATAAATAATGTAAGAGAGAAAAACAAAGTGGCACACTAGGACATATTATTCAAGGAAATGGTGTCGCAGAGCAGCATTTGGGTTGAATCAAAATGATTATTTATATTTTTTAAGTACCTGCTGTTTCCTCTGCCAGGAGTGTGGCAGGGAGCAGACAAGGCTGGGGTGGCTGCTGCCCCTGTACTGAGCAGTGAACTCAGTGTTTGTTCCCTGAGCTGTAAAGTGCCCAACACGGGGCTTTGAGGCAGACTGGGTACCAGGAAAACTAAAAGCTCTCTGAGGTGGGAATGAAGTCTTTGGACGTGCATAAAATAGCTTGATTCAGGTCTTAAAAGTAAAACATGCCATTTCATAATGGGCTGTGAATGACTTTGATACCAGATCTAGAAAGAGTCTTAGACACATTTAAAATTCTGTTTTCCTGGAATAACCCCAGGGTAAGTCAAAATGCATTGGATTTCCTTGCTGCACTGTAATGGGAGGTGCTGTGAGTGAGGGCTGGTGCAGGGTGGCTGGGAGCAGTCCCTTGATGTACTGGTTATGCCTGGAATGGTCTGATCACACCTGTGGCAGTGGAGAGGTTAAATCCCTTTGGCCACTACCAGCATCTGCTGGCAAGGAAAGGAGTTTTCCAAAGTTTTGCATAACGGGACTATTGAACAAGTATGTTTTGAAGTTGTCCATAGAGAAAAGCTTTCTGCTTTAGCATGTCTGTCCTTTCCAAGACAAAATGAAAGTAGGGTGAAGCCTGGAAGGTTAAACACCTGCATGGTGAAGTGAAACAGCATTTTGATTTAAAACTGAATGTTTCTGCTCTTAATTCCAGAGATTGTGGTGTTTATTGTACCAACATCTGGCTTTTGTCTGTGTGTCCACAGTACTGAAGTAAGTTTATAATTTGTTTTCACTGCTTAATGCTCTCACTTCCCAACTGATAACTTCTTTATCCTCATCCTCTTGGGTCATTAGATATTGCTGAGTTACTCTTTTTGCTGGACTTTTTTTTTTTTTTTGAGCACTAAGAGAAGCTTACATTTTACTTTTTTTTTTAACAGACATCACAAATAGTTGAACTATAATTGTTACAGATTAGCAGACGACTGCCTGTAAATATGCAAGCCTAAATAACATGGTTAGTTTGAACTAAAGAAGTCCAGCAGATAAAATATAGGACTGGCCAGGGCCTGTCTGCTGCTGGGGCACGGTTTTTCTTCCCTCTTCAGACATGTGCATCATCTCTTTGGAGAATATCAAATCAATCCATTGACAAGGCTGAACACCCAGCTTGCCTTGCCAAACCTCAGCCTTTGTGAGCATCCTGGCTCTCCCACTGGGTTTCCAGGGCTGCTGGCCCAAGGGGGATGATTTTTCCTGGGCTTCATCCATTGCTTTTCAGGCTATCTCATCTGCAGTGGGGCTGGAGCCCAAGCTGTCTCCTCCTTATGCTTTGTTCCATTCCTCTCAGTTAGTTTAGCACTTTGAGAAGGAAACTCACTGGAGAGAAGCGTCTTACTTGAATGTCTGTCATAAAAAAGATACTGGGATGTGCCAGCTGCCTTGTCCTGTGCCTGCTGCTTGTCCTGTGCCTGCCTCTGTGACTGCCCTGTAGCCAGCTGGGCCACTGGCTCTGGTTTCATCAGATCATCCCAGCCATGGTGGCTCCTGACTCTTCTTGCTTTCTAATTACATACAGGCAAAGAAAAATTTAACAGGAGTACATATTTTAACAAGTTTTTGCTGGTATTACGCCATTTTGCACCAGCTATGTTACAAGGAATATGGAGAGCCAATGCCAGAATATGCAGAGCCAATGCCAATGCCAGAACTTACTGAGAAATAGGAAAGGGTTAAATGAATTTGAGACAACCTACATTACATAGGCATTTGCAAAAAAACCCCTAAGAAAAATACTAATATTGGCCAAATGATGTCTATAATAAGAGAATAATATCAATAGAAAATGCATAATGGAAAGAAACTGTTTTCAAAAGGAGACAGAGTAAACAATATTAGCTTCTTCAGGAAAAAATACCATGCTGTCCCAGCAGATAAAGCCACCTGCAGGAAACAGTGATGGAAAGAATAAGAGGGATGGGTTTTGGCATTTCAGAGTCCACTATCTAAAGGCTACAGTGTGACAGGGAGACCTGTGAGATGACTGCTGGGTTTCTGCCACTAGAAGGGGTATTGTGTGTTTCAGGCAGGCATATCTGGTAATTTAGCAACATGAAAATGTAGCAATGCATCCCCTGTTTAATGCTAGAAGAGCCCAGACACCATTCTGCATCAACAGTGATGAAATGGGGCTTAGCTGTAGTATTTTGTTTGCCTGTATTTCTTTCACCGAGCTGTGGAAGCTGTTTCTGTAGCTTTAGTTATCGATGTCACCTTGCACTGTTCAGCTGCTGTAGTGGCTTTCACGGGGGTGATGGCACAAAGGGCTCTTTGCTTAAGTACAGAGGCCATGGAGGGAAGTGCGGCAGGGCCGGGGAGCGCCGAGCCCAGGAGAGCTCTCATTGATTTCCTCTCACAGGCTGCTGAACGCTGCGTGCAGCACCGAGCCCCTGGAGAAACCTGTCCTGCTGCATGTACATCACTGGCCTTGACGTCCCAGTGTGGGGCAGACAAAATCAGGGAGTGTTTGGAAAAGGCAAAGTGTTTGCTGCTCCTCCTCCCCTCCCACCTGCAGGCAATCCTGCTGCCCACCCTCCTGTTAAATTGCAACAATGAAAAGAGAAATATGAAAAAAACCCTTTGCAAATGGCTTTGCGCTTTTCAAAATTATGTGTGCAGAGGGAGAAAAAAGTGTCTAAAAGTGAGTGTTGAGCTTTAAATGGAGGCTGGTGATGGAGAGATTAGAGTGGTGTGCTTGAGCAGCAGGGGCAATGCCTCCTGTGTGTCTGCCTTCTCCAGACCCCACTGCAGACCCTGTCACCATCATCCAGGAGAACTCCAGTGGCCAGGTAGACATTCCCTGTCTGGAGGGCGAGGCCCTCGTTGGAGTATATTCACACCAGTTTAAGGGAGGAAGAGCAAATCTCCAGCTGAACTCCTCTGCAGGCTTCCCTGCCTGTCAAATCTTAGCAAATGCAGCCTGATGGCTTTTAAATGTGAAGGTCTCTCCTCTGGAGTTGCCAGAGGCAGTCATTGCATACCTCATACTTCCATGGAGCAGCATTGTGATAACTGGGAACCAGCTGGGCTTGTCTCCACATGGGCAAGTGTGACAGCCTCACACCCTTGTGCGGGGCAGAACATGGCCCTGCTGAAATGTCAAGCTGAATAAGATTTAAAAACCAGTGGGGATTATTTTTTTTTTATCCTCCCAAATAAACATTTCTTAGGCTTTCTGTTTTCAGCTGAAAATTAAGAGATTTGTTTTTTCTTTCCCCAGCTGGCAGAACGCTATATGACCAGCTGTAGAATTTACACTAGATTGAGTAACACCACAGTCTTGCCGAATTGGACCAAAACAAAAGTGGCTGCTGTGAAGCACTGCTTGGTGTGACTTTGAAGCATGAGGATAAACATAAAGGGTTCTTCAGTGACACCTATACTATATTTAAAGAGCTTTCTGTGCAAGGTTGCTGCTTTTAAAGCTGCTTAAACACATGAGAGGCTCCAATTTTAAATACCAGTGTACCAGTCATATGTGGTGCTACGTGATATTTTTTATTTTCAAATTTGGTTGGAAATTGGGTGGTGAAAGCAATGTTTGATGTATAATAAGGCTGTAGTTTTTCAAATACACAAAGAGTTCTGAACTGAGCTTGAAGTGAGATTGATTTTGGGGGGAAATAGGCCAGAAGACTCTCTAAGCACAACCTGTGTGCAGGCCACACCAGAAATCTCAGCCTGCAAGTGTTTGCTTTGGCTGTGGAGAGTTGTCACAGCCTCTGGATCTACCCCCAGTTATCACTACCAGCTTTCAGCAAGGAACACGTGGTGCTTCTGTACAAAATTACCTTCCATAAAACATGTTTCCTAGCCTTGAGGAAGGTGCTTTTTATTGCTTTCAAACCTCATGAATGAGGGGCAGCCTTTTAATTACACATACACTCCTTTTCTTTTATATTCATCCTAACGCCTTTAGTAATAACATAGCTGTGTTTTTATGGATTTTCTACTGTTGTGTAAGCCCTGTCTCTTCTGTGAGGGAAGATATCTGTCCTCTGCCAATGCTGATGCAGGGCAAAAGGGGTGCAGGTGCTAGAGTAGCGCAGGAAAATAAGTGTGAAGAGTCCCTTGACCCACCTGGTCATCTGACTTCCTTCCTAAGAGGACATTTCCTCTAAAACATGTATTAAGAATGGTTTCTTTATGTTTGAACTATGTGAGGTGTAAGAGGAGAAATGGTAGTGTTACAGAGGTAATGAGGGCAAGATCTGCTTTGACTCAGTGTTCCTCATTCCTGAAGTTTCTGTGGGATTTTTTTGAATTACATTTTGAAGGGGACAGTTTTAAAAAGACCAAAAAGGTTAAAAAGCTTACAGGAAAGTGATGAACAAGGGAGTGGAATAAGTATTTTGTAGACTGCTCTTATAAACTATCTATTGCATAGAAACTTCTGGCTGTGGAGTACTACACATGATGGCCTGTGTGGTTCTTCCAGCCCTGGTATGCCTATGTTTTTCCTTTCTTATAAAAAGGAAGACTTAATATAATAACTACATTGTAATTTCTTATGATTCATTTTTTTTTGAATGGACACAAGATTTGGAGCACAGCTATCTTTGTGGTCAGTAGGAAGAGAAACGTTGAATCTCACAAGCTGTGCTTGGTAGCAGAAAGAATAAAAATTCAATTGTCATGTTACTGTAAATATAACTTTTAAGAATACACTTGTTTGTTTATTTACAGATCTAGGCAGACATAAATTGAGCAATGCTGTGCAACACACAACGTAAATATAATAAACATGCACACAAAAAAATGGTCTGAAAAGAAGAGTAGAAATTTGAGAGAAGTGATGTATGTGCAAATACAAGAGTATTGTCCTACTGTAATGAGGTATTGTCATATACAGTGAAGAAATATATTGCTACCACTTTCCCAACAATCTTCTTTCCTAACCAGTCTAAAGACATATATACAGCTGCCAACTTGATGAAATAAAAATTTGTAATGCTTTTATATTTTACTCCAAGGAAAAGCTTTTTACTGCTGTATGGGGAAGAGAGGGCAATAAGTTCTGAGCCACCATTTTAATAATTTTATTTTTCAGTTTAGAAAGCTGTAGATAAATTTTACAGTGTTGCTATCTAAAAAATGCAGACTTGAGCTTTTGAGTGTCACCGGTAAAGCAGTAGGGTGAAGACAACAAAGAAGATCAAAGAGAAGTGAGAAAGTTTATTTCAAAGACATCCATAAAAATAGTGGGGTTTTAAAATTTTATTAACAATGACCTGAATTAAGCTTAACTAATTTGGGTTCCAATCTTGAAAATAATTTCATGCATGGTTAACCTCAGTCATGTTTGTTGTCAACTAATTACCTCTGTTTACAAACTATTAAGTAAGCATAGAATGTTTGCAAAATGAGCACAATAGAAAAATTGATAAAAACCACAGATATGCTAATGTGAAAAATCAAGCAGCCACACAAAGTATAAATATTATTTCCCCTGTTAGCATTTGGAAATTCAAAAGATGCAAATTCCATATCTTTTCAGCTACTGTGGAATTTGACGAAACCTCTTTTTCACCTGAAGGAATAAAGTAAAAATAACCAAACAACGCAATTGAAAGTTGGCGGAAGAATACTGAACTTAAATGAACATTGCAGTAAATTATTGAGACCAAGTAGATTTTTGGCTTAAGGCCGAAAGTTGTTTGGTTTGGCAAGAGTTTTACTGGTGCTTGGACTATTACTGGCTATTTGAATATATACTACATGAAAGTATTGAAAATAATTGAAGTACCACACACAAAAAGATTAAGTATCAGCATGACAATTAACTGCTATAAAGAATTCATAGCAACGTCCAGTAAATCACAGCACTGGCATTTAAAATCCAAGGCAGAAATCTTGAGTTGTGACTTCTGTGATAATATTTACTTAAATCAGGCTTACACAAGTGAAATTTTAAAATTGCAACACTAGATAACCCAGGTGAAAGGCAGGACCAAAGCTGGTGAGTCTCTTCCATGCATCCCCTTCTTGCTAATGGAGAATAGATTTTTTTCTGGGATGGGGTGTGTACTGTGTGTGTGAATGCTATAAAGCAAAACAACAGCTGAAGAACAGAGGCACTGTAGGTTTTGCCCTTGAATGATTGACCTCTGTGGAAGTCATGCGTGTTAAACTGCAGATGCAAGCACGTAACGCGTGTCAAGGTCGCTGCTCGGCGGCGCTGCTGGCACTGCCACACGACTCTGACAAACACCTGCCTGGGTTTGTATTCTTTCCAGATTCCTAACCTGCAAGTTAACTTGTTCTCTATTGGTTTACTTGGTGGGCAAGAGCTGTGTTGAAAGGACCTTTCACCTGGAGGTGAGTTGGAGATGCTGCTTTAGGCAGACTGTGGTGCAGGCTGTGTCATGTATCAGGTAGTTCACAAGGACTTCTGAGCAGAGCCAGCTGAAGAGGAGAGCAGCCTTTATGGGATACCTGGAAATTAAGCTTTTCCACTGCGTATATGCCCATCTACTTTGTTTCCTTCTGGAACTGAATAAACACAAATTTAAATTCTCCCAAATTTGAAGTTTTTGTATGATTTCAGTACAGAATCCGGATGTAGCACAGTTTGAATAAATCAGGTTTGGGCTTGTCAGAAAAGAACTGCAAACCTTTGGTTAGCCTCACCTCAGTTTTGAGTCCATCAGTGTCAAACCAAATGCTGTAAGAGAGGTTTTGGTTTCTGTTGATAAGAATTCCCATGAGTTTTAATTCTGCTGAATTAATGTCTGGTGTATGTGTGAGCTGAATTAAAGCAATCACCTGTTCTTGCTGTGTTGCCCCTTCTTTGATGGACTTGCCCCTTAGGTCACTGGCCTTTCCCCTCCTCTGTTATCTCTCAAATGGGGAAAGCAAAGCCAACCCATCCAGGAGAAATAAAAGCAAATACAAGATATGCAAATATAATTTATTTGGTATACAAATGGCAGTCTTGGAGTGTCCTTGCTAGTGAAAAGAACAGGGAACAGCCAAAGGGCAGAAAAGTCATTAGAGAAATTATGTATTGATTCCCTAGGTCCTGTCTCGGCTCCTGAAAAAGTTGGGACTCCTCCAACATGACCTGGGCTTTGGGTTATTTGGTTTCAATGCCCATAGAGTTCTTTATCATCTCATTTTCCAATGAGCATGGCATTTCTGACAGTGGGGGATTTTTTTTTTTGAGGACAGTTTTGGAGGGTAAGATGTTGCGACTTCTTCCCACTCTTCTCACCTGGACTCTAAACAACACTGCAGGGAAGCAGCCACGATCCTCATGCACTTCACTGTGCAACTCCTCCATGCATGTGTCTGCACTTCTATTCCATGGTGCAACTCCCAAAAGCTGCAGCTGGGAGGGACCAGCACTGGCCAAATCCCACCAGTGACATCAGACACCCACGGTGTGGCTGGGAGCTGGTTGGTTTCCTTGTTTTCCCCATGCCCTCAGCAAAGGCAGCCGACCTGGACACCCAGCAAGTTGACTGGGCTTCTGTTTGGGAAAGGTCGTGCTAACAATGGGCACACTGGGGCTCTGCCTCGTGACAGGCAGGGAGAAACCTGCGCTGGGTCACAGGGAGCCGTCAGTTTTGGGGCGATGAAGGCGGCTTTGTTTCCAAGCAGAAGCTGTTGTTTGTCCATTTGTGGCTCGAGGTTGCTCCTTGTGTGTGATGGAGGGAGCTTTGTGCTCCTGCCGGGCTGTTTGCATCCCCTGGCAGTCGTGCCCTCAGTTACACATGGGCTCTGGAGAAAGGACCATCCTTCCTGGTTGTAAAAACATCAAATTACACCTCGCCTTCGCTGAAGAGAGGCCATTGTGTTCCGAGCTGGCAAATCACCCAGCTCAAATAAGCTTATTTCTCATAGGACCCTATTGTTACCCTGTGGTAAAAGCTGCTGTGGGAAATTTCCATGATAACAGTGTAAATTTATACTCACTTCTTTCTGGCGCTGTCTGCGTGGCAAACACCAGCAGGAGCAGGGACTGTCCTGCTGGAGCTGTCTGGCCATCTCCTGTTGCGTGGTGCTTGGGCTCCTTTGGTCCTCCCTGGCCTGATGGTGGGGTTATTTGTGTGTATCTGTGTCTGTGTGTGCTGGTGTTCTTCCCCTGGTTCACAGGGTGGGAGCATCAGGGCTGCACTGAAGGATGAGGAATAAATTTTGTGTATGTGTTCAATACCCTGGCACAGAAGAGGTACTCCAAACCCTGGGTAGTGCTGAGGGAGCAGAAGCTGGTGCCTTGTCCCAGGTGCCTGGTGGAAGTGAGCCCTGTCAGCCCAGCCATCCCTGCCACTGTGCCAGAGCCTGTCAGCTGGCACTGACAGCCCCACCCCGCAGCCCGTGCCCTAATCTGACCCTCAGCGCTGGGAACGCCGCTGGAATCTGCTGTTCCACAGCCACTGCCCACTGCAGGCACAGGCAGTGCACTGAACTTCTTACTTAATTTAAATTCCCAGCAGAACAGCCACGTGGGCACGCTCCAGCAGACAGCGAAGGCACGTGGCAGTGTTTGCCTGGCTCACTGGGAGGCCTTTGTGTGGGGCAAGACCCTGGTTGTCACTGTGGGGAAGGGGACCCACAGCTGCTCCCAGCTCAGTGCTTCGTGGGGAAGTGAAATGGTAGTTTTGAACATCCATTGTAGCAATCTTAAGAGCTTAAGGTATGTAAACACATGCACACCATGCAGACTTATTTTTTAATTTTAGTGTGCACTGGTTGATTTTTTTCCCCCTGCAAAATTCCTGGGCTTTATTTTGACTCCATGGTCCTCTCTGTCTTCAGAAGGTGCTGGCAAGGGTGCAGTTCTTCACCATGTAAAACTGCATCATGTGTTCCTATTTTAACACTTTATTGCAGTGACTTGTAAGAAGGGTTAATGACTATCTGAAATACTTTTGCACCTTTTTTCTGTTAGATTATTTTATTTGATTTCAATCTTATATTTCTATCTGATGATTATTATTATTATTATTATTTTTATTATTATTATTGTTATTATTTACTTCTCCATCTAATAGATAAAGGGCCATTTTTATTGCATTGCAATGAAAAGGCACAAATTGTGTGGGTAAAATAATGTTTCTGAAACAGCTCTGAATCCATAAGCTTCTATTTTAGTCTTGCTCAGGAATGGGGAGGTCAAACATTTTCTGAAGTGTCATGTGACTTTACGTTTCTGAAACCATTGAATCAAGGAAGTTTATTTAAAACACTTATTTTAATTACTTATACACGTCTTTCTACCATAACTTCCCATTCTTTTTGATTCAGAGATGCAGAGAAAGAGGGTGTGAAACCTTTACGTGGCTTCACCTTTTGTTTCTTGGTTGATGTTAGTTGTGAGACACTTTGGAATTACTTTACCATTTTGTTTCTGAAGTGTAGGCTGGAAATCATGCTTCAATGTCTAATAAATGCATGCCCTCCATTTTAAACATTTTAGACAAATCTATTGTAATGCTTTATAGCTTTCTTTTGCCTGTATAAAAACTTAAATGTTCCTGGCTGTAACCTTGTTCCTGCTTTCTGGCATATTTTTGTTAAAATCTTAAATCCAGTGCAGCCTGGAAAATCACTCACTTTCTTACCAGGAAAACCCAGGACTGTGCTTTTAGGTTTCTGTCTTTATTTTACAAAATCAAACTCTCTTGAACTTGGCCATAGTTGTAGTTTTCATTTTACTTTAGTTGTCCTCCCCCTCTGCGACTTGTATTTTATGATTTCAAGTAAAATGTAAAAGAGATTGGCAAACAAAATCAAATGAAGCTATATATTCTAAAAATATTATAAATCCTCTTTTTTAATAGTTCTGCCCTCAGCAGCTCACAGTGTGGGCACTGGCACAGGCAGCCAGATGCACAGATACTTGAACTCGTGCTTCATATGCAGGAATAGAGTATATTTGCATGGGGGTGTGAAGGCTTGTGGATCTCCAGGAGATGAAAAAGCCATGCCAGTGGATTGTGTAAAGCAACCAGGGGAGAATTCTTCTCCCTGTCAGAGCTGCATTCTAAATCAGCTGTACCCATGAAACCCCTTCTGTGCTCATTGCAGGGCTCCAAATGCCTGCTTGAGATAATGGTACCTTCCTCAATGTTGCCTGCTCAAAACCCAAAATAAATTCTTGCCAGTGTTCTAAATTCTTTGGTTTAAGCAGCATCCTTTGCCTTCATCATACGTGGGAGTACCTTTACCAGCCATCCTGTGTGTGAGCATTTCAAAGGCAGAGTGGGACTTACCCTGAGCTCTCTTGCAGCTCAGCAGGGAGGAGAGAGTTAATTGTATGTAACTACCTTTATTCCTTCTTCTTTTTGTTCCAATCTTTTGATAAGTCCCTTGGGTGATTTTCCCTCTAGAGTGGTCATTCTCCCTGTCCCACAGGTGTGCTTTCAGAGGCGCTGCCATGGATGGAGACTTCCTCTGCAGACTTCAAAGGGTCTTTTAGAAGCTTCTTGGAAGTTAACTACTTGATCTGTTTTACAACAGACTTAAAATCCTTTATAATTGGCTCAGCTGATTTTGATTTTTATTTTTATTTTAGTGGGAGGAAAGAAGGGTGTGGACAGGGTAAATATCTAACAGTAGTAAAACCTGCAGATAATTAAACTTCCATTATTGTCCTATCAGTCTATTTATGCACCCAGCAGAGGTGATTAAAGTGTTAAAAACTCTCATTTCATTAAAGTCTTTGACTGTCCTCACATCTTTGGTCATGCATGGAGAATGCAACCACCTCCATTTCATGCTGATGAAGTCTTCACATCAGTCTGTGTTTTATGTATATGCAAATCCCTACAATCAAGCCAATTATATATGAGCTGCACATTCAACATCCTTTGCGGGGTGACCTGTCACAGCCGCCACACTGATACCAGCTGAAGCTGTCATGTGCTTTAGTGACTGGGAGAGTCACATGGGAAATGTTGTTTTTTAATTGAAAACTCATTTCTCTGAATTAGAACTGCAGTTCAAAAGATTTCTCATGCTTACTGGTGCATGTGTCTCACCTTCATAAGTCTTTGTTTCATGGATTAAATTGACTTCCTTCAGTTGATGATTGCATAGGAAATATTTTTTCCTAGAATACCTATTTTTTAATTGAAAACTCAAAATAAGTAGGTCATACACAGCTTAGTGTTTAGAATGCTTATATATATATTTAAAAATACACTAAATAATTTAGTTGTGAGGTAAGATGAAACGCAAGATGTCAGGGGAAAAAAATCTCATTACCTGCAGTGTCAACTGAGGAAGCTTTGAATTGCTTGTCTTTTAAATTACTATCTTGCAGCTTCAAGAATATGTTCATATGTAGAATGAAAATACCTGCTAGTTTAGATTGCAGATAAAATGTGTGATTAATATGTACTTTAATTTATATTCTCCTTCATTTGCCAGAAATACCCATGCTAGTGCTTTGCATGCATAAACAAAAATCACACAAATGGAGCAGGAATTCCTGTGCCCAGCTCATATGATTTGTCTACTTGCTTAATGAAACAACTGGGCCCAAAATGACCTCTATAGCACAGGTCCCTTCAACTCTCCACTTCTTGGAAGACTGAAAGTTTGAATTACATCATCTCCAAGGAGAAGAGAGAAATTATTCACTAATGGAGAAAACCTTGAGAAAACAGATTGCTGTTTGTTCCTGCTCCTTGAACTGTGTCCTGGCAGTTTGACATCAGTGTCCACATAGCCACCTGACTTTTTTTTCACCATTGACCTCACATATGCTGACTGATAAGGAGAGATGATGGAGGAGACCCGAGGTGACAACCTTCTTTAGCACTCCAGCCAGTCCTGAGATGCAATTAGCAGTGATCCAGGTGGGATCTGCTGGGGGCTGCAGGCTTCTTGATGAGACTCCCTCAGTGGTCGATGGCAGTTGATCCTTATCCATTTTAAGGAGAATACAAGCCAATGCTGACAGCAGCTTCTGCACTGTGCTCATGGCTGGAAGCAGATTCAGTGGAGGAGAGAAGACAGGAGATCTGAGAACTCCACCACAAGAGTAGTGCCTTGCTGAAATCATTTGTCTCAGCAGCACAGCCTGTCTGTGCTGCATCACCCACCACCTAGGAATGGATGATTAGGGGAAAAACCCAGCACAAGTGGGGTATAATGTTAGTCTGCCCTTCATAGAGCCTCCTAGTTTCTGAAAGTGAGGGGCATAAGCTGTTTTATGTCTGGTCCAACAGGTGTCTGGACCTCCTTTTTCTATAGATCTCGTTTTGCAGCTAATCTTACTGTTGCCCTTTAGAGCGTGCTGGAGCAGTCAGTTCCATATGGGAGTGATGTGCCATGTGGAAAAGTACTTCTTTATTCAGTTTCTTTCAAATCTGCTGCTTAATAATTATCTTGGGGTATCTATTTCTCCTATTTTATTAAATAGGAAACCATTGTATTGGCATGAATCTGCTATTCATGATTATATGGAAATCTCTTACGTTGCCTGGAGGGAATGCATTTTCATAGACTTTCAATATACAGAAGTGTTTCAAGAGATCTGTTCACCCTCACTGTCTGCCTGAGAGATCCTCTCTAAGGTGAGGTGACTCTCACTAAGTGCACTGCAGGATGGGCTCACCATGAATTTATATGATGATGTGGGCTTGAGGTTCTCCAGTCTCTGCTAATGATTCCTGCTATCTGTTTGCTTTTGGCTTCTGGTTATTTCCAATTTATTTCACAGGCTTAGTCCCAATAATTTACACATTTTTATCTCATTGAATTGCAGTAAGTATGTTACTGTATAAAAGAGATGAATAAGGATGGTTTTTCCTGTTGTTTTAATATTCTTTTGCCTGACTGTGATGTTTACCACAGCTCAGTATTTAATGTTGCTCTCTGTGGAGGAGATGATTGAATGCAACCTCTTGGGACAGGTCCTTTCTTCTTTATCAGAGAAGACGTGAATATCACAAATGTATTTGCTCCT
The DNA here is from genome assembly GCA_013397815.1 of Aleadryas rufinucha. Taxonomy (NCBI): domain Eukaryota; kingdom Metazoa; phylum Chordata; class Aves; order Passeriformes; genus Aleadryas; species Aleadryas rufinucha. Next base: position 391,582 of record VZTH01017345.1, on the reverse strand, counting down.
ATAGCTTTTCCTGGACGAAAATGTGAGTGAGCTGGTAATGATATGCAACTAACCTTGCTAGGACTACAGAAAAGCATTGTCAGTTATTAATCAAAACTATCCCTTAGATCATAAAGATAATCAGGGAGCCCAAGGAATTGTCAGCCTCTGTATTTAAAAGAGATGTACAGTCTCAGTCCAGCCAAAGTGAACAGGTGTTTTTAAGCTGCCTTTTTTACACATACAGAATAAGCTGTTTGTGTAGCCTGGTGACCTATGAAAGCAAGAAAAAGAGAATGCAGAATCTATTTAATCATCAGAAGGGAAGAGAAACATCATGTTCTTAAAGATTTTCTACTTTTCTCAAAGGGTAGTTTGGTATTATGGGTAATACACAACCTGGAGATCTGCATTCAGTTCTCACTGCTGCCATGGACTGCCTACATGACTTCTGGCAAGTCACACTTATTCTATTTCCTCATGTACTGAAGTAAGTATAACAAGAGGATATGGTGCCATGATGCTGTTGATAGTTACTCACAATTTTACATGGAGACATTTGCACTGAGATATTGCTACTGTCTTATACAGAACAGCAATGCAAATGATCTGCACAGTGGCCTCTAACTGAAGGAGACAAGGGCTACTGCATATCTTATCTGAGCGATAGATGGATGTGTGGAGCCTGTAATTTCCATGGCTTTTGCAGTATTGAGTGGTGTGTGATTTGAGAAACCATTTTATCTAAGCTGCACCCCCATGCCAAGCAGAGGGCCTATACATGTATGCAGATACAAAACAGATGAAATACTTTCTGTTAGTTGCTTTAGGAAGGCAAAATCTCAGATGCTGTTGCTTCATGAAGTTGTCCTTCTGTAGCATTGCTTTCTGAAATGAATATGTATCTATAATAATTTGTGTAGTTCTCTCTTTAAGGAATAATTTATTTTGGTTTTTAATTTTTTTCTGACTTTCCCACTTCTTTCTTTGGAGCACAAAAAAGGAAGATTTATGTAAAGCAGTGATTTGCCATCAACTTGCCCGTGGTTGGGTGCCAGAGAGGTGGGAGTTTGGGGATAAATCGCCTTCCTTGATTATTTTCTTATGAGATAAAGTTGTGATGAGTAACATGTCAAAGCCTTCTGCACCAATGGCCAAGGGTTTCTTAGATGAGTTTGTGAAGGATGTGGGAATGTCTGTTCACTATCTAGTGTTTCAATTACTTTATTTTCTGTTTAGTAAATGCATCCATCTTAAATGCTGAATGTGATGTGAACAAAACACTTCTGTTGTTAGTAAATGCAGGAGACGAGCTTAGAGCAGTTCCCTTGTGTCATGCCCTGGTAAAACTCAGAGTATAAATCTCAGTATTCACTCTGGAACTAGAGCTAGAATGCAGTAGTAATTTCTGTTTTTCAAAAAGAATAACATAAGATTGTATAGAGAGATTTACACAGGAAAACTCATTCATATCACAAAATTAAGTCACATTTTCCAAGCACGTTAGCATTTATTTCTGTGAGAGCAAATTACAAATGCAAGTGACTACACAACAGTATTCAAAAAGCTGAGCTTTCAGAGGCTTTTTTTTTGAGTCTGTACTGGGATTGCTGCTTGCAAGAAACAGAGGCTGTGGCTGAAAGAAGAGGAAGTGTAATGCTAAATTAGGTTTGTATAAATGAGAACACAGGCAGCCTGCATGTTGTCCAATGTAACACTGCTTTGCAACCGTGAATTTTCATGAACAATAGAAATAGTGTTATTTGCTGAGGTTCACAGATCTGTAGTCCATCTCCTTCACTCTTCTGAACTCTCTACTCATGGAGCTCATTTTTTCTAAGCCACAACCAGACTTCATTCTGTGCCTTGATCCTTGTGTCCTGTGATTAAGAAGGGAGCAGCAGCAGAGTTCTGCTCTTAATGTCTTTCAGGGACCTCATTGCTGTCTGTAACTTCGTAGTGAGGGGAAGAGGAGGAGCAGACTGATCTCTGCTCTGTGGTGACCACTGACAGGACCCAAGGAAATGGCCTGAAGTTGTGTCAGGGGAGGTTTAGGTTGGATATTAGAAAAAGGTTCTTCCCCCAGAGGGTGGTTGGGCACTGGAACAGGCTCCCCAGGGAAGTGGTCCCAGCTCCAGCCTGACAGAGCTCAAGAAGTGTTCGGATAATGCTCTCAGGCACAGGGTGTGACACCTGGGATGTCCTGTGCAGGGCTGTGAGCTGGACTCAGTGAGCCTGGTGGGTCCTTTCCCATTTAGGATACTCTGTGATTCTGTGGTTGCCTGTTTCAGCAGGGCCTAGAGTACAGCAGGAGTAGGTTGAAGGTTATCTGCCTGTAGCTGAAAGAGAACAGGCTGAGGCTAAAAGAAGGAGCTGTAGGTAGTCCGTATGCCATTTGGGTGCCAAGGTTACATCTGGGTTCCCCACGTTCCTCTTCCCTCCCTATTCTAGAACACAAGGTAGTTTTGTTCAATTTTTAAGTTTACTATGGCTCTGTATTTTAGGCTTGCTCAATGTCTTGACAACTGTACCACAGACTTTCCATTATTGTTTTACTTATTTCCAATTATTATAAGTAATGTATTAATTGATTATATATTCATATACTTATTTATTATTTAAAATAAATATATAATGCATATATATCCTATTATTTCCAACTTTTTTCAGATACCCAGTGCATAGCATTGCAGGAGGCTGCATCCCAAGTTTTATCAGATTCGTTTGTTGGGGGGTAGCCAGATAAGTAAGTATCTTGCTTATCTGAGAATCTTTCTAGGATTTACTAATGAGATTTGCTGGAAACTGTGTAAACATTCTTGGTGGGAGCAGAACCTGGTGAATCCATTGCTGAAGATCCACCAGTGTATTAGCAATGCCCTGCATTCGCTGTGTGAGGAGAGAGAACTGCCAAGGTTCCTGCTTTAGGAGGGAGATAAAGGGGAGAAAGCATCACAAGGCACTCAGGTTGCTGAGGTTCAGCTTTGTGTGGAAATCTCGTGGTTGAAAGCAGTGCCTGCCTGCAAGTTTGGGTGTGGAAATCCTCTGTGAACCATAGTAGTAACATCTCTGGGACCCATGGAGGCTCCATCAGTGACTTGGCAAACTTAAATAAAAGCAAGCAGTGCCATTTTCTGTAGGACAAAGAGATAAGGTCAAGAAGAGAGGACTATAAAGTTGTGGGTGGTATAGTCCTGAGTAAAGTGCATTGAATTGACTCTGATGGGAAAGAGCATTCACAAAATGACAATGATTTGGAGGAGGAAAGGCAGTAGTGAGCTTCAGACAAATCTGTGATGCTCTTTGGTGAACAAAATTGCTGAACTGAAATTCAGGGATGCATGTGTGGGGTTTATGTACGTAAGTCAAGGCCTGTGTCCCACTCTGTAATCTTCAGTTGCAGTGTTAAATACTTTGGCTCCAGCAGGGCAGTGATTTCCCTTGGGAAATAAAGGATACTTTGTGTATCCCCTTCTGATCATGCGTAGCAAGCATCCTTAACATCTTACATCTTTTCCTGGCTGGTGTCCTCCTGGTCTCCTATGAAAGAAATTAAATAAGCCCCTTGATATGCTGCGAGAGAGGAAAGAGAGCAAGCACTGCTGCAGTACATCTGATATTCGCTACATGTGCAAGCAGAAGGGAACCGTGGCCTCGGTGTACCTGGACAAAACATGGGCTTGTCTTTCGCTGAGGCCATGGCAAAGGTCATTCATCTGTCACATGGAAAAAGAGCTGTGATTACTCTCCAGTGACTTCATTGATATGGCGAAAGCAAATCCAATCACCTTTTTGATTAGGTGACCAAAAGACAAATAAGCTGAGCTGCTTTTTTTTCCTGTAATTTCTTCATACATATGTATGCAGAGTGTAACTTCTGAAATAAGCCATTATGCAGTGCCTGACTTTGCAAAAACTTGTGATTTTTAAAGGGGCTGTTTGACATACAGCTTGTGGAGGTTAAAGTATAAAAATGTATACACAGCCTGATGTATAAAACTCAGGGCAAGTGTTTTTTTGTAGTGGAGGTACAAATGCACTGCTTGTTATTATGCATTACTTATGTTCCAGTGGTACTTAGAAGCTGCAGAGGAAAGTGCTGTTCCAGGCTCTGTGTGTCCTAACATGCTCTGATAGTGCACTTGAAACTACAGAACAGGTCAGCACCACACATTGATGGTTTCTGGGTCAGAAGTAGTCAGTTTTGTAAATTAATATAATTTAAAAGAAAGACATTTCAATGTTTGCTTGTAGGAGCTGTAAGCCTTACAGGAGCTCTTTTGGAAAATGCAAACTGAACCTAATAAAAACACTGTAGTCAATATATATTTTTAAAAAAATTTTACTTGAATTCTGATGGTCCATGTTCCTTCCCTTAGTCAACCATTACCAACAGTGGCCCTCTCTTACGCAAAGATACCTGCAGAGCTACTCCTGAATTTGCTCAGATTTTTAAGGTCATGGGCCAGTCTTACCTGGACATACCTGCAGAGTACCTGTAATCACAACCCAAGGCACGGCTTTAGTATGCTCTTGTATTTCGAGCCCTTGCAGAATTTATGAGCCCAAAGAGTTAGGGGTTTTATGTTGTATCATAATTTTGTGCAAAAGAAATCTCAGATACCTTTATGTAAGGCATGTGCTTAAACACCAGTGCAAATGAAAGTTGAAAAAGGAAGGACTTTATTCCTCCAGGTTACTGAGATGGGTACTAATTTCACATTGGTGCTCATTAATACAATATTTGCATTTGATTTTTTGACGGTAGTCCTGTATTCATGGAGAACTCTTGTGTAGGAGTAGCCATGTCTGAAGAAATCAGCAAATCTTTTGGGTGTAGAGGCTTGACTACATTGCTTTTTAGATTTAAAAGGAAACTGTCCTGAGATTGTTTCTTCCAGCTTCTTAAACAAAAAGTAATTTGATACTCACTGGGGAGAAGATGTGCTGTTGGTGAGGTTTGGACTGCTACATTTCTCTCTCTAGTTTCAGCTCTTGATTCTCTAGTTTCAGTTGCTTGTATCTTTATTATATATGTGTGTGTATATATATCATTTCAAAGAAATAAAGAAAAGGATATGTGTGTATATCAGATTTAAAATCACAAGCCACTAAGGTATTTAGAAATATTTATACACTAGGCACTACCTTAACCACTTTTTGGAGAGAAGTTGTAGGGAAGGGGTTAGTAAGAGTGTGATGCATATTTTTCTTTTTGAAAGATTTGGAACAGAATCCAACAGAAAACCTCAATCCTAATGACGACATAATGATTGATGATACTGAAATTGCAAGCATTATAAGGAAAGCTTTTAGCAATATAGAAATAAATGATGCATATAATTTTTTTTTTTTTAAATGTATGAAGTACTCCAAAGATGTTCTGTGTGGGATATATGGGTTTATATTTTCCTTTTAAACCTCTGGCCTCGGACCACCTTACTATAAAAGCTGATCTGTCAAGTTTCCTCAGTTTAACATAGCTAATCTCTGCGTTTGGGAGCTGATAAGAGGTTGTAAAAACTGACTCTGGGATAAAGGTTTGTGTTCAGAGTTTTCAAGATGGAAACAGTTGGGTTGGAAGAGAGATGTGAACATGGGTATTGGTAGTTGGGGTACCTGGGCAGCGCTGCACAGGACTGGCAGCTGGGAGCTGCAGGCTGGGAGCACTGGGAAACCCCAAGCCAGAGCATGATCCAAGTGTTTCTCCCTTCATTACCCACTGCCTTGCATTACCCGCAGGGGAACTGACCTGTGACTGTGGTAGCGGGGTGAGAATGATGAACAGCATGGAAAAAACCTGTATCTGAAGAGTCTTGAAAATCTGGAATTAATTATCTTGCAAGTAGGAACTGACAAAAGTGTATCAAATAATGAATGCCGCGGAGAAGGTATGTCATGAACTTTTCATGGCAGAGGGTAGGGGGATATTTAAATAACTTAAAAGTTGGCAAATTCACACTGAGTATAATTACATTGTGGAATTAATTCCTTATTGAAACTCACTGAGGCCAAGACTTCAGCAAGATTCAAAACAGGATTCCAGTTTTCCTAGGGAGGCAGAAGGTACTCTGGGCTATGGCAGTGGTTTTTTGCAATGTTGTGCTCTGAGGTTTAGATGAATCTCTAATAGCTTTTGATATAATGACGCTGTGAGGAGAAAGAGGATAGATTATTTACATTTTCTCTTTGAAACTTTTTGTCTTACTATGTCCTGTAAGTAACTGTATGTGCTGAGAGACATGAAAGAGCATTGGAAGGGATCCAGGGTGACCATGCCTCTGTTTTTGACATTGGATCCAGTGTGATCATTCCTGTGTTTCTTACACTTTTCCATCTGTGAAAATTAATGTCTTCAGACATCCAAACCATGATGTTAGAAAAGTGGCAGAAATCTTAGTTGCCTTCAGGAAGACACAAAGATGACGCATCTTTCCATCTTAAATGTACAGGTTTTCAGATGCCACTCACTGTTTCAATTATGTAACTGTGGTGGGGATCACCTTCTAGTTAATGAAAGCATCTCATTCTGGTTACGCTGCCCTTGTTTGATTTACAAAAATGAAAATTGCAGTGAAAACTGAGATGTTCCGATGGGGAGGTCAGCTTTGGGGAGGTCAGCTTTGCAGTGCTACCATGCTAGGAAGTCATACAGTAGTGATTACATCATATGGAAATGATAAGGAATTCCTGTGGGGCCAGACACTGAAACTTCCAAACTGTGTGCAGAGGGGAGCAGTTGCAAGGTCTGGTGTCAACCTCGGCTATGGAAAGCCTTAGCTGGACTCAGCTGATCCAGGAGAACATTAGGATGAGCAGTACCTGAGATTGCAGATGATTAATACATGTAAATTTAAAAAAGCTTATAAACCTTGTGAATGTTAAGCATCAAGGGGGTGATTGAAGACCTTTGCAATGCAGCTTCAGGGTCTGCAGGTCTGAATGAGGCCAGCCAGTGCTCAGGTAGTGTGTGGACACCAAGATGTGGACACCTGTGAAGCAGAGCTGAGCAGCTGATTATTTGCAAGGCAGAAAAGAATGTAGGTAAGAATGAAGATGGAAATCCCACTGGAAATGGGATTCTGGCACAGCCTTACAGCATTAGAGTCCAATGGAAAGAAGAGCAGAATGAGGAAAATATCAAGTCTGGGTAAGAAATAAGCAGAAAAAAAAATAAGGTGTGGTTTGTGCCTAGTGTTTCAGGTTTATCCAGTTACTTCTTAAGCGTCACCTGATCCAGCAGCTGCTCTGAGTGATGTATTCCTCTGCCAATGTGGATTTAGAGTCAGGGGTCTGTTTGGATGTGTGGATCTGCTTGTGTAGGACAGCAAGCAATGGTGTACCTTCAGCAGATACTTCATCTGTGGTTTTGTCAGGTTTAAGTGGACAGTTGTCCGCTCACATGGGGCACTCAGGTCAGCAGTATTTGTGGGCCAAACAGGTGCCTGAGGACACAACTGCAGGACTGAGGATCTTGGATGGCAGTACAAGGCCGAAGGCTGATAGCTGATGTGTGATGCTGGTCACATGCATTTCTGTCCAAAGCAATCTATGTGGATGTGCTATCTGAATTATGCTGAAAATTCAGTGGTTTGTGGCTATTTACAAGAGTGTGTAAATCCTACCTTAATTCTTGATTTCTTAGTTTCTTAAAAGATGGCTACCTTCCCAGGCTCTGCTAGTTCTATTTCCCAGCTAGGACTTAATAACAGATTATTAAATCAAGTCTCTTGTTGGTTTTCTGCATGTTAAGTAATCTTTATTGGCACTTCTAAAGTATAGTTGTATTATAAATGTAAAAGAAAATGGAGTTCTGGGTTTTGTAAGGTGTGTTATTGGTGTTCCTTCAGTCCTCAGGCTGGCATGTTTGCCAATTTACCCGTGGATCCACAAAATAAATAAGCCACAAGGGGAATTCCTGCAAACCAGCGAATTAACAAACATTTGTGATAACAGTTAGCTACTTTTCACCTCATGACAACTGGAGAACAAGAGCAGAAGAGTATTTTTTGACATATTGATACAAACATTCATGGACTTTCTCAAAAACTTCTAGACCACCAGCCCTGTCCATGAAAGCCAAACTCAAGTGCTGAAACTTGTCATCGTGGGAAATGGCTTTTGCAAATGCCTGCTTGTTAGAAAGGCAGTGCTGGTTTTGGCTTCTAGCACAGGTGAAAATGAACACTACTCAGTAAAATTTTGCTTGCTTTTATTTTAGTAAGTATAGCTATGATTTAATTCCAGCTTCTTTTTGAAAGGAACTCTGTATTGCAGGAAAGAATGTGACAAGGATGTGAAATTAGTGGCTTCTTTGGGGTTGAAATACTTTATTATTTTTTGAAATCTGAGGGAAACAGCTACAAAAATCACAGAATAACCTCATTAACATATGAAATAAATCCTGAACTCAGAACTGAGGAAAGAAAGAAAATGTTTGCACATCTGGCTTACCGCAGCAAATTTCCGTATCTTGATCAGGAAAAGTTGTAAGCTGGAAATGGAGAAAAAGAAGGATGAGAGTACGGAGATCTGATTTTCCAGCTGCATGGAAGTGTGTGCCCTGGACCTAGCAGAGGCTTGCAGATTTCCGAATGCCATATTTCACAGGCTCTGGAGGGTAATGCTTCCTATGAGAACAGCTGCTTTGTGCCAACATCAGTATGAGCTGTCACATTAGGTCTGTAATAATGTTACAGACCTTTAGGAGCCTTCAGAGGTGAACAACAGCAGGAAAAAAAAAATAGAATTGTCAAATATTGTGAAACCTGTGGAGAACAGGGACATCAATTGTGTCTTGAGGTAATTGAAGGTATGCAACTATTTTTCCTTTCAAGTTGTTTTGCAGGCTTAAGAGAGTAGGATCTGAGTCAGCCTTTGGGTAATAGGAGTCCTTGAGTCAAAGGATGCGTATTTCCAGTGCTTCATAAACACTTTGCCCACATAACAGGAGAACAACGAGGTGCTTTTGGGCTTTTCTGTTCCTTTAGTAACATGCTTGGAATTGAGTTGAGTAATCAAATGATGTTAATTCATCTTGCCATTTGAGGTCCTTGTGGAACAGAGTGGGAAAATGACATGGATGCATTTTAGGTTATTTCTTTTAAAAGTGGAATTTCAGTGCTCTGGTTCATGCAGAAATATGCTAGTGACAGTTTTCAAATGTAGTTTTTTACGTAGGAAAGATGAAGTGATCTGGGTGTCTTATTAACATGCATTGCAGTTCATGTATTGCAAAGGCCTTTAAATAGCTGCTTGTTTTGTCATATCTGGCTGTTGGATCAAATAGACTGTCAACAAAATGTATTTTAACTTATCAGCCTAAATTGCATTTGCAGGCTATAAAATAAGGATTAATTTTTCTGATTTCTTGAGACCAGAGACAGATTTCATTTACTCTGCATCACCAGGATAGGTAGATCATTTTGCTCTGCATATATTTTCCTTAGTTTTCACGTCCAGATTTGGTTAAAAATCTGAACTGGGTTTTCTTTGAACTGCATATTAATAGAAATGAGTGTTTAGTTTTTTCATGTTAGAAGGAAAATAAATACTTCCAGGAACTTTGCAGTTTGGGAAGCCTTTGTCTTTTTAGAAACAGTTTGTGTAGTGGTTATTATATATTAATAACAGTGGAAGAAAAATTTGCTGAAATAGGCAACTAGATAACATCAGCACTGGAATGCTAAAAGCAAAAATTAAAGACAGGGAGGTAAATTTAAACTTGATAAAACACAACCTGAAGTACCTTTGATAAGATAAGTTTTACAAAACTGGCTGATCTCTTGCTTTTTTGGGGTAGTTCACCTTTTTTAGACAAATTCAGTTTGTCTACCAAGGAGCCAGGAAAGCCAGTGGTATAAAGCCAGCATTAAATGGAAAATAATAATTTCAAGTTGAAAAGATCCAGATCAGTGAAAAAATTTAAAAAAATGGTAAAGAGGATGCTTTAACAGCTTGGAATAAAAAAAAAAAGAGTACTAAACCCAAGAATTTAGTCCAATTCTTCCTGAGAGCGTTTGACAAGCTCTCCTGCAGTACATGGGGCTCAGTGACACAGAAGTTGCCCTGTATTTGTCTGACATCTTTTAAAGACCTCCTGAAGAATAAGGTTGGTAAAATGGGAGGTCATTTCTTCTTCAAGTGAAAGTGAGCAGTGAGGATTATGAATAAAACCACAGTTCTTCCCTCTGCAATGCTTCTTCAGTGAAGGGATCCCTTCCAGATTGCTCAGTTTGCTCCCCAAGCAGCCTCTGTGGTCTGTCTCTCCAGCCAGCAGTTCACCGCTGACCTTCACTGGGACACAAGTAAAATGCAGATGGTCTGCTTTGGGGCTGGTGCCTCATGTGCTAAAGTGAAATACTGAGGCACAAAATTATGAATGGGTTTCCTTGGAAAGACAGCATCAGTATTTCTGTACTGTGGTACTACAGTTCAGAAATTCCTGAGTGTGGTGTTTTCTGTGTCTAGCAGTAATACCAGAGTTACTTTTCAACTGAGGTAGAACAAGAGTAACACAATTTTGCACCTGCTTAGGATTATTTGGACTGTGGAATGTGCATCAGAGGATGTTGATTAGATTCATGAATGTAACCTCCTGCTGTGTCTAAGTTGTAAGTGCTCTTCTGCTTAGTCAAACCTGTGTTCCCAGGTGAAATAACATTAGAGCCCATCACAGCCATCGTAGCAAGAATGTAATTGAAAACCAAGAAGAAATACTGTAGAAAGAGGTGTGGGCTTTTTAAAATTTACATGTCTTTATGCTTTTCACCATGTCCAGCCTGCCTCACAAAATAAAACTGGTGAAGATGCCTTCATGTATAAGGGCAAGTGTAAAAGCACGTAAAACTAAGCTTCCTTTCTCCTCCAGATTTGAAACATCTCACCTCTTAGGTAAATCCATTAAAGGCCATCTTTCAGTTCTAAGAAGGAAACTCTAAATGAAGTGGTTTTATTTTGCACAGAATAGTTAAAAATCTGCTGAGACAGAGAGGATGTGAGTAACTATTCAATGTTGTTGCCAGAGTGCTTATCACTCAGAGCAAGGGTGTTCACTCTGATCTGCTGTTCTTACCCAAAGGTTGTTGGACTGTGTGTCTGAGGAGGTTGTTCGCTTTTGGATGCTTTTAAAATGAACGTGTTTCTATACTTTTGGGGGCTTTTTTTTTGAAGGAAACAAGTTATTTTACTCTTGTTGGAAAGCTTAGAAAAAGAATTGGAGTTACTGGGGACTGGAATGAAGGCAGCAGGAATGTGGGTTAGGTTTTTGGGAGAATTGCTTATCAGAACTTGGAGATGTCTGGAGGCTTCCTTGAACACTGCGTTGTTCACGTTAGTTACCCTTGGGGACTTTGAGCTTGTGAGAGGGTTGGTTCTCAACTGTTGGGAGTAGGAAAGCAGATGATGGATAAATCAGGCTTTTATGAGCAATAGGCCTTTATGATCCTTGCTTGTAACAAAGTTTGTGATAGCACAGGAAATAACTTATTTACAGAATTTAGTAAACTAAACACCATCATTTCAGGAAAAAAAAAGTGAATATTGCCGCGGAAGACAATTATGTTCCCTTCATAAATAATTTTTTTTTTTAAAATTCTTTTAAGTAATATGTGTCATGTAGCAAAACATGGTGCACTAAAATTGTAGACCAGATTATTGAGCTCAATGATCTCCCAAGTGATACATTTTTAAAGACATTGTGGTCACTCAGCATAGTTGTCCTGGTAATTCCAGTCCCTGTTCACAACTACTTAAAACTCCTCAATATTCTTCCACAACTGTTAGTGGTCTTCAAATTGTTTAAAAAAAGGAGTATTCCTGCTTTAGTTTTCCCATGGTGTTTAAGATATCTGTGCTTTTCTCTCTTTGCATCCAGCTGTCAAAGTATGTGGAAATTTGCATTTGCATGAAGAGGTTTTTTTGTTTTTTTCCCTAGAAGAGGTTCTATTTTTACGAAAACCGTGGGAAGAGATTTGGACATTTTGGCATTCTAATACTACAGTACAACTGCTCTAAATACCTATTTTTAAAATCAACGTAATGTCTTTAAACCACATTAGGGTAAAATAACATTATTTTAGATACTGTAGATAGAATCAGTTCTATTATTGACTAGCATAACTAATACCAAATACAAAAGCTTTATGGTGAACCCAAGTCAATAGGGAGAATGCTGCAATATATCAGGTAAAAGCAGTTCTTTTATCTTTTTTTCCAGCATATGAAAACAGGAATTCCAGATTTCTGCTCTGAGAGAAATTTGGGAAGAGATCTGCAGTCATGCTGTGATGCATCAATGTACTGGGAGCAAAGTTATGGATGAAAGATTTAGAAATCTGTTGATTTTCGGAAGATTTGTGTTCTCTTCCAAGAAGATTAACCCATTTGCACTTTTTTGGTTAAACTTAGTAATGTCAAAAGTAGTGAAAAGATGGTTAAAACCACAAGGTTGCAAGTAGGAGAATTATTTTCATAGGCTACTTCCTGGAGAAGAGGCAAAAATAAGAAATTTCACTATTAGGGAATTTTACCATTTTACTTAGATATTGCAGGTTTTTCCTTATGAAAAGCCTTGAACATATTTTTCTACCCAGAGAGGAGTAAATATGCACACAGACTTGTTTGGATATGTATTCTCTATTTTGTTTCATACATCTATTATATGTTCCTCCTTTAGGATTCCTCCTCCTCCTCCGATGTATTTTTTTTCCAAGGCATTTTCAGGGCTGAGAAAAAATTGGGACACAAATTTGCAGTACACAGCGCGGCATTTATGGAAATGTCTGATTTGCTCTGAACTGTAAATTCTAAATAATGATAAGTGGAATTACTGCTGTAATTATCTTTCTGTAGGGAACATTTCTAACGTGAAATATAAAGCCTGCCTATTAAATAACATTTATCAGGAATGTTTCCTTAGGCATATTTTTCAGAATTGTATTTTATTTTTATCTTGAGCAAGATCTGACTCTGTGCCATTTGTGTTAGAGACAGAGAATAACTGGAACAGGCAAATGCCTCATAGGCAACAGGAAAGCCAGTGGAGAGATGAAAGATGAGCTTCCAGCAGCTGCAGAAAGGATATACACTTCAAGGGTGCCCCATAAGCCTTATAAAGCAATAAAAGAAGGAAAACAACATTATGAAGGGTCCTAACAGTCATAAAATTCCAAAAATGGCAAGGATTGCTTTCATTATATAAAGCGTTCGTTAAAGCTTTAAATAATGAAATAAACCCTTGACACTGAGAATGGAAACCTTCACTGTTCAACCAGCCTCTGTTTACTTTACAATAATCCAGGCCATAAAAGTAGTGCCACGCAAATTCCCCGTTCCGGGGGAGCTCCGGGATGCCCGAGGACCACACAGTTCCCCGGCTTCAACGGCGCGGGGTCTCCGGCAGCTCGCCCGGCTCCTGGCACGGTGCCACGCCGCTGGCAGGCACCGCTGCTCGCAGCCCGGCCAGCCCCGAGAAAGTCTGAGTCACAGAATCCCTGGAATTGTTTTAATTGCCTTAAATCAGGTGTTTCGAGGTTCCTTTTGGGGTCCCTCCCCCTCTTTTTTTCTTTCTTTTGAAGCCCAGGAGTATTTTGGGTATTGGAAAAATGTGCTGAAGACTTTAGGACCAGAGAGTAAGTGGAGAAAGTCATTAAGGGGTCTTCTGGGATTCAAGGTCATACTGAAAAATGGCTTCTCTATAAAATTATTTGCTGCTCACATACTTCTTTAAAACAGTAGACTTTGAATTAAAACGAAGCACTTGGCAGGTTATGCAGCAGATACTTAATTTCTCTATCAAAAGAAGGGGAAGAAATTATTTATTTTGAACAGGAATACTTACAAAATTTAGAAGACCTTGAATCTCTTATTTCAGCCCTGTTAAAATAGTTTACCTTCTCTGTTAATAGCATAATCTGTTTAAATATTTTCTCCTGAATTAGAACCCTCTTTAGGAAAAATTGTAAGCTTCACATTATAAGTACACATGGAGCATTCTTCCTTATCTTTCACTGAAATTCAGCCATTTTCTGCTTTACTTGCAACAAACAGCAACAAAATGTATCCTTGGGGGAAAAAAGGAATTCAAATATAGGTGGGTAAGTTTGTCACTGAAACCTTTAAGCTACAACATAATCTCCTTACAGGCACTTGAGCAGTTCTGTAATTTATGGCACTAGTTAGAGTGAAAGTATGGGATCCCATTAATTTTTCTGCCCCCTGCCATAGTTTGCCATTTGTTTCTCCATCCTAGTTCTGAGCAGTTTTCTAAGCTGCTGCTGTGGTTAAACATCATTTTCAAAAGACATTGGAAAAGAAAATTACTCTTGATATATATTTTTGTGTTCTCGTACGTGTTATATGAGATGTATTTGTGGAGTTTTGGTATCTCTGTACTTGCACCCTCCAAAATGAAATCTTTTGTCTCTCGGCATATTTTTGGGAGACCAGACAGGGAGACTGTCTGCATCATGAGTGGGAGAAGTAAATGACTCACAGTTCTCTTTATGAGGAGCTTTGTTTCATTCAAATCCCTCTTGCCAAGATGCTGACACTGAATTTGAGTCATCAGCAATAAACAAGTCGTACAGAAAATTGAATCTTTAGAGGGCAGAAAATCATGGGCAAAGGAAAGACACTCACCGGCAAGCTCTGTGTTAGTCTGTGCTTGAGAGGAGTTATTGATTGCATTATTTCCCGTGGTGGATTTTTCCGTAAGTGCCTTAAACTAATTCAAAGTCCCAGCCTGAAATTTCATTTTGAAAACATGTATGTGTAGTGAAAACAGCCGCATCAGTCAGGCCTCGAGATCACGGAGTATAAAATTGAGTTTTCACTGCACTAGACAAGGTGATTTTGGTCCCTGGTTTTGTTGTGAGCTGTTTACCTATGCTGTATCACAAAACACTGAGATTAGTAAGAATTTTTGGGATCTTACAGGAAAGAAGAAAGATGTGGTGAAATTTAGCTTCTATTGGGTTTTGTTTCCTTTTCACCTCCCCTGTATAATGCAATAATTTTGAATAAATTTACTTCGTATATCATGGTAGCAGTTCTTCAGGACTGGACATGTTTGTTTTCAGAAGTGATAATAGATCAGCTAATAAGTATTTCAGTTGAAAATGAAACTTCTGTACTATATCAGCTTCAAGAATTTTACTTTCATGAAAGCAGCCCAGCACCTTATTTTTCTGTGGTACCAATGTTTCTAACCACTCTCAGCTCTGAAAATGCAAATGCTTTAAAGAAGGGTCGAAGTGCACAGATATTTTTATGTGGAAATATTTTCGCATTTAATAACCTTCCCTTCAACAAAACTCTTAAGAAGTCAATAATTTGCTGATTACAAAATGTGCCTTTTCATTTTCGTTTTAAGGTGTGATTCAGTGTAGGACGTGACATATAAGTGGATGGAGCTGACTCATGGAGAGGCCTGGGAAGGGGATAGGATAATGGGAATGACTTCAACATTTACAGGCACTTCTTGCTCCTCAAAGTGTCTTGTCCAATGTGGAGTATCCCCGGGGGTGCTCTATTACCAGGCGTTCCTTTCTTGCTCGTGACGGGTTTGTGCTGTAGTTACATTGCTCTGACCTGCCTGCCCCAGCTTTAGACCACTGTCTTTGTAACGAGGCACTTAATCCAGCACTTTTGAAGGAAAGAGGAAAACCCAGTAAATTTTCAAAGAAAACCCAGGGTCTAATGCAAACAGTAACAGTTGTGATGAGCATAGTCGAATGAACTTACACTCCAGCGCGGCTTTGCTAAATATAGCTACAGAAGACTTGTTGTCTGCGGGCACTGGTGTCGGGGAGCATTGCCATCTGCAGCTGGGGAAGCTGCAGAAACAGGGGCACAAATCACAAATGAAAGAGATGGCAGTGGGATTACAGCAGAGCTCTGGTCCTGTACTGGGCTCAACTGGGCAGCCTTCCTCCTTGGAGGGGTGGATGGTCTTTCGTTCGTGTTGTCCTTTTCATTGCAAGCATGGCATTTTCCCTCTTGTGCTTGGAGAGACTCTCTAAGACTTATTTCACTAGAAATGAAATTGTTTTGGTGGAAGAGGGTCAGTGTACTGCATGCCTGTTGTTCAGCAGTCCTTGGACAGCCAATTTTAAATATGGCAAAAAGCAGGGTAACATTTGCTCACTGTTGGTGTGTTCAGGTCTCTCAGGCTTGTGCTTTGCTCTTCCCTGCTGACCCTCGGGCACAGTACCCCCCAGAGAATACACCTGTGGCCTCCTATGGTGGAAACCTGTCAGATCACCAGTGGAGGGAGGAGGAAAAGAGCAACCTGTATGGGGGAAAAAAAGCTGGAGAGTGCTGATGCAAACAGGAGGCTGAGATCCTTGGGTGCAGTGACGTGGATGCAGCCTGGGAGGAAGGGAGTGAGGAGGAGAGTGGGAGCTGGGATCCAGCTGTGGGATGAAGCTGAGAAGTAGCAGAGCTGGACAGAGAACTTGGAGCAAAGCCAAGGCCAGGGGAAGGGGTGAGAGCCACAGCAGAAGACAGGCAGGCAGAGCAGAGGTCTGCAGGGAGCTGATAAATGGAGGTGCCACCTTTCAGCTGTGTGACATTATGTGATGGTGTCTTGTCCCTGGGACACCCATCCCCAGAGCACCCTGCAGCCATGTGCTCCTTCTGCTTCTGCACGTCCTTAGTGCTGGAGTCCTGTCATCATTCTTCCATGCATGGCCTGCCTTGTTTCCTTAAACCCATTGCCAGCCTTGTCCCCTGCTCATTCCGGCCTGCCTCCCCAGGTTGGTTGTACAGCATTGCAGCCTGGCTTGGAAATGGCACGCAAAAGCAGGCAGGGGTCTCATGAGAAGAAAGCTAGAGAGTGAAGCAGCAAGGAGATCTAAATTTGCAGAGGCTTTGGAGAGTGAGTAGAAAACCCAACACATACTGTCTGCTCAAAGGACATTGTGGGTGAGACCCTTTCACCTACTTGAGTCTGCTGGCTTTTCAAGAGAAGAGTTAGTTGAAAACAGAAAGGTACTATAAATCTTTTCTTCCCAGAGCAAGAAAGTATAATTCCTGTTATCCTGTTGATACTTTCCAAAAGCCAAGACTAAATGCGGTATTGCACTGTGGGAGAACATGAGCTATGTGGACCTAACTGGAAAGGGGTTTGCTCCTCAGATGATGTAAAATTTTCACATTCGTTTGCAAAGGATGGAGGGACATAGTCCAAAGGTCTTAGTGTTGTGTTGAGAAAACTGAGTGAATGGTGATTTATGGTAAGAACAGAGTTTAAGCTCACCTAACCTTTGGTGAGCTGTGCTTAGTATACATTAGGAGCTTACACAATGAGTTCAACATAGCTTTGAAATGCAATAGTTGTATATATGTCATAATAATATTTTAATGGTTAATGAGCTATTGCTTATAATCTAAAGTCAGTCTACCTGAAAAAACACAAATGAATATGAATAGCATTAATCCTGATAAATAAAGCATAGTACTTCCCTGGACTACATGATATGCTTGACTTCCTTCCACCTCAAAATGGTGAAAGTGATGCTACAATGAAAATTGTGGAGATTTTATATTTTGCTTTTGCATGTTTTTTATAGTTGGTGACTTGGGAAATGATGGACATAATTATAGAAAGTTTAGTGATAATTCCAAGTTACTTTGCTGCTTGCTCCTGGAACTGAAATATTTTCATATTAAATTGTCTCAAAAACTCATCTTATTGGTGATTTTTTTGGTGGAGTCAGTGGTCTGAGGAAGGAGTCACTATTGTTTCTGCTCAGAGTAATTCATTAATGGTGAACTTCGAAAGAGTGAGTCTGGATACCAATTTGAATGAAGGATTATTACTGACCAGAGATAACACTTGATGTTTATCTTTCCCACTTTGGTGTCAAAGAAATTACTTGTTCCTGTCATTTTGTTCCATTAAGGGCAATAGGTTTATAAACTAGTGGAAGAAACTTTAAGGCAGGAATGTGTGCAGGCTGCATGAGCCATGTCTGGAATATACAGCTTGAGGTATTGATTTGCATGTGTATGTACTCCCATGTGTGTGGAAGAGTAACCAACAGTCAAGCACCTGCTGTTAATAGTTTCATATCTAAAATGGCATTGCCAGCTTGCACATGCCAGAGTGGAGCTGGGGTTCTCCATAGGGTATCTCTGTTCTCCTAAAAGAGCAATAGTAAAATAAGAAAGCAAAAATTATACTCAGGATATGTCTGGAATGCATGAGACTTTGGTGTTGAGCACAGGAAGTCAATAGTATTTTGTTTAGCAACAGTTTAAAATAAAAATTTGTTCACATTTTATAATTTTCAAATAAAAGCAAACAAATTTTTTCATTAAAACATTTTAATGAAGTGGTATCTATTGTTACTGTCTGGTTTGTGAGAAGCTGATGATTACAATGAAGAGGGAGCTTGTTTCGCTAGCTTGAACACGTGCCAGAAGTGTTCAAAATGGGAAGAAATGTGCTTGAAAAGTCAGTGGGTTTGAACTTTAAAGGCTTTGGACCTCTTGCCAAGTCTGCCACTTCTTCCCTGCATAAATATGGGAATGTTATCATTTGAAGTGTTTCAGTCTCACTCTCCTCATTTAAAACCACAGATATTTAGCTGATCTCTTTTGTAGAGCAGTTTGAGGTATGATAGTGAAGAGTATAGGTGTTATTTTAAGGACTGTTTTTGAAGCAGGGGTGAGAGGTTGGCTCAGGACACTGGCAGAGAGGTTTGGAGAATTTTGCCTCCTCATTGCTTACTGGAACCATTCCCAAGAAAAGATGTTTCAGTGAGGCATAACATTTAAAGATGTTTTTATGTAGATATTGATTGCAGACCAGCAGACATTGGTGCTAATTTAGCATCCATTTGCCAGAGCAGCTGGGATTGAAATGAGTGTGTTGTTCCCTTGGCAAACGGTGTCCCTAGGTAAAGGTTGAGCGCAGGGATGGAAGAGCACAAACAGGCTCACGTTGCCGTGTCCAGCTGAACATGACAGCCAAAGCTCCTCTTCTTTTTGTGGTTTCCACCCTCCTAAGCCCTCAGTCTTTACAAATATAGAAGTCCAGTGTAGCTGCATGATGAGTCTCACAATAACAGATAAGCCTATTGAAAGGGCAGGTAATATGGTGTTACTTTAAAAATCTTTTAATTGTAAAAGCTAATATTCTTTTTAGTTTCTGGAGTACCTTATATTAAACACAAGCATATATGCATGTAATAAATTCAGTATTCAGCTCCAAAGTCAGGACTGTATCTCCGCTTTGGTGCCGAACTTCTCCTGACCTCTAAGAAGACTAAAAGTGTATGTTTTGTTTGACATGACTAATTATGCATCATTTTTTGTTAGAAAACTTTTACAGAGAAATAATCTTTATATAAAAAGCCACAGCTTACCTGGGGAAGCTTGAGACGCAGTGAAGTGTCATTTTAATTGAATTCAGGAAATACAGATGTTTGTCTCCAAATTTTTTTTTTTGTTGATACTTGAGTGGAAAGCCAGACAAAGACTCTTTATGGTAGTATTTTCTAGTGGATCTGTGATAGGTCTGTTTTGTTTTGGTTTTGTTCCTCAGTACTGCTCAGAAATTAGCTAAAACATTTATATTGCAGAAATGATATAGCAGCAGTTTCAAGTCTTTTGTGCCTTACATGCTTGATTAGAAAAATCCCATTAATGACAGAAAATGCTAATCAGTGATGTGTTTTGCCAGCCACTACAAGCCCACGCATTCTGTATAATCCATTGTTTACTAACCTAATGAAGGTCATTGCAGCTTTTGAAAGCTTGTGTGTGGCACATCAAAATGGTTTTAAAACTGTGCTGCTGGACTTTGGTGCTGAAATAAGTCAAGGTTGGGTATTTTCTTGTCAGAATGGCTCTGGCCTAAACTGAGTTTTTTCTGGGTGGAATGATCATTCCGGGCTTTTCATTTGTTCATTCTAATTGTTGGGACAGATGAACAGTGCAGTGGTGGCTAAGCTGATGGTGCTGCCATTAAGCAGCTAGACACAGTCTTTATCCACAACTTATTGATTTTCCTTTTCTTTTCTTGGCAGGTGACATCACACAGAAGGGATATGAAAAGAAGAGATCAAAATTAATTGGAGCCTACCTGCCACAGCCTCCCGGTATGTGTATCTGTGCTTGCGCTATATGAAGATGTCAAGTGTACTGATAGTTGTCACTGTAGAAATCTGCATCTCTGAAGAAATATATGTGGCAGAAACAAAGCTATTGTTATGCAGAATAAGCTTATTCCATCCATTTTTTGTGTATTTTTATATATATGTCTGCTTTGATGTGTGTGTACATTTTTTACATATGTTGGTGTGGGTTTGGCAGTCATGTCTGGAAAGTTGAATCAGCCTAGGCTTGTTAGAGAGGCATTGTTTGTTGGAAGGAGTGCAGGAATCCAAAGGAGAACGTGATGTCCTAACTCATTAACATCTCAGCCATGTGAAGTTTTCTGAACAGAAGTATGCACAAGAGTGGAAGAGAACCTTGCATCTTTGTAACTTCCTTCATTTCTGAATTCTCTGTCCAAGTCTCACTTTTGAAGACACTAGAGAGACCATCAATAACCCTAGAGTTCAGCTTGTCCTAAGGCATGTGGGCAGCTGACCTTTTACACATACCTCGTTTTTGTATTAAGGGATGGGCTGCATGCACTTGCCCAAAAGGTGTAAAAATATCTTCAAACTAAATTTAATAATGTGTTGCTTCATTGAATTTATTTCCTATATTTGTATAAGACCTTTCCAGAATTCTTTCACTCTTGTGAGGCACTGGATGATGAAGTTCAATAGTAGTTTTAGATGTTGGTGTAGACTTCTCTTCTGTCTTGGTCTCAGAGGAGTGTGGCCGTTCATTCCTGGTCTCACTGACCTTACAGAGGCTCCACTTGGGCTTGGCTGTTCTCTGAGCCTTGTTTTTTGTTTTTGTTGCAGGCCTCGGCACTAGTTTCCTCCTTCTTTTACAGAATCCTTCCTTTTTAGTGGGATTGATGGGGTTTTATTTAAACTACTCCTGTTTGAAGGCACTGTCTTGTTCTCTCTTCATCAGGTTTATATGTATATTGTCTAGCTCCATAGCAGAATGCTGATTTAGTGCCTTTGGATTTCACTTGGTCTGCTCCACTGGTGGGAACTCCACAAAAGAGATCAGTGTTGCAGACACCTCTGTTTTCTGAAGTGATACAGCCTGGTTTGAGGGTGTCTGTGACATTCCTGAACCATTGGGAGCCATTAGAGAATGAAGCAAATCAAATCAACAGAATTACAATACCAGAGGTGCAGTTTATTAAATTTCTGGGTATTTATTGGTCTAACTCAACTATCAGACATACATTAGTCCTCACAGCTGGTTCTCATGAGACCTGCTTAGATTTGCTGGGTTATGGAAAACCTCACAGCAATCCTCAATGTGGCAGCGCAGTTTGTACCAGAATCTGTTTATTTTTTAGTTGTTACTCTCCTTTCTTCACACAAGCAAATAAAGCTGTTTCTCCAGAAAGCTCAGAGTCTTCTGGTCAAACTGTATCCATGGCTGAAACTGCTAGGGATTCATATGCATGTAATGATGAAAGAGTGAACGTGGAGAACCCTCAGAGATTTACCTTTCAAGGTCTCTACTGTGATACTTGAATTTTGCATTGTAAGGAGAAGCAGAGGGATCTCTGTAAGCCAGTCCTACAGTGAGGTCCATTCAATAATTTGAAGATGTCATGATTGAGAATGTAGCTGACTTAGAGCTGTTTTAAAGGTGGGACAAAATGGAATGAACATTTTCTGCTCAATCAGTTGCCAGAAAATCCCGCACAAGGAATGTGGAATATGGATAAGTGAAGGAAGATTATAATAGGATCAAGAAAAAAAAGTATTGAAATATTGTCCACTGTTTTCTTGTAAATATATTAAGCTCAGTTATTTAGCTGAAGGCTAAATGAATTATTTTATTATCGTGGAAGACTCTGCTTCTACTGTATTAAAGTATTTTCCTCCAGAAATGGATACTATTCGTGCTTGGGTCTTTTGCTGTCTTTGTACTTTTTGTTTGTTTTGTTGTGTTACCTTTTGGACAAAACTTGAAAAGGTTTGATTTGATATAATCCTTCTAAGACCTTACTCATCTGAATGGCTTGAAGTCCCTGCTCACTAAGAACGAGGAGATTAATCCTTTCCAAGAAGAAGTACAATGTCAAAACAGATGCTGCCTTTTGTAAGCCCCTGTTAATATCTCAACAATCACACACATGACCAATTAGCCTTTTTTTTCTGTAACCTGTTTTGATGGGGAATGCAAGAATTTATAAGCTTTGACGAACTTGGATCTTGGTTAAGGGAATGGAGGTTTTAGAGATATTTTAAACCAGTATGGAAATGGACATGACTTTTGCTGGGACTGGAGGCATTGGGAAAGGGCAGGGATTTGCATTCTGTGACTGCATTCAACAAGCTAAAGGAAATCCAAAGGCATTTCCCCTCTGCTGGGACATCCAGTCCTCCCGCTGCACCTTTGCTAACATTCCTAACGCCCATGTTGGCAGAGTGGAACATCGACCCGCGTTGGCTCCGTGGGTGTCCTGTGGTGTCTGTGCGTGCGTGTGCGTGTGTGCTCTTCTGCATGGGGGCAGCAGCTCCACTCGTTGCTGTAACAAATGTAAAAAAACTAGACGTGAATTAATTAGTTTTTTTCAACTTGTTACAGCAGCGAATGGAGCTGCCGCGGTACGGTGTAGACTGCAACACAGTGAAGGAGCTGCCAGAAGAATGCTCCGCACTGCCAACATTGGTGTCTGTGACATCCGGGAAGCGGCCGCTAGAGAGAGAGCAGCCAGCACAGCAGGAAACCGGCCTCTCTTTTATTTTCGTTTTGGTGAGCACGATGAATGTATCTTTTCCAGTCCGTATCTGTATATAACTGTGCCTCATCTGGAAGCCTCTGTTAGACACCTACATCAGTAGGATGGACACGGGGCTGCCAGTTGCAAGGCAGGACAACCAAAGGATGACATCTGGAAGGCCGTTGCTGACTTTGTCTGCCTTGAGTGAAGAGTGAAGTGATGGGAAGGGAGAAGGAATAGCTCTTCTTAGTGACATTTGAACATATTAACACTTCTCTAGCTTGCATATCATGGATGCTTTGGAGGAGGTTGTATACAATAAGCTGATGAAACACAGGAAGGCGTGTGTTCCTAATTCCCTTTTTGGCATTGCCTTTTTACAGAGCTCTAAACAGGCCCACCAGATTCTGGAGGAAGCTGTAAAAATCTAAGCACCCCTAGTTCTGTGCTGGTTTCAAGCAGGGATCTCTTCCTGAGCTCTTCTCACATCCAAGCCATTCAGAAGCAGACTGACTTCTAGGACCAGGCATCAGGCTGGTAGAGCAGGCTGAAGGAGGAACATTCTGCAGGGCTATATCTCTGCAATGTGGACTGGCAAGGCATGACTCTAGCCATGCCTGTAGAACCTTCCCAAATACCCATCCCTCTGGCAGGACCTGTGCTGGTGGCAGGCATTCTGCTTTATCCCTGCATTTGTAAGAAGGCTGCAGAGGATCCACAGCCCCTCAAGACACCAGATTTTCTCTTGCCAACCATGTGGGCACGTGGAGGACATCACACTCTGGCCTGTGTGCTTGTCCACACTCGCACAGGCAGTCCAGACATGGTGTAAGAGATGGCTGGAGAGAAGATAGGATTTGCAGTTCTTGTGTCAGGACTAGACATACCTGTAAAAAGATTATCTGTTTCAGAAACTCTTCTCCACTCATTTTCAAACCAATTTGCTATAATACTATGGAGGAGATCTATATTGGATTCTGACTGTGTCTGTATTTCTCCTCTTACACAGGGCTGCTCTAGGTCAGGTTCCCTCACTCTGACATGGTTAACTTCCTCTGCCTGAGATTGTTTGAAAAATGGGAAGGATTTAATGCAAATTGCAATTTCAGGTTTAACAGTGTTAATGATATAAAACCATGTGATAAATATAACCAGTAGAAGGGCTGTAGACATATCTGAACACATGCGCATCTATGGTCTTTTTGTCATGCTTATTGGGATGCTGTCATTTTAGAAAGGGAGAGCTGTTACTTTTCAGGAGTGGGATTGATGAAAGTTAAAGCCGGGCAATCATGTGGTTGATACTCCTCCAGGTGATGTAGAAGCTGGCGCTTAGGCTCCCTGTTTCTGACAGGACAATCCCAGAGAGCGTATTGTCACATGCTGTACAGCAAACGTGCAGTGAAAAACAGAGCATGTGCCAGATCCACTGCACATCTGCAGGCTGACTCTGCAGTGCATGCACACTGGGTCTGACACTGTCAGATGCTGCACAGACTGCACATATGCAAAGGACATTTGTACTGTTCCAGCCGGGCTGTCGAACATCCAGAAATCCGGAACGGATATGCTGCATTTGGCAGTGTTAAAGGGAGAAGGGATGGGGCAGCCCCCTTTTTCTTTCCCATTAAATCCCCACCTGCTTTAAGTCAGGGAGACAAAAGCACAGCTTTGTTTCCTCAAGATGCTTTCTCAGGATGTGAATTTGATCAGCTGGAGATGTTTTGTGTGCAGAGTAGTTTTTCTTTTCTTAGCGTGTGAGACATCTAAAAATAATAGTGAATCCAGACCTTTATATCTGTACATATATCCCAATCCCTCTTGTGCAGTGACCTTTCTCTTAGTGCCTCTGTAGAGGAGCCATGACAGCCAAGAGCTGAAGTAACCACTTAAACAGGGATTTATTTCAGAATAACTTCCGGAATTTTATCTTGATTCGATCAGTCACTCCTGGGTAAGATAACGTGGACAGCTGCATGCACACTATTAAGAGAAATCCTCTCTAGAAGAAAAAAAACTGAATTACCTGCATTCCCCATAAGCTGTGGTTTTGCCCAATTTGTTTCCAGTCTTTTGCCAAGAAATTTGATTGTTCATTCACAGAATAGAGACAATGTTGTTATCAATTAAGCATTGCTTCTAACAGCTTAGACATGGGTGGTTCATTCTCTCTTAATCAAGTGCTGTGTCTCCACTAGATTGCTTTCTGTAATTTGCCATCATTGGTACCACCAGCGTAGCTCTATTTGTAGTGTAACCATGTGGACCAGTCATCAGTGCTTTATTTATTATGGTTAATAAATCTATGAGATGTGGTGCTTAAAAGGCACCTGCTGCTCCTTTCACAGGCCTAGAGACAGATCCCTGCACCTCCTGCTGCTGGAGCCCCAACAGCATCAGCTTGGGAACATTTCAAGCTATGCAGAGCAGAGGAGATAATACATTTGTACAGAAGATCCCTTTGCCTTATGAAAAACCAATTTTCTGTAGAATTACAGGAAGTAATTTCCATAGCCTCTCTTATTAGCGTGACACATATATTAATATATGTCTGTTATCTGTGCATATATTTGCATACCTTCTCTGTGTATGTGTGCATGCCTTCACTTTCAACTATTCCTGCTGCTGAGTCTTATGGCACTCCAAGTAAACTTGGTGATTACAATTTCATTTTTCCTTCCACAGACATTATTTGTATTGCAACATTATTTGGGTTGCAAAGATTCCAAGGAAATGTTTAAGCAAAACTTGATTCTGAAAAAAATACTCTCATGTATTCATTTTATTAATACTAACAAGTATTCCTACCACATCTGCCTTCCTAATTCTCAAAGATCTTACCAAGGGATAACCACGATGGGGCATTTCAAAGTGTGTTGAGAACACAGATCTCATTAAAAGGCATAAGCATTGCACAACACGTGGGCACATCCCTGAAACAGTGTGACAGATGTTTCACAGATGAGAAACTATAGCACATAGATGCTTAGTAAGTCTTGGGTTTATAAAAGAGTCTGGTTTTGAATTGATGGATGCTTGCAGAGATGAGTTTGGATAAAAAAGAAGGTACTGAAAGCCTCTGAGAAGCATCCCTTGAGGCCATCACTTAAGGTATGATGGTTACAGTTTCGGTTTTGCCACCATGACTGGGAGTCCAGTTACCATTTTATCATTCTTTGGGTTTTGATGGCATCTCTTTTTCCTATTCTGTACCAAGACCTCATAATAGTAAACCTTGTTCAAACACAGAGCAAAAAATACCTTCCTTCCCTTTTCGCTCTAATAGTAAGGCAAAAAAAGTGGTTGAAAGGGAAGAAATGAGTACATGATGAAATCAGTTAGTAATGCAGGTAGTGATTTCAGCACTTGGTGTGATGTTCTTTGGGGGAAGGATATTTTTAGTACACAAAATATCCTTCCCCCAAAGTGGTACACATCAGGATTGGTATGTTTTTGAAAGAATTTGAAGATTTTCAAGGAAATACCTGTTGATGATCCTGGAGAACATCTGCAGAACATAAGAACATGGGAGGAAACATGGAAGTGTTGGTCTAAAATCTGACAAATAGGTGAGGAAAGATGTCTCAGCCAGAGGTGAACGATAGATAGTAGAAAGGAAAAACACCATTGAGGGCCTTAAAGCTTAACCGGTGCTGGAGCAGAGGAGGTGGAGCCCATGGAGGTGTTTGAAGAACTGGGTGCCACTGTCAAAATGAGAAACTGCTGGAATTCACAATGCTGCCCAAATTTGTCTGCAGTGTGAATTGACCAGCCCCTTTGGTGAATGTGTTTGCTTTGTGAATACATAGTCTTCTTTTACATATTCTCCAAAAAGAGTTTTTAAATTGTACACTGCAGCTGTGGGACTGTCTAAAGAAAAATGGAAATCAAACATCACGTGTGCACTGGAGCTGTAATGTGATGTCCACCATCACTGGGATGAAGGAGAGAAAAAAGAAGCCCATGATACCCATGCTAAGCTTGAACTGAAAGCTAAACTTTTCAAGGAAATGCTGGAAGGCAAAATTGAAATTGTAATAAGGAAAGAAGATCAATTTGAAGTATGTTCATGGTTTTAAGTTAGGACCAAGAGTAAGCTCACTTGTGAAGGAAAAACTTTTAATTAAACAAATCTAATCACAAATAACATTTTTTCAGATTTATCTAGCAGAAAGTGGCTCCACTTTCATGGATGTCTTTGGTTAAAAGTATTGCATTTTAAATCTCCCTTGGCTTATCCAGTGAATTCATTGCTTAGTTGTACATTTGATGGGAAGAGTGAAATGCCATGCTAAGTAACGAGTTCCATGGGGATGGTGTGACATTTAGCCTGTTTACAAAATACACTGTGTGTTCATACCTGGCTTTGCTTTTAAAGCTGAGCCATCAGCCATTGCATAGAAGCTCAGGAAATACTGTGAAGGGAAGGTAAATACTGTTTCTTAAAACTGCACTGCAAGCGCTGTTTGCCTTCCTTCCCACTGGTCCTGGAGTTGTTTGGTTTATCCTACAGCTCTCTCTCCTGGGGGCACACATTGTAAGTCAATTTTAGAACAATAAATGTAGCCTGTGTCTAAGAATGCCTTCTATTTCTTGTCAGTTAGATGTTTCAGCTTTTAAATATTTTTAGATGCAAAAATTTGACACAGACATAGGAATAAGAGATACATCAAAGCAGCTTGTCAGCTGTCATTAAGGAAACAATTGTCCTCTGTTGGAGAGGGCAATGCAGCTATTGCCATGTTATCAGCACAGAGTGTTGCAATTTAGCTACAGAAAGAAGTAATAAAGAAAGGAGGAACAAGGAGGTGAACGAAAATAAAAAGAAAAAAAAAAGAGGGGAAACCTGCTTCCAGCTGACAGTTTTGTACCTTCCATGCACTTAAAAATAAAGCCATCCAGCTTGCAGAGGTATTGCTTAAATAGCTTTACTGAGTCTCTTGCATTTTTAGCTAAATGCAATCAAGACAGGATCCAGTTTGCAGATTAGGATTTGTGGGTTGATATATTTGCATTAAGTTGTCTACCTATGAACCTTATATTTATGCTTCCATTCTTATGTGAAGAAATAGTTAATTCAGTTGATGAAACCCAAAGAGATTTTCAGTTTATTCCAAAGCAGATACCTCCACTGACCGCTTGCACAGCTCTCAAGGCTTCACTGGACTTATGGAGTTGCCTGAAGATGGGTGTCTGATACTGTTCAGGATTTCCTACGGTGCTGGAGACATCTGCACAGAGTGAGCACACGTAAAACAGGACTTAAAGGGGACAGTGCCATTCTGGTCAAGCTGGGTATCATAGTTCACAACATCTGCAAAGAAATTTGATGCCTTTGTTTAGAATCCTGAGTTCTGTTTTTCATAATGGGAGCTTATCTTAAGTGCCTTCTTGTAGACACCTAAATATAGGTGTCTTAATCTGCTAGCTGAATCCCACAGTAGGAGCTTTAGCTTGTATTAGGAACACGTCTCCAGTGCACCTGCTGATGCTTGTGTGTATTGTGATGACCATAAAGCACTGATTTCTCAGCCTCTCATATAAAATAAGTGTGTTCCAGGCATATATATTTTGCTGAAATTCTTCATGGCTTGCAAAGAGTCTATCATTAGTGCTAATCATGCTTACCTGTTAAAAGTCCTGCTTCAGCTGCAAGAATGTGGTAGACCATGGCATTATTAAGAATTATGCCACCTTTGACAGTGACTATGAATGTGTCTGTGCACAGGGCACTGGCATGACACTGTCTTTTCTTTTGGGAAATCCATTCATTGCTTTGCCACTTCCTTAATTTTAGGAATCGATCCAAGTATGGATTCTCAAGCCATTATGCTGCCGATTCACAAACGCATCTGGGCGAAGCTGCACTTCAACAAGCATTAGCACTTAACTCACGGACCCTTGTGCTGGCTGGGAAAGCTATCAATTTTCTGGGTTTAGTTATGTTCAGAAGTAGAAGTGAAAAAAAATATATTCTTGTTAGTGCACTATGCTGCTGGGGCCTTCATGGAGGTGAACAATTCGGCTGTTTAACACCGCTTTGTTATTTGTGGCAACACTTCACTGATTTCATGGTACTCATTATTCTGGATGGCTTTTACTCCCACCCATCACTCAGGAATGGCAGTGTGTAGGTTCTTGCTATTGTGTCCTTTGTCTCACACCATCGCTGGTGCCATGGGAGCCAGCGGGTGCACAGGAAGCCAAGATGTGAATCCGGGCAATCCAGCTAATTCATGCTCCAGCCCCTTCAGTAGAGAACTGTCATCCAGTTCCTTGCTGTCTCTCCAAAGTGGGGCAGTGCTTTCTGTTTTTTCACCTTAGAGGAACATAATACAAAGAGATGTCCTCACGGGTGGCTGATGGAGAGCTCCTCCTCTGTATTTTAGCAAACAATTAACATCCTCGTCTTAATTGGTGTTATCAGTGAGCCAAGTTCACATGTCCTGCTCCATGCTCGGGTAGGGATTTATTCACTGTTTTTGTATATATGGACAAGTGGGAAGTAAAGCCATCAAATGATCCCCCAGATTTCATTAGACATTCTGATATTCTCATTTAGTTTTATATAGCCTTTAATGACTACTGGTGCAGGATGATGTGTTGGGGGTCCCTCTTTCCTGACTGTATGAAGAAACTTCATGTTGCCCATTGGGTCAGAACTGACTTGCTTAAAAGAACAAATACATGTATGCAAAGTAGAAGGAAATAAAACTTGCTAGAGTGTCTCAGTTTTAAGATTAGATGAGAGACTTATGTATCTGTAGTAAAAACACAATCACCATAGCGAACTGGAGCAGGGAAGAGCGCTTGGCAGTGTCAGGGAGTGCTGTGGGCAGCAGTGCTGCCTGGCCAGTTGGGTGTCCTGCTGTCTTCTGCCATGGCAGGGTCAGTGTTTGATGTTACCTTATGTGCACTGTTTATTTTACACCTGGAAAAAGATGTTTGTGCACTGCCCACAGCTGCAGAAAAGGGACTGAGACACTTGAGGTGTCTCACAGTCACTAAGTCAGGAGAAGGAAGCCACAGGCTTGAATGTATTTTGTCCAATAGCCTTCAGGTCTACATGGAAGATCTCCCTCCTACAGCAGTTGTGCACCTCTGAAACTGATGCTTTTCTTCACAATTTAATTTCCCCTTGATGTTTCTAAAGCCTATTGCATGTGGTTTTGTTGTTTGGAAGATGCAGTTAATCCCCTTTTCCTGTATCATCATGATGTTGTACTGCAGTGGCAACACCTCAATTATCTTTGTTTGTTTTTCTCCACATGTCATTGCCCTACACAAGTCACTTGCCTTGGGAAATGTGGCACTGCTTTCTTAGCAAAACCCCTGTCACACAGCATCAGTGTTAGGAGTACAGTTTTTGGGGTATACTTTTTTAGGATTTTTGTGAATGTATGTGATTTCCAGAAATTATTTCATTCCTGACAATGTAGATAAGGACTGAGATGAGTGATGGAGCTTAGTATCTCATACAGACTGAAACATAGTGTTTGGAAAAAAATCAGTCAAAATTAGTGTTATTATTAAGTGTGAATTGCTCATTTTCAGGTGACCAAATAAAGAAGGAAAAATTCTGAATATAAAAGGGAGGAGAAAGTATTTATTTTGATATATAAAAGGGAGGAGAAAGTACTCCTTTTGATTATTTCAGTGATTTAGAAGTCAGGTTCCACCTGACTTAAAGAATATAAAGGGAAGTGAGAGCGAGTGAAATTACACAGTACTATAGTGTGGAGACAGAGGAGTTAAATGAAGACATTTTATTTGATTTAAGAGTGTGAATTATTAATCACAATCTGAGTAGAAAAAAATTTATGGATTCATTCTGTCTTTTAGGCGCCTATGAGATTTTACTCCAAGCATGTTTTTTAGCCAACCAGCCATTTCTCCACAAAATCAAAGCAGACTTGACATTGCTGGTAATCCAAACATTTAAGAGAGAAGCTGGATGTCGAGTGCAGTTTACTTTCACAAAGAAAAAAGCATACAATGCCAACTTTTTTCAAAAGATGCATTTTAAAGAGTCCATTGAAACTCAACTGAGACTGATTGAAGTAATCACAGGATTTTTGGTTGGTCTGTAGTCTACATAAAAATTCTTGTTTCCACAAATGTAAATTCTTATCCCTCTCCAGTAAGCTGGCATTGAACTGTTCAGAAATAGTAGTGGAGAGTTTGTACATTATGTTTTAATTGAAAAATATGAGCATATTTCCAAGCATTGTTTTGTTGAATCCAATTTCAAGTTATTAGTCCTACATTTGTGCCCTAAGTGCAAGGCGCCAGTTTTACTTCTGTTCTTACAGTTGCACATAGTGTGTAACTACTTCTGAAAGGCAAAAAATCATAGGAAAGAATCCATTTAATTTTGTCAGGTACTCCTGGTTCTTTACCCTTGTGCATCACACGCCCAAGGCTCTGTGCTTTGTTAGCTCAAAGCTGAACGCATCAGCTGGGCTTGTCTGCTCAGGTTCTTCTCTGGAAGAGAGCAGGGCACCATATCATGCCACTATTACAGATGCAGGTTTGCTTTCTTTTTCTATTGTTTGTTTGAACTTTCCTGCTTAAGTCATTGCCTTCACTCTCCTCTGGAAGCTGTCAAGGAGCATCAGTTTCTAGGAGTGTTTATGTATGATGCTGCAGTTATGTTACTACTGTAGTTTAAGAAGCTTTCAAGAAAATACTATTAAAAAAAAGAAAGCAAATTCACTGTGAGAAAGGGATTGATAAAAGGTTTGAATCTTAAAATACTGGATGTTTAGGCTCAGCATACTCAAATGCTGCAGGTTTACATGGCTATTTTTGTTGTTTTGCTGGAACAGGTTACTATTTTCAGCCTGGTTTGGTGCAGTTACTGTTTACTTTCTGACCACTGGTAGCTAAAAATGACTATAGATATTGCTGTAGTTCCCTTCCCTCAGGAATAGTTTCCACAGGTTAGTATTGTGCTGTCACCAGCTGACACCATCCAAAGAGACGAGGTTTTAGATAATACACACTAAGTTTTCATAGGAGCCAATTTTCAGGAAAGTTTCAATATCCACTGCAATGGTGTCTGCCTTTATTAGCTCATTAAAATATTTCCTAAATACTACTTTATGAAAAGTCATCTGTTTTGTGGAAATAAAAAATGCCAAGCTTTTACTGTCTGTTTGCTCTTTCTATGTTGTCCATGACCCTGGAAAAAAGGTTTTTTAGAGAGAACCAGGAAAATAACCACATCAGAAAAGCTGACCAGAGGCAAGTAGTGTGTAACCAATTGACACGACGCGCTTTAGGCACTGAATGTTCATTTTCTACTCCTAGTGTATGCTGTGAACTCCTCCTCACTATAAACCTTCCAAAATTCAATGAGAATGAGCTGTTTGGTTTTTTTTCATTAATGCAGGGGTGGACCAGGCGTTACCACAAGAACGTCGAACTCCTGTCACTCCGTCCTCTTCCTCTCGGTATCACCGTCGCAGGTCCTCAGGGTCACGGGATGAGCGCTACAGATCGGGTGAGTGGAACTGAGGAACCCGGAACTGGAATGAAAATCTGAAATGTCCCATTCTGTTCCTCGCTTTTTTAAAATGAAGTTTGTTGTAAACTCATGTAGCTATATATGGGAAACATTAATTGTGCAAATACAGAGACACTGTCCAAGTGTGCAGGGGTGGAGTTAGAAAGCCAAGATACATCTGGAACTGGATCTGGCAGCGAGTGTGAAGGGCTGCAAAAAGGCCTTCTATAGGCACATTAGTAAAAGAGGGAAGAGTAGGGAAAACATGCTGAAGGGGCAGGAGACCGGGTGACAAAGAGCATGGAAAAGGCAAAGATAATTAAGGTATCCTTTGCCTTGGTCTGTACTGATGATATTTGAGTTCTGGAATCAAGGCATCTGAGACCAGTGGGAAAGTCTTGAGCAATGACAACCTACCCTCTGTGAAGGAGAATCAGGACGGGGAATATTTGAACAAACTGAACGAGTAGAAGTCCGTGGGACATGATGGGGATGCATCACTGACCTGTCAGTCAGATTGTCTGTCAGTCAGAGGAGGTTTCTGTGGACTGAGAGAAAACAAGGTTCAGTTCTGTCTTCAGGAATAGCAGGAAGTAGGATCTGGAAAACTACAGGACAGCCAGACTCTTCTCGATCTCTTGAGCAGGTGCTGAAGCAGATAGTGCTGGAAGCTCTTTTTAAATATATAGACAAGGCAGTGACTGGGAGTAGACAGCATGGATTTACAAAGTGCTCTTAGTAGCTTGGTCAATTCTTGATCAGCCCAATTACCTTCTACAATGAGATGACTTCCCTGGAGGTTGAGGGAAGAGCAGTGGGTGTTGTATGCTTTGACTTTAGTGAGGCTTTTGACAGTGTCTCTCATAATATCCTCCTTGACAAACTGGTGAAATGTGGATTAGGAAGTGGACAGAAAAGTGGTCTGAAAATTGGCTGAAATATCGAGTTCAGAGAGTTGTGATCAGGGACACAAAGTCCAGCTGGACACCAGTCTCTAATGGGTACTGTAGGGAATGAATACTGGTTCCAGTACCCCTTAGCAGCTTCATTAGTGACCTTGCTGGTGAAACAGTGCCCTCTTCACACACTGGCAGATGATACCACATTGGAAGGAGTGGTTGATATACCACACAGATGTAATACCATTTTGAGGGATCTGGGCAGGCTGGAGGAGTGGGCAAACAGGAATCTAGTGAAGTTTGACAAAGGGAAATGCAAAGTCCAGTGCCTGGGAAGGAATAACCCCTTGCACTTGGACAGGTTGCTGGAAAGCAGCTTGGCAGCAAAGTCATGGTGGACATGAGCTAGGAGGGTGCTCTTATGGCAAAGAATGCTGGGAGCCTCCTGGGCTGCACTCAGAGGAATGCTGCCAGCAGGTCAGGGGAGATGATCATTCCCTCTGCTCAGCACTGGTGAGGCACACTGGGAGTGCTGGATCCGCTGCTGGGCTCCCCAGTACAAGAGGCATAAGGACATACTGGAGTGAGTCCAACAAAAGACCACAGATGATTAAAAAATAGATCCTGTAATGTGTGAGGAGAGGCTGAGAGAGCTGGGGTTGTACAGCCTGGAGTAAGCTCAGGAGGATCTTATCCCCATGTATAAGCTACGTGATGGGGGAATTAAAGAAGATGCAGTAAGACAAGAGACAGTTGGCAAAACCAAAGAAGATGCAGTCAGATGAGACAGTTGGCAAAACCAAAATATGAAGAATACGATTTAAGCATAAGAAAAAGCTTTTTTTTTTTCCTCTAAGAGAGTTCAAGCACTGGCACAGGTTGCTGAGAGAAGTTGTGGTGTCTCCATTCTTGGAGCTATTCAAAACCCCATTGGATGTGGCCCTAAGCAGTGTGCTGTAGATGACCCTGCCTAGAGCAGGGAGTTGGACTGGATGGTCTCCAGGGGTTCCTGCTGACCTACTCCAGTCTGTGGTTCTGTGGCACAGTTGAATTTTACTGTACTGATTCTAGTTTGGTAATACTATAAGAAAAATATTTAATTTGCAGTATAGCAAGTTGGGAACATCATTATGCCCTAAATAGAAGCACTGATTAAAAGAAGATAAAATTAATTTCAGAGCTGAACAGAAGGGTAAAAACTCATTTCCAAGTGAATGGGATCCAACTTTCTTCGTGATACTGCTCCAGATATAACACAAAATGAAGGAAGTGATTGGTTTAAAATGGGTTTATAATAGCTTCCACAACAAGAAAGACATTGAAGTGCTGGAGCATGTCCAGAGAAGGGCAGTGAAACTGGCAAAGGGTCTGGAGCACAAGTCTTATGAGGAGCAGCTGAGGGAGCTGGAGGTGTTTACCCTGGAGAAAAGGAGGCTCTGGGGAAACCTTATAACTCTGTACAACTCTCTGAAAGGAAACTGGAGACAGGTGGGGTTCAGTCTCTCTTCACATGTAACAAGAGATGGGATAAGAGAAAATGGCCTCAAGTTATGCCAGGGGAGGTTTAGATTGGATATTAGGAAAAAAATTCTTCACCAAAAGAGTTGTCAATCATTGGAACAGGCTGTCCAGGGAAGAGGTGGAATGACCATCCCTGAAGGTGTTCAAAAGGCATGTGGGTGTGGCACTTGGGGATGTGTTTTGGTGGTGAACACGGTGGTCCTGGGTTAACGGTTGGTCTCGATAATGTTACCTTTTCCAACATTACCAATTCTGTGATTCCGTAAAGGAAAAGTGAGCTCTGAAACTTCTTTACTCTTACCTTTGAAGGTGAAAACTGCATGTACTTCACCTTAACAGGATGAAGGGTAGGTGTGCTCAGCTGTTGTTTGAACTGTTTCAGGGGCTGCTGCAGTAAGAGCACCCTTCTCAGATAGCAGCCTGAGGCCATGGACTGGTTTATCTGGTGCTGCCTGTCTTGCAGCTGCAGAATAAGGGAGCCATAGACAGCAGCACCCATCAACCTCTGTGGCAGAGAGACCCTGGTGAGCTGAGAGTCAGAAGCCACAACCTGATGGTTATGGAAGGTCTCAAGGAGAGTAAATTTGACTGTGGAAGCTCTGGATTGTGTTTGAGAGACACCTCTTGCTGGATGCAGTCAGACTCATTATGCTGACACAACTGGAAAATTGTGGAGAACTCCTTATTAAACCTTTTGTAACATATCTCTGGTTCATTCCATTAGTCAAAGAGCTTGCCAGTCCCATTTAAAGGAAAATTAAATGATAAATGTGGCAGAGAAAGTTCATGTGTGTCCAGACCATTCTGATAAATTTTTAAAACTCCCTCCTCCCCTCAGAAACCCTGGGTTCATACTGTAGATGCTGCCAATTTTTTGTTGAATAATGGTTGTGGTATCTGCATAATAATTCCATGATATATAAGCTCCTAGAAGCTTCTCCAACATTACACTATAAATGGTCTGATCTCTACCCAGTGTTTTTAAATAGGTAAAAAAATACTATTCTTGAACTTGTCTAATTTGTGGGCGTGCAACACATAGTCCTCAAATCTCCAAGCTGTGACTCTCCAGAGCAGTTCTGTTAAAAACATGTGCATTTGACTGTGAGTCAAAAGTTGTCTCCTTGACCTATGCTTGCCATTTGTCAGCTAAGATGTCGAGTCAGTTTGGGGATGGGCAAAAGGAGACATCGTGCATATCTTCACTGTGTGCCTCTTCTGAGACCCCAAGAGTGCTCTCTGAGCTGGTGTTGCTGCCCCTTGGTTTCAGTCACTGCCTGCTGCCTTAAAAGGAAGGCATTGCATTTGTTCAATGAAATGGTACATAAGGCCCTGTCTTAGGGATGGGGTGAGTTGCAGTTATATATATATATATATATATATATGT
>VZTH01017345.1:13043-355460 GCA_013397815.1 Aleadryas rufinucha | reverse complement strand
GTTATATAGATATATATATATGTTTATATTTATATATATTTATGTATTTTTATATATATGTGTATATGTATAAAGACACAAACGTTGTTGCTGAGAAGGAAAGTAAGGAATTCAGTGTAAAGGGCTGTTATCAGTCCAGGAGTATCACTTTAGGAGAGACAGGACTATACTATAAATTCAGATCTTTCTTGCTGCTCTGAAAATGTTCCTTGGTGTTAAAACTGAAAAGCTTGACAGTATTTTGGGGACTTATGGCAGGGCTTTGAATTCCCAGCTTGGTTGCTGTATAGCATGACTCCTCAGCAAGTCACCGAGCTCTCCAGCAAATTGGTTTGAACAACTCCTGCATCTTCACTCCCTCAAAAGAAAACCAAATGTAGCAAATGCCAGTGAGGGTAAATGTAAATATACATTTCAATTTTGAAAAGTTATCCTCTCCAAATTTCCTTTCAGAGGAGCTTTGCTAAGATACAGTACAATGTTCCTTCCCTGACTTGTGTTCTCCCTTTCTATGTATTGCCCCTGTGAGATCAGAAGTCTCTTTTTTTCTTGGTCTCTTAATTACTCAATTATTACTGTAGGTTGCAAACTTGCAAGTCAGATTTCATTCTGGTTATCTTGTTTTCAGATTCAGATTTGCTTCAGGTAGAAGTCTTTGTTTCGCTTGTTGTTTTGCTGTGCTTAATACTTCAGCATCTCTGCTCTGATCACATTGTGATTGTTAGATCCTAGCTGTTACCCAGTTTGAGGGTTTGTTATCATATTTGGCACATCTGCTTGGAAAAAGCCCAAACAAAATGAATGCACACTCTTTAACCAATAACGAATTCACATCTAGGAAAACATTTCCCTTCCTTAGTGTTTTTGCACAGTTTATTTCAATTAACATCTGCAAACAGATCTCCCATTCCAACTCTGATCAAAGTCCTTTTCTGTCTCTTCTTGGTAAGGTTTTCCTAATTGGAAGTCTAAGACTCTGAAAGTCATCCAATTCCCCTTCCATGCCCTTGCTTTTTACGTGGATTTAGATGTCAGCGAAGATTGTTTAATGAAGTCTCTTCAGAGACTCAAAGTCATTGCTGCCACTAATATCGCCTTCAACTTATTTTCTTGTATTATGCAAAATGTCATACTGTGACATTTTTAATCCCTACCTATTTCCTTACTTCAGTCTTTTTTATTATTATGATTATTTCATTAATTTTGTAACCAAATTTTTCAGCACTATAATTTTGAAAGCCTGGGTTCTATGATTTTATGTTTTAAATAAAATTGACACTTGAGTTTGTGGACACTATTTTTTACCCTAAATGTTCCTAGTAATTTTTTGTTTCAAGATAATTCGATTTTAGAATTCAGCCTACACTGTAAACTTACTCTAATTCTTTAAAACCAAAAAGGTTTAAAATTTCCTGGCTGCTTCCTTTTATACAGGAAGGGAGCCTGAAACCACTATGTTTCAAAGTGTCAGCTTTGATCATTTTTCAGATGTCTGAAGAAACAGATAATGCTATAAAGTGTAGTAACTGAATTAGTGCAGGGTTAAGCTATGTTATTTACTTTATACAAATGTGGCAAATATAGTTTAGCAGATATTAAACCAAAAGCATTCTTTGATTTGTTTACTACTGAATTAAAAAATCTCTTAGTATTTACTCACTTAGAAACAGTATTTGGAAAGATTTGCCAAGTGTAGATCATGGCAATGTTTTTCTCTTAGCAACTGCCATTCCTTATCCGGTGCTTGCAGTATAACATTATCTGAGGGCTCAAGATGACACTGAAGCCAAATGGTGCTGTAGGCTGGATCAGTAACTTTTGCCAAGAGGCTTTTCTGGCCTAGTGGGTTTTCAGGCAGGAAAGCTCAGTCAGAGGAAGGCTGGCTTGCACAGCACTTGTGGCTCTGCATGCAGAACAGATGTCAGCATCAGGCTTGGTCTGCTGATGTGACTGCAAAGTCAGGCACAGACTGGAGTATGAGTTAATAGTGGCCATGTAGACGTAGCTGCAGTTGGCCTTGCAGCTTTTGCTTCCTTAGTGCCATTTGGAAACCAGGGTTCCCGGGTACTTTTGGAAGCTGCAGATCCATGGATTTGGAATGGTGCATTGAGATAAGGAGAAAGGAATTAAGTGGTGGAGTAGGCAAGTGGGTAGCCTGAATAGCCGAGCTTTCACACTCTTGCCATGCTGTCTGGATGAGCTAACTCAGTTGAAGACTGAGATTTTCAGAGGCTGTTGTCCCTCCATACAGTCTCTAGGGACCTGTTTGCTCGCTGCTAGCAGTGGCTGCATTCTGCTCTTGCTAACATTGAAATCCCTCATGGGAGGACCTAAAGTTTCTGCCACCATTATTTAAAATGCCATCACATCGGCTGTCTTGCTTTTGGAAGAATGGTCTTAACTGATTTGGTGCTTAAAACAGTGAGCTGTAGCCCCTCCACAGTGTAGCCCTGTGGGGACTGTCCTGCTGGAGCTTGGCCCCTTGCCTGTGGCTGCTGCTGTGGTGGCCGGAGCTGAGCTGGGCTCTGCTGCCACGTAAAGGCTGCAGTGCAGTACAGCAGCAGCTGCTGGGGCCCTGCCAGGTGACAGAGTCCATGGGCAACTGGGCAGGTCCTTGGGATCAGAAATGGTTTTCTTGGTCACAATGAATCTCCCCCAGTTCTTTGTTTCCCAGCTGGTCATGGTCTGTGGGGCTCAGAAACTCTCCCTCAGGGACCTTCAGCACCTTTCTGGAGGAAAAGTATGTTATCCTCCCTCAGCTGGGTGTTCAACACACAAGGACCTGAAACATCAGGTCCTTTTCAACTTCATTTTTCCAAAAGGACACTCTGTGGCCTTTAGATTAAGCCAAAGCAAGAAGCTTAAGTTCTCCATCCCGATCCTGAAAACCAGAGCACCTTCTCATGTACCAGGACCTGGCTTTTACTGTTTCCACACTTTTCAGGAAAGAAACCCCACCTAAAGCCAGGAGGTATAACACAAAAAACGTGTACAAAAAAAATTAAAAACTAATAAAATGGCAACATTAATTGGTAGGGAATGTGGTGTAATATGTTCAGAGGTACATGCATGTGTTAGGAATGACATAGTGTCTCTAAGATTTCTGCTGCACCAGAATATGGGTTGGGCCAAGGTTGTTAAGTCTCTTGTTTCTCGTGAGCTTTGTAATAGGCCTTGAAGATGACCAGAGCACTGTCTGGAGCAGTATAATCCTTAAGAAAAATGAGACCAATAAGCTCTAAAAACGGAGTTTTCCAGATGTCAGGAATGATGTGGGGAGTAGCAGCGTAAGTGAAATTGTGCTGCCTGTGTGGCTGGGGGTTCATGGTGTCCTGGAGGTAAGAGCAGCAAGTGAGAGCACATGCACTGCATGGACTCAGTGGACAGGTTTTACAAGGCACAGCAGCGGGTGAGCACAGAGCTGAGAGCTGAGAAATGCCATTTGTGGAATCAACACCTCTCAGCTCGTAGCATGGAGGAAGGGTACGGCCTGTAGGGTGGTTGTGGTACCTCCACTCCCAGCTGGGAGAGTACCTCCCTTCTCACACTCTTCTGCTGATTTTTTTTTTCTCTATACATTTAGGTTGTGGAGATGAGAAATAAAAAATCGGTCTGGTACACTTGGAGAGCTGCCGGCCCCTGCCCCAGAGATCCCACCACTGCAGGGAACAGCCCATTTTCCAAGTGCACTCAGCACTTCTTTTAAGAGACATCTTAATATAGGAGATACTTGGAGGTACTGCCAAAACAAATGCATCCTAACTACAGCTCTCACAGCTCCAATTCCTGAGCCACCTTTCCCACACTGGCGTTCAACGGGGAAAAGACACAATAACTTATACTGAGCACGAGATTGTTAAACTTCAGAACAAATCATCCCAGGCCAGGTTTGAGGGTCGTTTGAAATAATGTAGCTAGGAATGAAAGAACATTCCCTGTAGACCCAAAACCTTGAGATGCTGGCACCAGACCTTTGGTAGCTGAGCTGCTCTGCTCTAGCCATGTATTCGTTCTCATTTACCATGAGGTAGGTGTGTGTATGAACCCCAACAAAGGCTGGTGACATTTTGTATCTTTACAGCTTACCTCATGGTGATTTGAAAATGTACGGGTAGCTTA
Organism: Aleadryas rufinucha; assembly: GCA_013397815.1. Lineage (NCBI taxonomy): Eukaryota > Metazoa > Chordata > Aves > Passeriformes > Aleadryas > Aleadryas rufinucha. The sequence goes on along the minus strand of VZTH01017345.1, from coordinate 351,341 downwards.
TACTTTGTGGCTTTGAAAGGACATTCAAGATCTTGCTCTGCAATCCTGCCAGAACTGACAAAAAAGAATTACACCATGAAACTGTGTGAGTTGTGCATGGCAAAGGATGGACTGGGAAGATCTGAGAAATCATTTTTACTGAACCCTCATCATTTGGCATTTCTCCAAAGAATAAGGAGAAAGGAAGATACAGTTAATGTGTCTATTAGGATGGGACTGCATAGAAGTATTCATGTGGCTTGTCGTAAAACAAATAATATTTTAACCCTTGAGGTGAGTGAGGGTTACTTGTAAGAGTTAATTTGAAATCATTAACCTGGCTGTAAACAGACTTACTCAGAAATTAATTAATATCTTATCTGATTTAGCTTGCTTATAAAGTTAATTTCAAGCTACAACTCTATCAGGGCAAAAAAAAAGTTGAAGAAAAACTCTGGCAAATATGTAATTTATATGACCACCTTCTTGCAGAATTCTTGACCCAGCAGAAAAAGTTTGTGAGGATAAGTATAGAACTCTTGAGGAAAATTCTTTGAGGCTCTCCAGAGAGAAACAAATATAAAGTTAGTTTAGTTCAGATTGCATAGTAAGGGGGCCTGAGATGAGATCACTGTGTGAAGCTGACTTCCAGATTGCATTACAAATGGGATAATAAGTAAATGGAGGGATGGAAATTATTAGTGGGAGACCTGCACGTTGGGGTTTTATTTCACTTCTGAATAGAGTTAATATAATTTTAAAACTCAGAGTTTTGAGAAAAACATTTTAAAATTAACTTTATTATAATACCTGAAGAATCCAAATTAAAGCAAAAACTATGCCTTTCAGCAAAACCAGCAGTGGAGTCATAGAGAGTTCAGTCTGCTGTTTTGGTGTCCTCTGTTTCCAGCATGTAAGCTCTGTGTTTCACAGCCTGTCCATACAGCTTTCCCAGCCATGTGTTCAGCTTCTCCCTTCTTTCCACCCAGAATTATGGATTACTGCCAGGCCAGCCAAAGTGGGAGATGACAGCCATGCTTCTCTCCTTTAGAGTTAAGCTTTCTGACCACATGAGAACATAGAAAGCATCTGGTTTGTGCATGTGTGCAGCAGGTGGGGACAAAAGATGCTCGGGAGGTGCTCAGCATTGGCTGAAGGATGTCACAGCCCTTTGCAGAGGGCACGGAGCAGCTCCCTGCACCAGTGGGGCTTGCTGGCTGCAGCATCCATGAAAAGCCAAGTCTTTTCCAGTGGCACATTTTTGGGAGTGCACATCTTTTCTAAACCACTGGCTTTTCAATGCCAAAAATGGTACAGATCGACAAAATTCAGCCCCAAGTTCATGAAAAGACAGCAGAAGTTTCTCCTGCGTATCCATGTATCCCCAGTAAAGCCAGAGGCCTAGTATATATAGCTTAAACATTCCAAAGACTGAAACTTGCACACATAAGTTGTTTTTTGAAAGGTAAGCAACAGTTTATTTCTGCTAGTAACCTCCACAGCCCTCCTGTAAATGAGAGTCATCTTAGAGCAGCTGTTCTTGCATTCAATCGTACATTGGCTGTTGTGAATGCCATATTTCAGAATTGATAGCACACCTGCTTCCAGATGGAGAGAAATTAGGTGTCACAGTGTTTGGGCCATGTGCTTTCCTATCTTAATACCCAGAAGATTGTGAAAGTATTCTGAGACTGCTTCATTATAGCATCACCCACAGCAAAGATCTGTTATTATATGGACTCACTTACTTTCACATTCCCAGGGGTGAGATGATTTCCCAGGGACTGATCTGTGTTGGATGAACACAGCAATTTTTATGAAATCACTTGCCCTTTATCTGCCTGAAAATAACTCAGTGCTGTCAGCCCAGGACAACCAAAAGACAAAACCCAACTGTAATCTGTTCTGATGATACCACATTTACCATGTTTCACCCTATTTAGTATGTTCTGATTGCATTTCCAATAAATGTAGCTACCAAGTTATCTCTATTCAGAGTATTTACAAGCCACTTATTAGGAAATGAATTCTCAGTGTAGCCTTTGTTTCCATGGTAGCTCTAACAAAGGTCTGATTAAACTCATAAGCAACTTTTGTGCTTTCAACTACTGGTTTCCTGTAAGACAGCAATTACCAACCTTCTCTCTGTATAATTACTTAGCATACAATTGCTATACTTAGCATTGTCTTATCCAGAATTTTCAGCCAAAATTCACCTTTAATAATGCTATTTTCCTATAGTATCAGCTGTTTCCCTGTAATAACTAGAAATTGTTTTGATTATTCTGTTGCACTCTGTGTTGATGCAGTGGAAAATGCCCTTGCTCCCATTGCCTCTTCTGTCTGTTCTTCCAGCTGTTTTCCTTGATGCCATCCCAGATGCTTGCTTCCCTGTGACAGAGATTTATTTGTGGTTTTACTTATTTGTTAAACATCTGACTTCAGGGCTGATCCTCTACTGCAATATAAATAAGACATAACTATGTATTATATGTACATAAATAACCTCTAATTAAAAATCCTTTGGCATTCTCGACTCATTAGAGCAGAGCATCAGCCTTCTTGATCTTAATAATCTGCCATTCTCTGAGTGAGTTAGTTGTGTTTGAAGACTATCTTGTAACAAGCAAAGAGTCTAAACCTTCTCAGTCCTTAGGCCTGTCTTACTCCCCGTTGTGTCATCCATCATGTTACCAGGAACTGGCTACTAATGCAAAGGAATAAAGATTGTTTCCAATGACTAGCTCAAAACACAAAAAAAAAGACAAGATGACAAAAATAGCTCAGGGAAGAGGAATGAGAGGAATTACATGAGCCAAAAGGAAGAAACAGAAGAGATGGATGAATTCAGATCACAACTAGGTTTGTCTCCAGGCAGTTTTATTCTTCCAGGGGTAAGTCCCCTGAAAGGAGGGATGGAAGTAGTACCATTACTTTAGAACAGGCAAACCAGGCTGCAGAAGATGGTAGGGACTCTGTTAGGTAATTCTGCATCTGTACAGAAAAAATTAGGCAACAGCTTGTTTTTTCATATTTGTGTTTCTTAAACAGCTGGTGATTGCATATGAAGGCTTTATAATTCCTGGGAAACTGAAAATGTGAGCAAAACTAGCAGAAGGAATATATTTTATCAGAAATGGAGGCAGAAGCAGATTCTACAATCGTGATTCTAGCAAGGCACGACTCCTGTCTACAGCCAGTCTAATTTCTTGTCTTAAAAGGAGACAGGGCTGCGTGGTAAATGAGATGCAGGAGAACTACTTGACACACAACTGCAAGACCTGATTTAAGTACAAAAGAAGATAATGTTTTTCTTTTGTGTGCTGAGGCATTTTATGCAAGGGCTGTGAGGAACAGTTTTATAATGTGGAATTTTTTAATGTAGCTGTTGCTTGCCGTGGGAGGAGCACCCTGTTCTCTGATCCATGCAGAACTCATACCCAGATTCCTGATCTGTAAGGAGGTACTGCTTTGCTTACAGTATTTTGAGTGTTTGACATGCCTATGGAGCAAATGCAGCTAATACTGAATAAAGGAAGCTGCTGAGCATGTTAAACTTATATAGGGAATAAAAAAGTAACAACCCCTCCACCCTGAGGAAGAATGCAACTGTAATTTGTTGAATAGGTTTTTGTTCTTTAAAAAAAAGAAGATCTGAAGAAAAAGGAGCAAGTTCATTCTGCTAAAAGCTGCAAAGGTCTGTAGGAGGACTAGGAATTTGCAGCATATTTCGGTTATCTCAGTTACAGTTCAGAGGTTTAAAGGACACTCTCTCTGGCCCAAGTAAGGAATGGGGCATCCCTGTTCATGGGGTGTAAGGGGTAGGGTGAGTCAGGATTATGCTCAATGCCAAATGAAGATGCACTCTTCAGAAGAGTGCTCTTCTAGCAGCTGTAGAGAAACGAGATGCTGCAGCAGGGCTCCATATGTGGAGCAGGAAATGGCTGACCTTGTTCATCACACAACAATTGTTTTTTGCTTCAGGAAAGGAAGACTGATTTGCTTGTGGAGACAGCTGAGCCTGGAAGGATCATACATAACTGTCTTCCCCAAAGGAAATGACTAGGAGAGAGCAGCTTGTCATAGAGGGAAGTCACCACTTGTTCTAAGTATGCATATATTTGTGTGAGGAGGAGAGAAAGTATGTTTCCCAAAAAAGGCTTCATGAAAAGTTCCAAAGAGATTTATATTATCCTAGAGCCAGTTAAAATCATCCAGCTCAACTTCTGACTAAATAAAAATTTGTAGTGTTCCTCCCAAAAAAGATTTCTGGTCATCGACAGTATATGGAATAAATGGATAAAGAACACTGGGAACAAGGAGTCAAAAGTATCAGCAGGCTGAAATTAACAGTATTATTTCTGTATCTCTGGGCATTACTATTTGACCTTTGACCACTGCCCACCTATCAGCAGTTAATACAGCTGTCTCCCTAACATCTTCTGTCACCCAGTCACCCCTTTTGAGAAAGGTGTCCATATCAGCTGGTGCTTGTGTCTGTTTTAGTGGGTTTGGCTTTTTTCCTAAGCCTTTCCAGTTAAGTCAGGAGCAAAACATTGTGCCAAGTTATGAGATAAAACAGATGAAAAGAGTGACTGCACTAAGCAGAGCACCTCCCAGGAAAGCTGGGCAATTCATCCTGCTGATGGCATGAGGAATTTGCGATAGATGAGAGTTTCTGGTTATGGAGCTCATTGGCCAAAGCCATAGGTCATCATCACTCTGGGAGCCTGAGCTTGTGGACCCTCATTCTCTGTGCCAGTTTTAATTTCTCTGTCCTTTGTTTTGAGACCTCATCTCTTGTATAATAACAGATCATTAGCTCTTTGAAAGGAAACTTTCTCTTTACCAACTGCTTGTTTTTGCAGTTCCACTTCCTTTCCATTTCACTTACTGATTTCACTCCCAAAAGTATGCTTGCCCTTTCTATCCTGTCATAGAAAGTAAAGGAAGAGAATAAACAAGTAAAAACGCATGAGTGCAATAGGGAAAAGACTGGGGACAGAGTTGTTTTGTCTGCAGTTTGCAGTCTCTAAGAAATACGTCATGTTGAATGCTGAACACCAGGTTGATTGGTGTTAAGCAACAAGCACAAGTTAAACAGTGAGCTTTCCCAAGCATGTTGCTTTGCTCTTTCCCATTTATTGATTCTTTGAGTACAAACACACAAATTGGATTCAATGTGTGGTTGGCCAAGCTAAAACAGTGGAGGACAACAGCAGATAAGTCACTGTGCATTAGTTCCTACTACTGTAGACAGAATCTTTAATATTTTACTCTGTGCTCTGTGCTTTTTTGTTAAGACATTCTTGTGGAAAAGCCAGGTGGGAAGAGTAAAATGATTTTTTTACCTTATAGAGAACTTTGAAGGGTCAGGATCTAGGGTAGTTTTATCAGCTATAACAGTGTAGTTAGAATGTCACATGAAAGAACATTTCACCTAAAAGTGTGTTTTTTCCACTTAGACACTTCTCAGAAGGCTTGAGTGCAGTTGCATCAAGGTATATTTGTGTTTGAAACTATATCAGAAGTTTATAGTAGATGAGAAATTACAGCAAGAAACACTATAAGGAAAGACAGAGAAGTGTTCTTTTTGTGGGTTTTTTGGTGTTTTTTTGGTTTTTTTTTTTTAATGCAAGCACATCCTTGTGTTGTTTTTGGACTAGGTTTTCATACTTGAACAATTTTTTTCAGGAAAAAAGAAAGAGAAATCTGTGTTTTATAGCAATACTGAATCACAGTATGATGAATTCAGTTAGTCTGAGCATGCCAGGGTAGATTGAGAAGGAATTCAGATGCTTTTGTCAGACCTGCAAGACAGGGGCATCACCCTACCAGAGATGGTTTGAAATTCTAATATGATGTTCCTGCTGATGCTGTGTGTGGTTTGTGGAGAATACAAACTGCTTTGTGATGATGGGATTCAGGGGGATAGCAGTTTCCTGTCCCAAAGGAACTTGGATATATCTTCGCACTTTGTCCCAATGTGCATTGGTTTCCTTTCTTTAAAGAACAAGGAGCATCCCCTTACTATTGTATAAATTCCTATTGCAAGTCTCCTTGTATTTTTTCAGTAGCTGTTAGGGACAGATTTGAGGAAGCAGTGAGTTACACACAAAATGATGGACACTACAGCCCATCTTTCACCGAGGCAAAGGGAAAGAGCTACCACACTCCTGTTCAAATCCATGAGAAGCAGATCCTCAGGGGCACTGGTGGCGAGTGTACGTTTCAACTTGGATTTAAATCCATGCTTCATGAAAGTATAATAAGAGATTATTAGTTGCATTTTGGTTAACATTCCCTGAGCTACGTAAGCAAAGTTGGTTTGCAGATCAGAAAAGCAAAGCTAAAACCCAGAGAAAAGCAAAGCATGTGTATGCAAAGTGCATATCTGAGGCTGATATTTGCTGGGAACAAACCTGCTTACTGTTTCTATCTTGCTGTGGTTACAGGATAGATATTGCAACCCATGAGTTGTTCTCAGGTGTAATTCTGAAGTATCAGTCTGGCTTTCCCTCACCTCTCTGATTTATCAATACTTTGAGTCTTGGTCTCTAGGCATGAATGGCTTGAATGCTGTTCATTGTCTTATCCAAGTCCCACTCTGTACAAGAATGTCCAGACAGGTTAAGAGCATCTTCAGAACCCACCAATAGGCTTTCATTCAAAAGGAAGACCATACAATCTATATAGGCTGTTGTTCATTCTTTACCTAATCCTTAGCAATTCTTTATATGCATAGAAACACTTTGTTTAGGCAAGAGTTTTATTCCTGAGAGAGAACATTGTGAAAAGATTTTTCACCCAAGCTTGACTGTTTATGCTGCATTTTATTCCTCTCACCCTAAAAACTTGTAAACTCTTGTTGATGCTCCCTGGACCATCTCTACATTATCTGTCTTCAGCATTTTCTGGACATGTGTCCTGGGTTTTTTTGGTAGCCTCCATAGTCTGAGTAATGCCTTCAAAATATATGAGCTTGCAGGCTGGGCTGGGAGCAGGTGTGCATGTTCCTTCTTCCCAGTCAGCTTCCCTCTTGTTTATTCAGAGTTTCTTATCTTTGACATTGTTTTTGCTTTCCTGTGAGGTTTTTGGTTTGGTTTTTTTAGTAATCTATAGTGTGGTTTATTCCATGGTAGCCCATTACAAATAAACATATCAAGAATGTGCCTTATTGAGAAAACAATTCAATTCCTGGACTCCTGTGGACTCATTTGAAAATTAAAACCCTGCAGAGTGTTTTAAATTAAGCTGATGAGTCTACCTTCTTACATCAAAACAGCATCAAAAAAGAAATCAAAGAATTCACAAGTTAGTATTCAGTGTCCAGCTGTCACTAAGCATTTTAATGATTTTCTGTCAGCTGTCCTCCTTTAAAAAACTTTGGAAGAATTTCCTCTCCTTCCTGACAAAGTTAGAAAACAATCCTATGTACAATAATATACAAACAGTTTCTCATGTGTTGATCAGCAAAATTTATTTTCTTCCAAAACATTTTTTTTTCCAAAAATTGCTGTAGACTGTTGGTTTGTTGAGCATTTTTAAAGGGAAAGCTCTTCTTTTTTCTTACTGCTTGATATCTAATTGCTATCCTTTGAAGGAAAATCAAGAATTTTCCCTGTTTAACAGGTAAGAAACTGTTAGGGAGCATGTTCAGTCATGTATCTTACTGACATTGGTGTGAGGTGAGCAGGTAGGAATTTATCTTGAGGTCATGCTGTTAGGTAAAGCCTTACATTGTTTATTTTCGTAGTCTGATACTGTTCACATAAATTTTCTGATACTTTTCATATAAACTTTTCATTAACTTTTAATTATAAGAAAGACCTTAAACTTTCTGCTTTAAAATAATGACAGGAGAGAAATTGTTCTCCGGGTTGTTGATAACATTGGTCTTCCTTCATCTTGGTCCATCAGCTGCGCAGCTCTTTTATCTTTTGAGAATGGTTTTCCAGCTTTGCTGTTTGCTTTTCTTGCTTTGCTTTGCTGCCATGCTCATCATCTTCATGATTTAAAACAAAAGAAAAGACAGCAACTCACAGAAGCAGCTGGTAATGCTCTTTTTCTTACTCTTCCCTGTTGAACTTCTTCTGAGGGGTGCTTAAACCCTGGCAGAAGATAGGAAACACTATTATTGGAAATGAGACACTGCATCTTATCAGCAGTTTATCATCTAATTCTTCTAGTCATCCTTCCAGGTTGTTACTCACAAGAGACTTACAGAGATGTGATTCAACCAATGCTTCTTTAAATAAGGAGATATATATATATATATATATATATATATATATACTCTTCTGTTTCCTGTTCCTTTTCTTGGGGCACTCTGCCCATTCTGAGCTGCCACCACATCCATATAGGAGTAGGATAATGACTGCATGCTGCCAGCCCAGTCTGTGAGGATGGTCTTCAAGCAGATTCAGCAGCAGCAGAAATGGGATCACTCTGGATTAGACCTGATTCACTGTGCTCCTGCTTCACAAATGGAAATAGCTAAATTATGCACCCAAATTGCTGTATTTTCTACAGCTGACCAGTGCTAACTGGTTAAGAGGCACGATGTCAGATGGTCAATGTACGTGGCAACTTCTTTAGCCACAAGGAACTTCTGTTGGCTGCCATGTCTTTTGCATACATTCTCCTTGTGTGAGTCTTGTCCCAAATCCATAGAAATATGCAGACAAGCAGTGCAAGGTTGTAAACTAAAGGCAGACTTATTTCAATATGTAGTTATGGTAGTAATTAAAAAATGGTGCTTAAAACAAAGTCATTATCAAAAAGTCACTCACATATTTTAGACATGATAAATAGCCTTTTTCAAACTTTGGGAGGCAGGCAGCTATAAATACATGTGAAAGATAGAGAAGCTGTTCACTGGCTACATACCCAAGGAGAAGGGGTCTGTTGGATACTGTGGAGTGGGCTGGTGTGATCTGTGTGCAGCACCTGCCTGCAAGGCACCAGGTCTGTGCTTAGGGTGGCTTTTTTCCTCATTCCACCTCAGGCCACGTAGTACTTATTTTTCTGTGAATAATGCCAAGTGACAGTGGCAGGAGAAGGATTTGGGAATGAGGGACCTGTTGCCATTTCTGTTGTGGCATTTTACATACCTCTTACCCTTCAAGCAAATGTTCTTGTTCACTTACTCTGTGTGACTTTTGTGTAAATTGGAAACCTTATTCATTTAAAAAATGGGCAATGTTAATACATCACAGGTCCACTGGAAACAGCAATGGTCACTGAAGTAACAGCTCCTGGTTAAACAGATGTTTGCTCTGGGGAAGTGATGTTCCTGCTCTTCAAATACTGCAGCACTGTTCTGGGAATATCATACAGCTCAAAGGGCTTGTTTGTTGGTACAGCACTTTTCACTGTAGCTGCTTTTTCTACAGTGAGGAGAACCCCTGCAGTTCCTCCGAGATCCTGGAGGATCCTGTGTGTTCCTGGCCTTCCATCACGGGATGTGCATTGTCAGCCCAGCTGGCACATGCATGAACCTGCACCAGGTGTGCTGGATGCACAAAAAACAGGTCCTTTCTGTCTAATTCTGGCTCCAAACCTCTTTTCTTCCAGATGTCCACACAGAAGCAGTGCAGGCAGCCCTTGCCAAACATAAAGAAAGGAAAATGGCAGTCCCCATGCCCTCAAAACGACGTTCATTGGTGGTGCAAACATCAATGGATGCCTACACACCTCCGGGTGAGTATCTCTCTATTTTTATGAGAATTTTAGAAATAGTTCTTTGTGCTGCTATGACCTGATAGTCTGTCAGCATAGATAGTAATGGAAATGTCATTTGATGCACACTGAGCTTAACTGAGGTATGTTTGAAGAGAAGGTGAACTGAGTAGTGGAAAAGTCAACAGGGACAGTTCACATGATTGCTTTGCCCTTGGTGGCACCTTAGCTTGCACTGGTCCTTTTGGGCTTACACGGGCCTAACTATGGCCAGCTTGTCATACTTTATGATAGTTTAAGTTCCTTTCATGTTTCTGGTTTATTCCCTAACAATGTAATGTAACATTGTCTTAGCAATTAGTTGTGCCATTCCTTTTCAAGTTCATCTGCTCTTTTTATCTACTAGACTGTGAAAATACCTCATATCTCATGCTTCTCATACTCACTGAATCTGGCTGAGACTCCCATTTCACTGAGGGTTGGATTTTGTACAATTGTAAAAGTGTCTCACAGACTTTGTGGAGTGAGCTTAGGAAAGTATTTTTTTATATTCTCTCCTGGCTGGAAATCTTCAGAAGATGCCGTGTTTAACATTATAAAGGAAGACTTTAATTATCTTTTTTTTTTTTNTTTTTTTTTTTTTTTTTTTTTTTTTTTGTACAATAATACACCCTCCATGACCTTAGAGCAGGAGATGTGCACAGTTAGCAACCGACTTAGTTTCAGGGCTTTCAGTATTGCAGCTTTCTCATTATGTTTGCCTACCTTCCTGAGATTTTCTTAATGGCACTTTCTTTAGATTTGTGATATGAATATGAGTTATTTCTATTAAGAAAACCTCAAAGCACTGCAAGCTAACAGGCTGTTTTTAATTACTAGATACTTCTTCTGGTTCAGAAGACGAAGGCTCTGTACAGGGCGACTCCCAGGGAACTCCCACCTCAAGCCAGGGGAGTATAAACATGGAACATTGGATCAGTCAAGCGATCCACGGCTCTACCACATCAACCACTTCCTCCTCCTCGACACAAAGTGGAGGCAGTGGTGCTGCACACAGACTAGCTGATGTTATGGCTCAAACACATATAGGTCAGTATACAGATGTGTTGAGTGTGTCCAGTTTAACATGAATTTTGACTCTCACATTCAGCTGATGCTGCTATATGAAGTCTTACAGAAGTCTTTCCTGTGCTTCTTCTTTGCTTTCTAATATTTACATATATTATATGGAGAGATAGTCCTACATTCCTATTTCAGGAGGGGGAAAAATAGAAGTTTAGATTTGGGGGTAAACTTATTGTGTGGCAAACAGGGTCTAGCTATTGGTTGCCAAATACCTAAAAATGTACAGTTGCATGACTTTCATTACTTAGCACTATAAAGGTCTCTGTAGGATTCATCAGTAAGGAAAATCAGTGCATGCATCAGTAGGGATTGCTTGCATATGAGTTTCCCCCATTGCTGCACCACTTTAATTACAGAGCTTGAGTGATTTTTTGATAATTCTGTTAACAGTAGTCCTCTTAAACGTATTTTTTCTGCCCTTAATTGAATTTAGAATACTTGAACTGGGATATCTAGCGATTATACTCAGTGGGAGAGACCATTATATAGCTTCAGAGAAGGGAGCTGTTATTATTAATAGCTTGTTTATTTCCTTTGGAAAGATCCTAGGAAGTCAAAGCTTTCTTTCCATTAGGGCTAAGCTTCACAGACATAGTTTCTGAATATTGTGCCATTGCCACTAGTCTTTATTGACATGAGGCAGCTATTTGATTGGATATGTGGAAAGCAAGGCTTGGTTTCCCTTCACTCTTCAACTGCTTATCATGCAAAGCATTTGCTTTGGGTCTGTTCTTGCTGGGGTGTGTATTTTGGGCCCTCACTGAAAATCTGTTGAAGTCTGTTTTGGAACAGATAAAGCAATCTTACTACTGTCTTACTACAGTTTGTGTGACTGTTCCTCAACTGACACTTCCTTTTCAACTATGTGTAATGAGATACATGAAAGCTTCTTCAGTATTCCTGGTTTTATGTGCTAGAACAGGAGTACATATCCCTTGGTTTTTTGCTATGAGTATAGCTTGATGTAACACCTGTATTTTCAGTAATCCTCTCATCATGATCTGGAGCTGCTGAATTGCAGTCGGAGGAAGAACTTGTATTGTATTCATAAATTCATGCTAAATGAATGCTTAGAACCTTGTTTTAGAAACACATACACTTGGAAACACATTAATCATTGCATTTGATTATTTTCTGTGACTTCATCATGCTACAGGAAATTATAGCATAGAGAATTAAATTTATCCAAACTCTGAAAGGTTGCATTACTCACACACCAAGTCTTAATATGTCTTTAAATATAGCTTCTTTATAATTTGACATTTTAGTAATTTTAAATCTGGCACAGTAAATCTTCTTTTATAATCACTGAGTTTGTGGTAAATAATACAGCATTTATAGAGCTAAATTAAGATGGCACTATTCTGCAGAAGAGGGAAACTACTATTTCTTATACTTGTTTTATTGTGCCTTGTTGTTGACTAGACAGACCTTGCCTTTGAAGGAAGGAGCTGAGCTTACCTCAGTGTATGCATATTTTCATTCATTCTGACAATAAGATGCCTTAAATTGCATCTCTTCTTGGACAGTAGCTGAGGTGTAGTAATGTAAAGGTCATTTGGGCACCAAATATGAGTGATGAGACTGGGATCTTATGGTTGCCATCAATCGTTGTTGCTAAAATCACTGGAAATGTAAGAGAAGCTGCACAGTTGATAACTCTAAGATGTATTTCTTCATGGGTGAGCTGCATTCTTTAAGAATTTGAAATTAAATTGCTCTTTTGTTTCTTTCCCATCCAAGAAGGTAGATTTTGTATTTAAATGTATTCTAAGAGGTAATAGCTTTGAAGTATTCCTACAGAAAACCTGGCTCTTTGCAAGGCAGCGGGCCAGCGATGGTGGATGAATAAACGCCTTTGGTAGGAGAGAATACGAGAGAGAAGAGTAATCCTGTTCCTTAAAGCTCCTCAGCTACCAGAGACAGTTTGTTCTTGGTCACAAAGAGCATATGTTACCGTGGTTTGATGTTTGTTTGGCCCAGGGAATTGTTCTCCAGAGACAGGCCAGCCTGCAAGAGAGCAATCAGCTGTAGATATGTAATGCCATACTCTGAAGGTGGCAATTTTAAAAACTAAAAATTCAAAGTGCAACAGGGAGGGCCTTAGTGATGACCCAAAAAAGCCCTCCATTCTGATATCCACTAGTATTTTACCTCCAGAGTGCATCACAGAATGAAAGGGAAATTTTTTCCAGTTTAAGTATACTAATGCAGGCTTGAAAAGGGATTTGATAAAAAGCTTTGGCTATAATATGATCAGAGTTATCTTTGTGAATCATTTGGATAATTTGCATAAGATATTATATGCTTTTAATGTTATACTGTTCATTTAATTTGGCTGCTGCTGCTTTATTGTGGCCAAAGTTCTAGTTTGGGATAGATATCATTTTAATATTTATTCTCAGCTTTAAGATGCTCAGCTGTCTGCATTAAGCTACAGGGAAAATCTTCAGTTTGGCATAGGTATCACAGTTGTGTTCAGTAATTCTTGAATTTAGAGGTCAAATCAGTGAAATCTGTAAAAAATATCTAATGTTCTGACCCTTCTTTGGGTCAGTACTGTGCATATTTCTAAGATCTTTAACCTTTCATTTGTTGGTATTACATGGTTTGGATTTCTATGTATATAAAAAGCAGGGACAGAAAGCACAGCCCGAAGCTCACAAAGTTCATGCGATGAAAATTACACAGTGCTTGCCTGTGATTATAAATCTATATAAAGTTAATCATCTCACTTCAAAGTTTTGATCTTATAGATGCATTTAATTTTTCTTTTATATGCTTCAAATATGTTTCTGTTTGAAAATCAAAGTCTTCTATCCACATTAAAGGCTACATAGATTGCTAATCAAATGAATACAAAAACATGTGCCATAAGCATGGCTGATAGTTTTCAGACAACTTGAAAATTCTTGTGTTCTCAGGGGAATGTTAACTTATACAGGATGCTAGTTTAAAATACAAGCTGTCACCTGGACATCAGTACAAGAAAAACCCAGCTACAAGAGCTGCATCTCTGACTCTGGATTTCCCTTCCCTGACAACCAGAAGAGCCAGCTTATCTGGGAGTAAAAGCTGCATTTTCTTAAAGTACAGTGTTGCAGGAGTGCTTTTTGAGTTCCCAGAGACTTTTCAAACACCTGGTTCTTATGTGAGCTTCCAAACCTCCACTGAAAGTATTCCTCCACTTCTTTGCTTCTCCTCAGACGTGGGGCTTTGTCAATGCATATGCTCTATCCCTACACAAATGTGCTCTGCTTTGTTGGACCTTTGTGATCTTCATGAAATGGGGTAAATGATGTCGCTCCAGTGGCAGAAATGAAGAGAGCCTTAACTGGAAACAGATGCTCTGTCTGTGATCTTCTAATGCAAGGATATTGGAAGAGATGGGTATAGGAGGTGACACAAATATGTGTGTTTGATGGAGGAAGTGCTTTGAAGTCATGCAGCTGTCACAGTTTCTACTTTTTAGTGAACAGATGTGTCAGGATCATGATTCTTAATGAAACCTCAAACAATTCTTTAAGTTATCTGACATAAGACCAAGCAACTCTCTACAGATTGTGTCCATAGGCCAAAGCTTAGACTGACTGTTCTATACAAAAAGGTACATTTCACATAACATAACTATCTTTTTCTTTAGAAGTCATTCAGACCAAAGTTTTGTCTGTATGATTTTCATTTCTCCAAGCCTGACTCAGACACTAACTGACCGAAGATTTGTGAATCTAATGGGTGAAACTTAGAGCTGTAGATACTGCCATGATAAGACATCTGTTAAGCAGATACTGTAAAGGAACATTTCAAGACAAACCCTAATATTCCTCTTCTTCTGGATAAAAGTAAATAGCAGCTGGGCAGCCAGGGAACTAGAACTCCTTGACTGACCTGTGGTGGCAACCTTGGGAAGAGAGTTTCTTTAAGGCAACTTCAAGTGTAAGTGCTGTCTGTTCAAAAGGAAACCCTTTTACAAAAGATCAGGACTCTTGTTATGTTCTTTCACCCTGCTCAGCACCATGTGTAACAAAGAAGAATTTGGTTTTAAGCACAGAGTTCTGAAGGGTGAGCATCCCTGCTCATGTATCTTCTGCCCCATGCATTAAAAAAAATTAATCTTTAACTCCAATTCACTTTGCCTTGTAAAGTCTGAAAGATGGAAATACTTCACTGGAAAGATGTAAGCAAATACAGCTCACTTTAAAAATACTTTCTCATGTTACTAATAGCTGACTAAGTACAATTATTTTCTTAGTCATGATCTCCCATATGCATAGCAAAACTGCATTATAAGTAAAGAGAAAGATAAACATCAGCATTTTTTAATTGACTTAGTTATTGAGTAATACAATCATGATCTATAAAAAGCTCTTGCTGCTTAACAGAAAAGGGCAAAAAATGGTGCTGAGTCTAAAATAGTTGATAATGACAAGAAATTTAAAATGAAGACATTATTCAAGTAATTACCAGCATAAGCTTCATTGTTCAATCTATTGTACTTCAATTGGTCAGTTATAACACAATATAAGGTGTTTCAGTAAAATTGTAACAATGGACATGCTCAGAAGCAAAAGCTCCAGCTGGACATTTGTAGAATGCAAGATGTTTTGAGTTGCTCAAAAAAAGCCGTTTCATGTTTTCTTCAACCCGATAATATGATTGGGTGATAGGATTGAGCCCTTACGATGTTCATGAATATAAACATTAAATAACAGCTGCAGACATTAATGTCATGTCTTAAATTTTCACAATGATTGTCTGTCAAATGCTACCTTTAAATGAGAACTATGCAAAATAAGCATCTATTATAGCATCCTTTTCCTGTATGTGTAGCAAAAAAAGTTAGTTTTCTGTGTTGGTGGTGCATAAATTTGGGATTGAATGTACAAGAATCACAAAGTTCAAAACTCATAAAAATAAAAATGCTTTATAATTATGTTTGAGATTAAATTTACTGTAGAAGTTGGTGTTCTAGTACTTATGGCACCATAGTGCTTAAAGGAAAGGTTTAGTAAAAAGCACATCTTGAAAACAGTACTGATCACAATGACATTTTTCCAGAATTTTTTGCATTTTGAAAGACTCTTACCCTGTTGTAAAATAGAATGCATTTCCTTTCACTTCTGTGGCAACAGAATGATGACCTGCCTTCTTTTGTAACTCAGAGGCTACTGGGGATCATTTATGTCAATTGAAAGAAAAGTTGTTATTTGCTTGTGGTGTTTATCTCAATCTAATCGAATGTGGATAAAAACCTGCAAAAAATTTATGAGACAACCCATAAAAATAGTATAAATACGTGGGAAATACAGACTCAGACTTGAAAACATGCGAAGACAAACTGTGGTAGCATGCTGAGTTATCAGGCCATGAAAGAGAAAGATTAGCTCTGTGGAATTGTTCAGCAGTGCTGGCATGAGTCAAACCAAATCGTGTTTGCCTTCTGGAAGGCAAGGCTTTGTTATGCGGAAGAATTGAAATATCTCTATCTAAAAATAGTAGACAAGCAAGTGTCCATGAAGAATGCAAAGTTCATGTTTCTTTACATTTTATTTCTTGCCTCTGGTTTCCAAGCCTGCTATGATTGACTTTTTTCCTTTCTTAACTAAAATTGACATATTCAAAATACAGAGGTTATAAAAGTGATATGCATTGGCACTTGCAAGTGATTGACAACGTGCTGTGTTCTTTTTACTTAGAAAAACCAACACAATAATCCACCAAAAGTGTATTTCTCTGGGCCTTTTCTATTTGCAGATGTCCACAAGCTTTAAATAAAATCAGATGTCAGTGGAGAGCCTACAACCTAATTGTATAATTTTTTTAGCCTATCGCTGATGTGATTGCAGATATACAGCCCTGTTTTAATCAGTGCAAACTTTATTTACTAAAATCATACTACACGTTATAGTTCAGTACAATCATTTTATGCATTAACCTTAATGCCTGTTCAGATGTTTGGGGAAAAAAAAATCAAATGGTCACCTTTCCTCTGCCCTTTGCTTTTCTGCCTTCTGACACTAGGGGTACACGATTAAACCTTTTAACTTACTTTTCACAGAAAATCATTCTGCCCCTCCAGATGTTACCACTTACACCTCAGAACACTCAATACAAGTAGAAAGACCACAAGGATCAACAGCACGGGTGGCACCAAAGTATGGCAATGCTGAGCTTATGGAGACTGGTGATGGTATGTCACAAAGCGGAACTGGGGTTATTTTGAGTATCCTGACCTTTTTAGTGGTTACTGTATGCATCTGCTCTTGTTTTTTGAGTGTTCTTTGTGTTTTTTTTCCGGGCACTTTTCACTTGTAAACACAAAGTTGCAGCACCTTTACAGTTCTAAAATAAGCTGATATCAATGAAGATAATATAGAGAAATATTTCTTAATCAACAGAGCTGATTCCCCTTAGAAACTGTTTGGCAAAAACCCGCAGAGAATCTCTTTAGATTTGCTATTATCATGCTGTCTGGTTACAGCTAGCCTGTTTTTTTAAATGACGAAGAATGTGACATGCTAGGATGGATCTTGAAAATTGACATTTGAAGTTTTATTCTCTTGAGATTTTTTTTTTTTGAAAAACAGTTATTTGTAAACCCTTCCTTATTTACTGCTCCTCTTTTCTAAAACTTACCGAACAATACTTCAGCACAGCATGGAATTGTTGACCAAGTGTACTGCATCTAAACTTAGTAGCTTCAGCGCTAAACACCACTTGGCAAAAGTTTTGCAGCCAACCTTACGGAAGGGTAAGAAGTTGAAATTCCTGCAATGCAGTGACAGAAAGCTATTAGTTCAGGAACAGATGACATGCACATTGGAGAGGCTTTGCACTCGAATAGAGAAAAGGAAGGGGGAGGTGATTGATGGGACTATATTATAAAAATGCCCCTTGCCCCAGGCTGCTGCTCAGAGCTGTGTTTTCTGAAGTGCTGTATGGGCAAGCATGCTCCCCTTGGAGATTGCTGGCTGGTGGGATTGGCTGTAGGGATGTTCACAGAATACAGGGTCATGCTGAAGTAATACAAAGATGTGAACCATGTTTAAGATAGGTATTGGACAGATGTCCCCTGCAGTGTAAAAATAACCCAGAATAAATGATGGGGCAGAGCCTATGACCCACACTCCTCACCAGGCTGCAGTCTAGTCAGACAACATTGGTATGGCTAGTGATCATGGGGAGGGAGAGTGCCAGTTTATTCACTGACCATTGCTGAGGGAATTCTCTCAGGGTACTGACATTTGCTGTAGGGACATTTTTTCCACTGTGCTTCTCTCCCTCAGTCTGTGTGCTGTTTCCCCTCTGATTTTGCAACCTCGCTCTGACATTGTTGTATTGGTTTTATTCACATTAGGCATCACTGTTCCTTTTTGCTTGTATGTTTTAATGTTAAATACTTGAGTCACGGTATGGCATGAAACTGTAGTTGTGGTGGCCTTGCAGTCCTAGACCTTTTCTTACCCCACTTGATGTCTGGTGGGTGCAGCGTAGCCATCGACTGATGTCTCCATTGATCCCTGTCCTGCAGGAGTACCAGTGAGCAGCAGAGTGTCAGCAAAGATTCAGCAGCTGGTCAATACACTAAAACGGCCCAAACGACCACCATTACGAGAGTTCTTTGTAGATGACTTTGAGGAATTGTTAGAAGGTAAAATGACTGTTTTTCAAAAGGTTTGGGGATCGCTTATTAAAACTCTGTAAAATATTTGTCTCCTACGTTGACTTTCTAGAAAGCCAAGTAAGCCCTCCCTGTACTGGCAAGTACCAAAAAAACATTGGTATTCAGTGGAAACTGCTTGTAGTAAGCTTGGACATCATAGTGCTGTGGAGTCAAAAGTCTCTCTTGTTTGCTCAGCTCCTGGTTCTGCTTGCAAAGAAATAACAGAAGAGAGTGCAGGGAAGCTTTGTTTTGAGAACATTCAGCTGTGGCTTGCAGCCATTGCTTTTGAACACCAATATGAGAAAATCTATTAGTGAGGGAGCATGTTAAGTGTTTTACGCATCCTTTGTGTAACAGTGAACTATGAAAAATGAACTAAATGTAAGATAGAAACAAAGATACAATTGGAACAAAAAGTTCCAATAAATGGAACTTTTTTTAAAAAAAAGACCAGTGCTTTGAGAATTAAGATTTGCCAGGATGTGGAAATTTAAATAGTCTTCACAAGAATTTATAAGAAGACATGTAACAGAACATGACTTAAATCAATCTGTTACTTGTTAAAGTACATTTTTGTCAGTAGTCCTGCAGTTCATCTCATTACTGCATTTTTCCCAGGAAAAAGTATTCTCCATCTCTCTTTAGGAATAAAGAAAGGTTGATTATTTTGAAGATAAATATATGCATGCTGCCTCAGCAGTTTCTTTCCCTGCTTATAGAACTAGTGTAAGAACAAGGACTTTTCATTCCTGAGGTGCTTCAGTTGCTTGATCTGTGTTAAAGTTAAAAGTAAATGATTCTGTTCTATTTCTCTGTTGCTTCTCAATACCTTCTTACGTTACTGTTTTCAGAATATTTTGCAAAGGTAACTTATTCTCTTGATTACACAGGTGTACACAAGGTATAGAAATTCACATGGTAACTGTGTATCTTTTCATAATCATAAGTTCAACAGCCAGATCCAAACCAGCCAAAGCCAGAAGGAGCTCAGATGTTGGCTATGCGTGGGGAACAATTAGGTGTGGTTACAAACTGGCCGCCTTCCCTGGAAGCAGCCTTGCAGCGATGGGGGACCATCTCACCAAAAGCTCCTTGCCTAACCACTATGGATACCAATGGAAAACCACTGTATATTCTCACTTATGGTGAGCACTCTTGGAACTATTTTTGCTTTTATATATTCTGTACAGTGTCTGTGCATAGTAAATGCATAAATATATAGTGAAAAAAGCCTTGTAATGATGCATCTGTTCCGTTTGTGAGTAGAGTAAGACAGCTCTGAAGCTGTTGATGTCTGAGTATGGGTTGCTGAGATGTTACAGTATGATTTATTTCAGACAGAGGAAAAGAGCTGAGTAGATACACCCGTGGAATAACAGATTATAAATTAAAACCACCTTTCAAATAGAAATGCGTCCTAGGGCAGATTTTCCTGAAGATTAATGTCTAAACCCATTGCTCTTGGATATCACCCAGGCTTTGTTCTGCAAATGCCTAACCTGGGGTATAAAATTCATCAGCTTCCTGAAGAAGTTAAAAAGGATTTTTTTCCTTGTTTTCTGACATTGTAGAAAGTGTGATTTTAATTATTTCTCCTGATGGGTAGTTGTACAACTAGCAAGTGCACCCCCTAAAAAGAGATTTGCCAGGATATATTTCAGTGTGACCTTTGGTACGTTGATGTAGTTCAGTGTGTACTGCCTGACAATATATTGCAACCAAGAAAAGCCAAATAAAAATAAACATAAGGATACCTCTGACAAATAACTCTCGTATTGCTTCTAATTTTGAGATGTTCAGGGGACATTTGGGAGATGTTCAAAAGAATTATTATGAATAACTGTCAGACTTTGAAGGCGAGTTGGAACATTTCCGTATGTTATTGATATGGATATAAAAAATTATTTTTCTTTTTTTATTTCTGCCTTCTCAGGGACTTGGAGTTCTGTGCAGAGAATGTTGTTACATGCTGTGATATAGAGATCTGTCTGTTTTGTTCAGTGCTGAACGTTCATTTCCATTCAGTGATGGTCCCTGGCCAAAAAGTTGTCTGCTGCAAGTTTGGCACTGCAAATACACTTAAAGGCTTTCAAAGCATAAGAGAACCTTTGCAACTGAGGGTCATGCACGAAACATTTTCCCTTCAGGTACTTTAGAGTTAAGAAGTGACTTAATTTCAGGGGCAAACATACAATTCACCGTTGATGAATGTTTTTCTTCCTTGAGGACATTTGCTTGAAACTAGGGAAGAATTTTAAAGTTTGCAATTACATGTTTGCAGAAGTCTTGTCATCTACTGAATGCCCTAAATAAATTGGACAGGAAAGGAAATTAAGCTGTTACTGAGAATCAGACCATTTTTCTGAGTTTGGGATTCTGTCCAGAGAGTCTGAACATATGTCCTGCTTTGCCTGAGGCTGTAGGGTGAGCAAATCAACCCGAGGAACATATCTGCATGGCTCATGGAGCCACCTAGCCTGCTTCTCTGTTCTAAAATAACTCTTTCCTCTTCTGCATTGTCTGAATCTGGAGAAAAGTAGGACTAAAATTCGTGTTTTCACACCTTTCATTTGGCAGCACTTTGGGATGTGGTTTTCCTGTTGCCTTTCTTGAGCTCAGAAAAAAATCAGTTCTTTTTTTTTATTTTTTTCTTCTTTTTATAGATAAAAGAAATTATAAACCAAAACATTTCCTAGATTTACTGAATTCTTCTCTGCTAGGTGCATTTCATGCTGACATTCTCTTTCATGGGAAATGTTCATTCACTATGCCATAGTAGTTTTCTTAAATGAAAACTGCTTTGGAAATGTCATTAACAATACAGCCACCTGCCATTTCAGGGTGACTTTATGAATGATTTTGCTGTAGCTAGTCCACCTTCTGTGCCTGCAATATTTTCTAGCAATGGCAGTCATGGCATTTTTTAAACTCAAACATTAATAGATATTAAGCCTCAAAAATCATTAAAGACACTCCTACTCATGAATTTTTATCCCTGTGCATAGTTCCACTGGCTACAGTAGTAATAAACTTTTGAAAGATGAGCTTGGCCACAGTCCTACCACATGGTATTAATGTGACACTGAATTTCTTCATGTGCATGCTATGATCAGGTGGCTAAAATTTTAACTATCAACACTGAGAATTTTCAGTAGACTCTAGTTTGTACTTCACAGTTATTTTCAAGTTTTTTGTTAATTTAAAGCAATATCATTACCAGGAATTTTCATATATTTCACAAATATTCATCAGTTTTAAAAATAATTCTAATTTTCTAGAGTTTTGGTTTTTGAGATGTTGTCATCACTTGCACCTCATCTTGAATATTTTACCTCCATTTACTGTTTTTGCTTCAGTCTTTTCTCACACCCCCTCGTCTTCATGGAAATTCTCTTCCTTTATCCTCCAACTTTCTGGTTAAGAGGAGGCTTCACTTTGGTGTCTTTTGATATTATTCTCAGTATCTTCTCCAATTTTCTGTCCCTGCATGGATGAATTGCAGGTTTTCCTTGCCACTTTTTTCCATCTTTCCAAGATGATTTCCAGGAGTGTCTCTGCAGCTATTAGCTAGATCAAGGCTCATCTTGAGTAGGAGTTCTAATTCCCTCAACACCAAGCATATTTACCTCCTCTTTCATGGGTTGTCGTAGACAATATTGCCTTCCCATCCATCTCTTGGGCTGTAACTAAAGTACCATACATAACCCAGACATTTGTTTCTTTATTTTACAGCCATTCTGTGTCCAAACCTCTCAGGTTATTTTAGGAGGAAATCTTTTCAAATTGAGGCCTTTTGCTGTATCTATGTGGTGAAATCTCATCCCATCTGTAACCCTGGTCTCAATTCTTACATCAGGCTCTCTTCTGGCCCTGAAAAACATAGCGCTGGCCTCTTGCATCTATCCAGGTTGCTTTCTTATTTGCCCTTTGTGGCCTTATGTACTGGAAAGGAGCTCTGAGAATCCACAAAATTCTGCTTCTCCAAAGTCTTCTTCACAACTCCTTTGCTGTCCCTTCCACAGACACTTTTGAGGGCTCAGACCAGAGGCCAGGCTGTGATCTGCTGTGGCAGACAGGGTTGGATCAGTGTTGCAGGGACCTCCTTGTGTGATTTACTGGAATGAATTTCTCCCCCTAACGGTGCTGATGTGGATATGTGTTAGTGTGGCTTTGGGTGGTGAGAGCTCTAGATTATGAAGGGCTTCTGGGCCAGAAGGAGAACTAGTTTAAAGAAGTTGCACTTCCAGCTGTTGCTTAAATCACTGCTGCCCTCCCATTTCTCTGCAGGAGTTCATCAGATTTGTAATGCCTTGTATCTCCTGTGTCCTTTTCAGCAAGTTTTTTGAGCTTCTTGTCTTCATAGCATGTCAGGACTGGTTTTGTCCACATGTCTCAGATTACTTTAGATAGAATAAATGTATAACTGCACTTGCAGACTTGATCCTTTTTTTCAAGCAAGTGTTTGAAGCGGTTTGCCTCAGTTCTTGAAGTTCTTCTCAGTGCCCCAGTTGTAATCTTTATTTAATGTACTCAAAATTCTTAAATTCTTTCTAGTGAATGAAACACTATGAATATTACTTATTTCTCAAATATTTTGTTCCTCTGGGAACTTGTTTAAGTGGAGAACATCTTAGTTAAGTTATTCTCAATCCCTTTATAAATCAAATCACTGAATATGCATAAATTGAAATGTCCGAGATATGGGAAGGAAATATGTCTTTATCGGGTTTTATGGGAGTCTGAACTCTGACTAGAAATGTAATGTGTGCTTTGAGGAAAAGGAAGACAATTTCTGGCTCAGACAAAGTTAATCAGAGTAGTGAGGCATCTGGTTTTAGGATTAATAATGAAGCACTTAGTGATTTCTTAGAGGAGAAACTTGAATAAGGGACAACTAAATCCTATATAGTTCTTATGATATCAGAGCTACTTTTCTTATTTAAAATGATTATTCTAAGGAGAACCAGAAAAGCTGGGGAAAAAGTAAAGGATTGAAAGTAATTTATCAATAAACAAGTTTTGAGCTTTCTTATTGTAACCATTACTAAAAACAACAAAATGAGTACCAGTTAACTTTGTCTGATTCAAAAAATCTCATTTCCTTTATCTAACACTTTCTGTAATCAGATTTTTTAAAAGCATTTTCAGTAGCTCCGATGTAGTGTTTCCCACATCAGAGGCCCCATAGAAACAGCAACACTCGCAACAAAGAGCAGAGGTGACTCTCTGGGCAGAAGACTGTTTTTTCCATTTGGATTCTGTGGAGAAGGAAATGCTTGGAAAATGGCAAATTTTTTTTCAAATGAATTACTGATTTTAAAAATAACTTTAAAGCAACTGCAAACATTTTGGGGCCAAAGTAATTCTGCCTCAGCAGGGGTGATGTTGCTCCTGCTGGAGGTATCCTGGCAAGCTTGAAAGGTAACAGGCCAAAAATAGCCAACCCCAAGCCATTCTGCACCTGGAGTGCAACCTGTACCTCTTCCTGAACTTTCTGTGAGAATCTCCTAGGCCAGGAATTTCACAATTATCAGCAGGAGAGAGAGATTTGAGATGCTTCTGACCAAGTAGCTGCATAACCAGACTGCCCTTACCTCTGAAATAACTCAGGACTCACAGAGCTATGAATAGTCATGGTTTAAATCCCCAGATAGATATCAATCTTATGATTGTTCAATACTTTAAACCTTTATTTCTTTAATAAATAGACTGAAAATTACTGTATAATACGATTCAGACTGCAGTATCAAGCACTGTAATTGCAAGGTTACCTCTATTCTGAATATGTCTGGAGTCCTTCATTCTCTGCAACAGAACATTTTTGTTCTTTGTCTTTGGATTTTTTTATCCCAAAAACCAACAACTCCATTTGCTGTTTAGGCTGGATCAAAAGAATTAATGAAGAAAGGATTACCAGAGTAGTAAAGCTGCGACTATTATTTTGCAAAGCAGAAAAAAAGCCCCTTTACTTAGCATTAGGAAGTTTGCCATTTACACTGGATTTAATAAATGCTCTTGTTTCTGTTTAATACAAGCAATGTCATACTGTGGTATTGAGAAAATGAATATTTGACAAAATTATTTGCAGTTAAACTTTGGCAGTGTCGCAGTTGCTGTGCACGGAGATTGGTAAGCAACCACTGGTTTGGCTTTGTTGAATTAGTGCTGTGTGGTTCTGAAAAGCGTCCTGAAGGTGATCAGGAAATTTCATTGCGGTTTGTTTTCTCTCTGAGTTTTCTCCCTGATACAGCTTTTCTATTAAAACCTTCTTTACCTTCAACACAAACATTTAGTCCTTTTACAGATTTGGAAAGGAAGAGGAAGGGGATTTACTTCAGTGTCATGTGGAAAACATCTAATTTTTGTTAACAGATCCCTTTTGGTGTGGTTTTTAACACCTTGTGATTTCCTTTACCTTCATAACATGTTGCTTAACCAGATGGGACTGGGTATTAACTACCTTCACTTGCTAAATTTTATTGCCATCTGAGTACACTTAAAAAAAAGAAGATAACTGAATACAAAATATATCATTGCTGATGTAGAGTTGCTACTGCTCAACTAAATCAAAACTCCAGTGGCAAGAGGAAAGGGACTAGCTCCACATGGGTGCTAACAGTGTTTGTCACAGCTGCCAGAAGGCGAGATGCTGTTTTCCATCCTGTCCTGCTGAGAATTTCTGCACATGTGATGTCTGCCGGATATGGCTCAGATTCAGAGGCAAAGTGGTACTTGCTGTTACTCACTGGACAGTGGGAACTCTCCACTCAGTTTGCAAGTGTGTGAAGAACCTGAAAGGCCTCCCTACAGAAGCTTGCTGCTAGGGCATGAGAGTCTGGCAGCAACACTCTGGCAAAGTGACAGAAGTGGCTAAGGGAGATGTGATCATCTTTAGAAGAAGATTTATTTCAGTAAATAAGCAATTATAAGTTAGGCAGTGATAGATGGAGAGAAAAGCTCAGTTTCTTACCGTCTTGTGGAGTTATACAAGATTTTGGAAAGCAGCACCACAATTGGCAGCTCAGTGGGAGGTAGGAAAAAGGTTAATAAATTGTAGTAGTAACATGGTATGCATCAACTGCCTGTAGTTGGAGTTTTGTTTTCCAAGATCAGCTAGGCGAACTCTACCAGTCTGCTTTGTATGGGAAATAGTTCTGTGACCTGAAAACTGAGGGGTGATTCATGTTCTTATACATCTAGTGCCCCATGTTACCCACAATACGTTTGTGTGACTGGCAGTCCCAGCACTGGGTCTGCAGAGCCAGGGCCCCTTCCAGAGGGAACCCTCATGCCTTAAACACCACTGGACACTTCTGTAGATGACATGCCAATCCTTCATTTTAAAATGCAAGAAAGTAGTTGTTTATGTTTGTCTAGTTAGGTCAGAGCCTGACAGGCACAAATCCTCTCCTGGTGTGGTGGGTAGGAATGTTGTTTGCAAGGACCCTGCTGCAGTGGGGATGGGGGCAAGAATGTCAGGATCAGGAGGGCTCATGGGGTCTGGTGTTTAGGGCAGGGAAGAAGCAGTGCAGCCCCAGGCTCCTGCACCCATGCTGTGCTGCAGAAAGGGCTGAGGGCAGGTCCCTGCAGCAGCAGCATGGCTGGGAAAGAGGAGCTCTGGCACTGAGCTGGGACATGGGCTGCTCCACTCACTACCAAATGAAACTGTTGCTTGAGTTTCCTACATCTGCCCCCTGCCTTCTAGCCAACTCAGAAGATTAATGGCAGTGTGTTTATCCGAGGAGGGCTGGTGCTTCACTGAACTCGGGCTGAGGACAATGGGACGAGTCCCCGGTGACCGCTAACAGATTTCCCCGGGAGCCCGTGTAACGAAGCGATTTATCCCGCACAAGGATGGGCCCTAAGCCCCGTCTCAGAGCCAAAGCCTTGGATGGAGCACAGCTGGCTTCCTCACCAGGCCTCCCACTCCCACAGCACAGATGTGGCACTGCGCGGAGGTCACGGCAAGGTCGCAGCATCGGGATTTGTGGGAGAGGTTTTAGCAATCGGCTTTTTTCCCAGCAGCGTCTAATCTCTCAACTTTGCAAAGGAAGAATTACTCTGATTTGCAGCCTAGGCAGAACCAAGGAAGGAAACACTTCAAAGATTTCCTTCTTTATAACATCCTCCGTTCCTCAGGGCTGTTATCCTGCAGACGTGGAGTCCTTTGTGTTTCTCGGTGGTGTCGGGTCGGAGAGGGCAAACAGCCAAGGTGACAAAACAAACCCATGGTTCAGTCCACGTTTGGTCAGAAGTTTGTGCCCCATCCAGCAGCCACTGATCTGGCCCTGATCATCCATACATTCCTAGCTCCAGCTTCTAGGTTACTGCTCCTTTTGTGGCCCTTTTTTAATTTACTTTTTTGGAACACAGCTATATACCCTGCTGGAGAAATTACAGACTTCCTGTCGAACACAATTCTGTTCCAGATCTGCCTGGACTTTGCTCGGTTTGCTCATGAGGGTGCCTGGGGGTCCCTGCCCGCCCCTGACAGCCCACAATGGAGCAGAGTTGGCAGCAGCTGAGGGCAAGAGCCTGCAAAGGTTGGAGTGAAATTATAGAGCTTGTAAGGTCTTTGTGTTCTAGCCCCTTCCCAGCTGAATGCAAGCAAGCTGCTTCACTCCAGTTTTCCACAGTTTCATACTCAGAGGCACATGTGTGCCTCAGATACTTAACACAGGTTGGTATCACACCAGTGAAATAGAGAAGGAAAGGGCTGTGGTGACAGAAAATTCAAGTCTTTGCTGGCCACTAGAAAATATTATAGCCATTTTTTGTGCAGCTCAAAGTGTATTCAAACAGAAAGGTGAAGAATTAGGAAGGCAGCCTTATAATATCTGTGTCTTAGAAGATGAAATAAAATTTTGGCAATAAGAGCATCATGAGAGAACATGTTTAAACTTATTTAAAACTTTGTTAGAAAGTACTCCTTTAAATTTTCTTAGTCTTTAAAGAGAACTTAATTTTGGCATTTATCCAGGTCTCTTAGGTGGAGGTGATTGTACTGCATACCTGGGTACCTCTGAAAGAATGCATCTAGATACTGTAATATGAACAGCCCTTAGATTTTAAAGAAAATATTTGATGGCACATTTGGTAGATGAAAAATTAGGGTGAATGTGTCACAAATGTAAATTTAAGATTTGTAACAGATTTAATCTTTACCCAGACATAACTTTTCACAGCAGCTCCTTCAATGTTCATTTCAAGCTTGAAAGGGTTTTTTGTAAAGATGGTTCTCTTTTGCAATTCAGAACTTTTGCCAGGCTTTTGATTTCCATTCTCCAATATTCTGTATCATTACTAATTGCTCTTTTAAGTTTGTTGCCACTGAAGCTTTAATGTTGAAAAACTTTAGGAAAAAGAGTATTTGCTTTCTTAAGGCATCCTTTTTTTTTTATCCTCCTCACTTGTCAAGTTCAAGTGTTAACTGTAGCAGCAGGGATGATTTCAAAGTCTTTCTTTCCATCAAATGTAGGAAGCTCTGTCATAGTTCTCTGAGAGTTAATCCTGCAGACATACTCCTGTATCTGTGCTGTTTCCAGTGAAACAGAATTGTGTTCCTTTCTGAGCAGCAAGACAGTTCAACATGCAAATACTGGTGTAATTTTAATAAATTAAAAACTTTGCAAAGCATAGTTTGATGATACAATATTACTGTTTTCATAAGAAATAATTACATTTAGTACTTTCTCCATAACAAGCAGCAGTGACCCTTCCAATTTTTCTTAAGTGGGAAAAAAGAAAATCTGGCCTTCTCATCACACTTTATATTTACATCGGATTTGCACTTAAAAATGATTCAGTAGTATTGCATTTTATAACCAGGATGTGGAGGAACTTATTATAGCAACTGCTTGGCTTAGTTATAAATAGCAATACTGCATGTTTGGGGGCCTGAACTGCTGAACTCCATAGGTAATCCGTTGTCAGAACCTATTATCGTTTCAGTTATTGGTGGGCATGAATTAAAGATTTGTTACTGTCAGACTGAATAGTGCTTAAAGACAGTACTTGGGGGCCAGCCAAGCACAAGGGCTGTTAAACTTGGTATTGTTCACATGGAAGTAACAAGGTCTCTAAACAAAGGGCATCTGAAAGAGCAAAGATGCCGATCACTTGAAGGATAAACGAAAGGCCTGTAATGTGGGAAAAGAAGTCTTGGTGAGAGAATTTTTCTTTATTGAATGTTGGGATGAGGACTTGGTAAGGATTAGGTAAGAGTGGTGCTGGAAAGGTGAAGCAAGGGAGAAGAGAGACAGTAAGGAGGGGGTACCTGGGGCAAGTGAAATGAATCAGAGAAGAGAGGGTATAGGAGCAGGTGAGAAGGCAAAGCCAAGTTCAATGGAAGAAGGCCCAGGATTAATAGTGAAACAGCCATATGGATGTGCTAAAGTTCAGAGGGTCCCTGCTGCTTCAGTGTGCCCCTTTGGCTGGGGGGTGTTTTCTGTTTGTTGGGGTTTTCTTTTCTTTGCCTCTGCTTCTTGGGACTCCTTTCCTTTTTCCTTGGTGAGAGAATTGCCGTGGAGAAACCTGATCACCCTCGAGGTCAGTCTGTGCTGAAATGTGCCATGTCCAACTTGCTACAGCTAAGGTGTTAGGGTGATGTCTGGACTTGATGATGTACCAGCCCCTTCTAACAGTTAATTTCAGAGTCAGGATCCAATTTTCTCCAAAGTAAGAAACTTCTGCCATAAGGAAAACTATTCTCACTTTTCTTTTTTTTTTTTAAGTGCTGCTGTCTTGAAAAAAGAAGTTCAAAGAAAACTTCTGATAAGTATTTAAGTATTTCCACTATTCCCAGTAGTGGTGTCATATTTAGCTGGAAAACTAATATAAATGTTCTTACGGTGTGTTTTCCACTTCTCAGGTATTCTTTCTCTTTAATAATCTTGTAAAGCTTAAGAATTTTTGTAGTAATTTTGAAAATTTTGTGTTAATAGGCAAACTTTGGACCAGAAGTATGAAGGTTGCTTATAATATACTACATAAATTAGGCACAAAACAAGAACCAATGGTACGACCTGGAGACAGGGTGAGTATCTCAATGATTATCTGTAATAGTTCAAATCCAATGTTGGTAAAGAGAGAATGAGGTATTTAGGGTGCTCAGAGGAAATTAGTGAAGTGAAATAATGGGGCGTGGGACGGGGTGCTGAAATCTGCTGTTTACTCCCTGAGACTGATCATTCAGACAGATGTTTTGAACTGCATGATAAGTAACGTGGGCTGGTACCCCCTGAATAGTAACTTGAAGTTGTGGCAACATCAACAATAAACATTCCCATTGAAAGTGATTTTTGGACTTTGAACAACAGTCTGTTTAGCAAAAGCTTGCTTATGGAGCCTGGAGGTGTCATGTGGATAAAAAACTTACTTACTAATGACTTTGTAGTTGTTGAGATGGTAGAAACAAGAGGAGCATTGTGGAGGACAAAGACAAGCAAAGTCAGCACATTTTGGCAGCCAGTTGAATAAATAAATGACGCTGACTGGTAACAGAGAACATTTCCATTCCTGGTTCTGACTCTGATGCAGCTACTGCTAGAGCCTGAATCTAAGTAGATGGATAAAGCCCACAGAGAGCAAGAGTTGCAGAGGTTGCACTTGAAGATGTTAAATGAAGACAAGAACATCCTATGGTTTTGCTAACAATGTACTTACAAACCCACCCCTTTGTCTGCCAAGGCTGGCTGAACCTGCTGCTCTTTTTCTCTGCCAGAGTGCGCATAGAAAATTCCACAGGTCCCATTCCAGTTTGGATCTAAGCCATGGAATGGATATTCCAGAACAAATTTGTCAGAAATGCAAATTTTAGTCCTGCCCTAGTGCTTAGAGTTGTGAGTGTGGGATTAAGTTTCCCCCTCCGGGGTCTGATAGCAATTCTCAAACTGTTGGTTCACTTGATCCTCTTGTGCCACATGTGAGAAACATGTCTGCTTGCATTACACATGTCTTAGGGCTTCAAAAATGAGAGCATTCAATAATGCTTCCCAGAAGGAAAAAAGAGGGGAAAAAAAAGTGACAGTTCTTCTTGTGTTTCTTTTTGAAAAAAATCATAAAGAAATTAACTAAAGGATCTCTAGATCCTTAATCTAAATTGCTTCCTATGACAACATTCAGCCAGGACTAGGATCTGAAGACTCTCTTTTACTTGACTTACAAGAGTGTCTCTAAGCAACAGCAGAAGCAGCAAGTTGTTCAAGTGTACACATCAAAACAGTCCACCCAGAAAGCTCCAAAGGAATAAAGTTCACATATGGGCAATGTGCATCTCTGCTTATCTATTGTGTGCTGCCTGACCATCTTTGTAACCATTTTCTGCAGTAGTCACTGGTATCTCCTAACATTAAGAAAGGATTTGTGGATAGTTCAGGCTGAAAGCTGGAAGTTTAGCTAGCACAGGACACGTAGGGAACAAATTGCAGCTCTTCTAAAATAAGTCCGCCTAGATTAGAGTGAAACAAATGTTTATAGCTGAGTGCTCAAAGCATATGCTTTGTGTTGTAAAAACATCTTGCCTGGCATCCCTGTGTAACAGGAACGTGATCATTTGAGGCAATTTTACATTGAAGATGAGGTGTTACAGCACTTCTGATGCTCTAGGCTGTGATTCTGGCTGTTACACCCCTGTTGTAATAACATAAAAGCTTTCTGACCTCTTTGAAGGTGACTTTATTCTGTGTAATGTGTGTTGTGTGACAACACTTAAAGGTAGTTTTTAAATACTAAATGAAATCCAGGCACATATTTCGGGTCTTTTCCAAACAAGAACGTATTTATTTCCTTATTTTGGTATATATAAAATAGTTTATATTTTCGCTTTAAAAACACCTTCTATCAATACAATCTCTGTTTTTCATTACCATTATTACCTAATGACTACCATTACCTCACCTCTTAGGTTCTTTGTCTGAGCCAAAAGTAAATGAACGTGCCTGCATATCCTTCCTTGTTTCTGGTATTATACGTGGCAAACTGCATTTGCCTTCTATAGTAACTTCAGAAATTTAACCTTGCATCACCCCAGACAGCTGCCTGGAAATTAATCTTGCTCTCTGAAATATCTACTGGCTAACCAGATTCTCTGTTAATATACACTGTATGATTTGTTTTCCTTCAACTTTATCTCTTTTTGCTTTTACACACATTATTTATTTATTTGGTACAAGTCTGTTAGTGATTAATGTTTTTTGGAGAGGAAGTTAATGCCTCATTCCCACTGGACTTCAGTGAGATTTTTTTCACCTCTGTCAGCTCCTTTTCAAAGATTCCCAGCCAAACCTTCACTGCCTTTGTGTAAGCAGAGAACCAGTGCAAAACCCAACAACCCTCAAAGTATATTTTGGGATCTTTCAGATGTTTGCTGGGCTCAGCAATCTCTACCATCCCCTCTGTGCACCTGACAAAATCCCTGTATTTCCATTTGCATACAGTGAGCTCTGCACAGCCATCTCCAGCACTTGGATTGTTTAATGTGCAAGTGTGCAGAAAAAGTAGCAGTGTATTTGCTCTGACCGTAAAGAGTTATGAGGTTAAAGTCTTCAGCTTAAAAACCAGAGATATTGTGGGCCCACTTGGACAAGGCTGGTTACATTTCTTCTAGTTTGAAGAAATCAAGTTGATGTATGGAAGGTGACTGTCTTTGAAGCCATGTGAAAATTCTGGAAGTACTTATAATCTCCAGTAACTGAACCTTGGAGCATACATGGAAACATCACAATTTTACTTCAACAAAACTCCTATGGATGTCAAAGCAGTCAAAACTCAAGAGCTACCAAGTAGTTTCAGCAAATTTCAAGGTGCTGTGATAATACAGCCTTGTCCTGTGTGTGAGCCCAGAGGAATGAGGTTTGGAATCATTTGCCATGCCTTTGCATGCCACTGCAGTTGACTGTGCAGGAGTAACCAGCTGTGTTACAGCTGTTCAGGACGTGAGCTCAGAACGCCTGTCTGACTGAACCGAAACAAAACCCGCGAGAGGATCCAGCCACTAAAGTCATTCACCAGTGAGAGCAGTACTGTTCCCTGCCCTTGCAAGGAGAGCTGTGGGCTCTCTGAAGTGGCTGGATCCTCAGCAAGGCTGTGAACCCTCCCCTCTCCTTCCGCTTTGCCTGGAGGATCTCAGGCATTGTCCTGCCTCAGGCAGGGCCCTAAGGAGTTAAGCTGCACAGTTCAGCACCTACTGAGCATTCCAGTGATCTGTGATTGGTTTTGGCATTCTTTTATCTAAATAATTCCCCAGCCCTAGCCCTGAAGCTGTGAAGTTCAACAAATCCACACCTAGGCTGGCATGTGATAGGGCCAGCTCTGGATGTAATGTTTGCTTCTAGATACCAGTTCTTTGTGTGCACGCAGCACACAGAAACTTGGACAACAGGACAGTCCTACACCAAAACTGTTGCATGAGGCCAAGTATAGTGAAACAAAACAGTGTGTTAATGATTGACATAATGGCATCTTAGTCTGGGTAATCTGAATTGGTCACATGTACACGTCAGTTTTAGTAACTTCAAGCAAATGATTACATTAGAATCTAAAATTCCTTTAATTCCATTTACTTGGTTATTTAACACTGGTAAAGCAACCAGTTAATTCAGAACCAGATGAAAAGTGTTGTCAAAGTAGGAAACAATGCAGCATGAAAATATTTAAATACATCCTAAGTGAAAATATTCATAAAATAAATATTTATCAGAATAAATTCCTTCTGATTCCTCATTCATCTGTCATTAGGCATTTGAATAGCTGTCTTAGAAGTGCTCCAGTATCATCTCCATCCAAAAGGAAACATGGAAACTCCAATTATCATTATCTGACACCTAGGATAAAGCATTTTTAACGTACATCTCTCTCTTTCAGGTAACACTTGTGTTTCCTAACAATGATCCTGCTGCTTTCATGGTGGCATTTTATGGCTGCCTGCTTGCGGAAGTTGTCCCCGTCCCTATCGAAGTGCCACTTACAAGAAAGGTGGGGAACTGAGTTTCTTCTTTATACTTCATTTGAGAACTTACATCAGAATAAATCACAACTGAACATAGCTTTTGAGTACATTTTTGTGGTTAGCTAGCTCTGAATCTGAGGATACCAAGGTAGTGCTGTGTGGTGAATTATATATAGTTCCTTCTTTTTTGTGATGGAAAATCTGAAGGTGTGCTTGCAGTTTCAGCAAATGCAGGTCTGCACGGAAAATGAGAGGAAAATTTTTCAAGAGGACAGCTCTGCCAGTCATAGATGTATTATCTTTGCTGCCTTTTAAAGCCTTCTGGTGTTGGCCAGTGACAAAGAATCATTGGCAACAACTGCTGCTTTTCCACCTGTCCCTGCAACCCAAGCTATGTTATAATGCCACTGGTGCTGTGTGTGCTACTTCAAAGCACTTACGGAAATGCCTTCTGTGTCTATATGTGCATATGTATCCCAAAGCTTCTGTCACCATGGTCACCTCTGCCAAGGGTGGCACTGGAACAAATTCAGCTCAGGAATTCTTGCCACAGAGCACACATTAATAGAGAAAACTGACCACTGCTAATCAAAAGCCTTTCACGTCCAGTGTTGGTTCAAAGATTCAACCACATATCCCAGAGAAGTGTTAGGAGACAGATAGAGCAGTTCCACCTGGAAAGAGTGTCTGGGGGCAGTGAGGGGAGGGGGATCAGTGGTGGAGGTGAACCCCAGCTGGATCACTTACATCGATTCTGCAGAACTTGCATTTTTTTCTGAGGATATATGCCTTGAAGGCTGTAAATACAGTAAAATGTATTTATTCATTGCAAGGGGTTTTTGGTTGTATCCCCTTAATTTACCATGTTTGGCTGCTCCCACATACCCCTTGTATAATCACTTTTTTATTAGCTAGCACTAATAATGCCTTACTTTAATTATTTGGTCTGGACTTGTCCACACAAAGAGTGTTCTTTAATCCTTACAAGATTTCTTTTTAAAAGTAAATTGTTTTGGAAAATGTTGACTGAAGCCATGAGATGTTTCCAAGGAAAGAACTGAGCAAATATATTGCTTTGGTCAAACATTTTCAATTGTCAGACTGTTTTCTTTGAAATGTCCCAGTGTTAGAGCACCCTGGAGCAGAAGCTGGAATCTTTGTTTCATGGACAGGAACTCTGCCTTTCAAAAGAAAGCCCTGAAAATAAGATTGTAAACCCTCACAAAGGCTTTGCAGTTTGCACATCTCACAGCAAATTAACAGCTCGAAATTTCTGGGGATTCCTTCCTAAATGAACGTGCTTGAGCCTTCCTCACCTCTGGGCAGCTGGGTTGACCCCAACATTTCTCCATTTCAATCACACATGTCCAAGCCAACATCTGTGGTGGGCTCCTGCCATGGTGAAACCAGAAGGTGGCAGGGAGAGATAGGGTGGGAGATGGAGGAAGGGGCAGGTTAATAAATTGGTGAAGGAGGAGAGAGAGATGGAGGGAGGGAGTGGATCAGACAACAAGAGGCCATGATCCAGCTGAGCAGATTTGAGAGCCACTGAGCAGAAGGAAGGACCAAGGGGAAGAGGAGACGGAATGTGCCCCAGCTTAAACTGTCTGAGACTGGAGGAAAGGTGCAGGTGAGCTGGAAAGGCCATGCAAGGGGAGAAGATGGGACCTCAACCACCATACCTGCTTTGGGGAGTAGGATTATGTTATTCCAGTTCTAAAATGTTTATTTGAGAGCACTGAGAGGTGGACATGGCTGTAGAACGAGGATGGTTTTAGTAGAATCATGTTGCATTTGCACTGGCTCTCATTGTGCCTTCACATCCGAGGGCAGTACCTGTAGTCTGAGGCAGTTGCATAACATGGTGCATTATTTTGATAAAAATGAGAGATTTTATATGCATCAACAAAATAAGGCTGGCAGAATATGTACATTTTAAGATCTTACAGAGTGCTCAAACGGGTAAATCTGCTTTCATTCCGTGAAAAAAGAAGCAACATGGTTTTGAGGGTTAAAAAATCTAATATGTCTTTCCCTGTTACTATTTTCTGAGGTTTAATGATATTTTAAAGCACATAGATAGGCGTAAATTTGATTTATTTTGGAACATCTGATACCACATCCATCCAGTAAACTATAAAATCCAGCTGTCCAAGTAAATACTCTGTGTCAAATGAATAACTTACCCTAATTTGGCTGAACCTCTTGGGTGTTTGTTTTTTTTTAAATATGTGTCTATATATGGATATATAAATATACACTTACACATGTATATATATATATTTATATAAAGGAATATATACAGACTCAGACTGCTTATCTTTTGCCACAATGTTTAAATATCAAATTAATAACACAATAACATGGATGTCAGTTAAAAAAGCAACATGATCTATACTCTATAAATAAAACTATGCAATCTCACAGCATATACTATTGCAAATATCTTTGCATTTGTTTATACGGAAAGGCAACTGGAGTGGAAACAATGAGATGAAAATCGTGTTCTGAGTAGTCCCAGAAGGAATACCTCTGCCTGGTCAAATGGCAGAGGATTGCTTCTGGCATCCGTGGGAAGATGTCATTCATGTCATCACACAATGGCCTACACTGTTCTTTTATGCTTTCCCATTATTTGTTCTATTTTCTGCATGCTTCAGTACATTCTGGCAGTGGACATCCTTTGGGTTGCTTTCTGGAAGACAGAGATGTGAACTGGCAAATAGACCGGCAATTATATTGTATTATATATCGTATTATACTATAGGCTTACAGAATAATAAGCTGATACAGGATGAGCTATTTCAGGTAGTTATATTAGCAGCCATTTCTAATATTAAAAGTTTGTATTAGCAGCTTTAATACTGTTCTACATTTTCATAAAGAAGAGTTTTTCACAGCTCTGTGCAGAATTTTGTCCCAGGCATTTTAAAACTGGCAGTAATGTTTGCAGCCAGGTAGACTTTTGGCTTACAGATTACTCTGCAGACATCTGTACCCATATGGAAGTAAAGGTTTTTGTTTTACCAGCACATAGATTTTGTGTACATTCCCTTTTCTTTGTAGCATAGCTGTTATTTTTTTAGGATTTTGACAGGATTTTCTTCCCAGTTCATTATTAGGTGAAGGTCCGTCGCCTTGCTCTTTCCTTCTGAATCCCACCTTTGTATTGACAGAATACCTAGAATACCCCCAGGACTTCAGGGCATGTGTGACCTGGCATCTGGGATGGATTGTCTGAACATCCAGCAACCATGCAGCATTCTCCAATTTTATTCCCAGAGAATCTTTGCTTCTTAGTGTTCAGCAAAGAAAAATTGGGAATTGGAATTCATGCAGCATGGTTTTTGCCGCTTTAGACTTGGGACATCAGATCTAAAATTAAAAACTGAAATCCCAAACCAACTCTTCATTCTAAAAGCAGCAGTCAGGGGTTCAGCAGTCATTGTAACAATAGAACAAGCAGCATTTTTGTTTCTCCTCCTTTGCCTGCATTTAATACCACTGCAATGCCTTTATCATCAACACTCCCCCCAAAAATTCTTGTAGCTAATCCTCATCCCTTGGCTTACAGGCTCTGTTCCCTCAGAATAGTGCCCCTTTCTCCAAATTTGCTTATGTTTCCCAAACATTAGCAAATAATGTGTCCTATACATCTCTGCCTTCAGAACTGCCACTTTTGTTAATCTTGTCTGAAGCTGGAGTATTACAAACTCTTTCATTGTATGTGTGATAAGATGTGAATTGCAAACTGTATGTCATAGAATGTGCCATCAAAGTAGATGAGATGGGAGTTTCAACACGTCAAGTTCTAGTTCAAACAGTGATTTACTATGTCCCTTATGAAAAGATTTTAAAATAAGGTTTTGATTTCTTTTTCTTTATATTTTTAGGTCAATGTTTTTTTCCATTTGATCGGTGCCATGAAAAATATTATTATTCTGCTCTGACACAGTCAGGGGAGCTAATCAGTTTTAATCTAAAAATAACATTTTTGTCCTCCAAGCACATTCGTAGTTATGCTCAGTCACATGCTGTGAACATAGGAAGAAAAATACCCCTCACAGATCTTCACGGCCTCCTTATCATAGGCAGAATTTGTAGCAGGGTGTGTGTGACATGAAAGCATGTAAAAATTAATTTCTCACTTAAAATGCTATTTCCTAGCCTGTTACATTTAATGCTATGTGTGCTTCCAGCAGGCATTTCTGTGCTCTTCCAGGTGCTGGCTCTCACAGTATGATTGGAAGAATTGTGCCTGTGTATTGTCATAGGAAATCTGGAGATACCCACTCCAGGACATTTGGGTTTTTTTTTAAAGGATGCTTCATAAAGGATAAAAACTGTTTTTCAGGAGCTCTTTTTATTTAATCCTGAAAGGTTATTAAAGCTTCAGCAGTAGCCAGGGAGGTATATGTCTTCCAAGACAGTGAAATTGTCCCAGTCATATCTTTCTTTAAAAGAAGAATTCTAGTCTGGAGGAAATACACCTTGACATCTTTCCTAGTGTTTCAGGGATAAAATGAGCTTTGCTTTCTCTCAGCTTTACTCATCGTAGGGCTGTAGTGTGCCAGAAACAGTGCAGCTCTACATGCTTTTGAACATCTTTTGACAATGCATTTCTTTCTCCCCTGGATTTAAAATATGTATAAAATGTTTTATATGTTCTTTTCAGTGGCATAGTCTTCCAGTCCTTCCAAAGAATATAAGTTCCCTGAGCTGCACCTGAGCCCCATGTGCACACTACTGGGCCCTGTAAGCCTTGTGCCTGTCCATCCCTCTTCATACACTTCAGCAGTGGAGCACTAAGAAGTCCTTGCTCAGTTTGCCACAGTGAATCTTACATCCTTTAAAGTCTGTGTTTCCTTATTTTATTTTCAAGTTTAGGAAATGGTAGTTTCCTAGAGAGAATATCACATTTCATGCAGTGTCCTCTGCCAAAAATAACCATTGTCTTGCTTTTATTAAGATTTTTGGAGATTAAGATGCTCATAGTTGCAGATTTCACATGCAAATTGCAGGCAGATACCAAAGCTGTTGTCTGAGGAGACAACTAATTTCTTCATCTTAAAGCTGGTTATGAAGATTGTGTCTGCATTGTGCTTAATTTTTACTAAGGTCTTTGTGTTTTTAAAAAATGAGGGTTTCCTCAATGCCTTTTCACTTTTGGCTCAGAACTGGTGATGCTTGGCCTCTACATCTGATCATTGCCCTATTTGTTCTTTACCGGCAAATTTTTGTTAGGGTAAGGGCACTGGAGCTCAAATAAGCACTGTAACAGAAAACAAGATTAGTTCAGTCTGTGATGCTCCACCACATAATTCTCATTTTGAAGGCAGTCTGGGATTTGCAAGTGAACAGAAGTAACCTTTATCAGGCCAACCTTTGCACAGGCTGTCTCTTCCTTCCTTCCTTATTAGATAAGGACATGCACTCTCACTCACAGAGACAGGATCATAATTGTTTTCCTTCACACAGATACTCTCACAAAGCATTATAGGGATGACATTAACAGCATGCTGAAATGCAACCACACGTGGGATTTTTTTTATCCTGACAATGAATTATCACTCTCTGCAGCAGGAAGAAGACAATTTGCCTCCAGGTACTGGTGAAAACCTTTAGGGAACCTTTAATAAAAGTCTTTAGAGAACTTTGAATGGCTGCCTACAGCAGAGAGGATTTCCGGCTCGCTTCATCTGAAAGATTGATCTCTCTAGGTGTGTGCAGACATAGTCTAAAGCTATGCACACCTCATTTTTCATACCCCAGCAAGTGCTGTGCCTTCAAGAAATGTAAAATGATAGTTCCAAAGTCAGCAATTGGTCTCAGACCTCATGCTACAATACCTCAGCTCTGTGTTTTGCCTTCCACCTGCATTACATGTCATTTCAAACTGTGAATTTTGGAGTATTTGACAATGAGCATCTCTGGCAAGACAATGAGCCCCTGTCTGCAGTTGGGGCTGCATTGAGTTGTATCAC
Organism: Aleadryas rufinucha; assembly: GCA_013397815.1. NCBI lineage: Eukaryota > Metazoa > Chordata > Aves > Passeriformes > Aleadryas > Aleadryas rufinucha. The sequence continues at coordinate 311,962 of VZTH01017345.1, read as the reverse complement.
CTGGTCTCCACTGGCTTCCTGAGGTTTTTCCTACCCCCACAACATTCAGCAAAATAAAGTGTTTATGGCAAGTGGGGGGTTGCCAAGTAGCAGATCAGCATAAATTACCAAAATAGCAAGTAACACTTCTGACAGACCAGTTTGTCCTGAAAATCTATTCCCTTCTTAGGTAGGAGAGTGATTTTATTTAAGAGGGGAAGAGGATTTGGGGGGTTTTTGTGGAAGATAGATTGTTTGTTTGTGTCTTTTTGCTACTTACAAAGTAATTTTCACCACTGCAACCATTAATTTCATATTACTCAAAAGGCAGGCTGATAGCTTGTCTGTGAAATCTGAAATAATCATTCCCTTTAAAGAGAGTAGCATTTTTTGTGGCCCACATGGAAGCTTTCACTGCTTCAGGCAAAGGACTGTGCTTTTAACTCAAACTTCATTTTTCAAACACAAGTTTTGCCCAAGGTCCTCAGTGTTCTGGGCCTGTCATGCTGAGGTACAAGGAGCAGCAAAGACTGTTGTGTTTACATGGTTGAGTGTGTAGGTAACGTTGTGGTGTGTCTGAGGGATGTATAAAGGTTTCAGATCTTCCACCTCCTGGCTGTCACTCCAGCATCTCTATGCCACTTGAGTATCTGTGGGGCAGCAGTTATCACAGAAGCACCTGCATGGGGCAAGGGATGTTGACCCCTTCTTTATGTCTCTGTTCTCTGCAGTACTTTTAGATTCTGGGTCAGGATGGAGCCACCAGAAGCAGGCAGAAGGTGAGGATAACTAGTTATGGGGTGTGAGAGACTGAGACTGAAGGTGGAATCGATGGACACCGAGTAGGAGACTTCCAGAAAGCTTCATTGTGTTCATACTGCAAAATCCTCAACTGGAGCTCCTATGGCCCTTGAGAACAGTGTCTGTCACAGCACCACTGCTTCAGCATTTTGATTTGCCTTTTTCTTGCAAGGCAGGATTTAGTGTGGCCACCAAAGCATGGTGTGGGATTTAAAACTCTGTAAAACACACTACCCATGCCTGGTGAAACTCTTCCAGTCTCCTGTGGCAGTGTTACATCACACGATTGTTCAGTCATGTTTTCCTTACAATTGAAAGAATATCTGTACAGAAAAGAATGGGGTGAAGATTTTAATGCTGTTTGAGGTGGGTTGTCCTGATGTAAAACAGTCTGTTGTTACAAACTGTGACATGTGCATAGATTGTATTAAGAAATCTGTGTATGTGTGTGAACTGCTCCAAATGAATGATTAATATTTCTGCGGACATACTCTAAAACAGTCGATATGGCACTAAGGGAAAGCGTAGTCATTCTTTCTTGTGTTATCTAAAAAACTCCACACTGTTAATACAAGTTTCTTTTCCCTGTTGTTTTGTTTTGCTGTAAGAAGAGTTTGACAGGTGATTTCGTAGCTGATGCATCCCCCAGGGACATGGTATGCTGATGCTCTAAGGTCCACATTTTCTACTGGGTTTCCTTATGTTAGATTTCTTAATGGAATTTGTTAGGTTAATTTCTGCTTACAAAGTCCTGCATTAAATGGAATTTCATTGCTTGAAAATTGGCATTTTCTTGATATAGTGGGGAAACAGTTTGTATATAGGATATACAGTTACAACAATATTGTAATTTAAAATTGAGATCAATGCAGTCTCCATTCAATTATAAAATTTGTATGCCTTTTTTAAATTGGTAGTTAGAAATTCATACATTTATTAGTAAATATTTATTAGATTAAATTTAATGGGAGATTTTGAGCAATGGTACTATGAATCTGATATTTCAAGGAACTCATGACCTCCCTTTATATATGATAGACTAGCAGATCTCAGCAGGTCTCAGGTCTCAGAAGCTGTGTCTTGACCAAGGAGCGGTGTTCTCCATGGAGCACCTCAGCCTTCCTCTTCCTGCCATTCCTTCTGAGGGACCCTCTGGGAGAGCCGTCTCACTTGCACTGTTCAGGCACCCACATTTCCTTCCTCTGAGCAGACTCCAAGAGTGTAGGCAGGAGGTCTCATCCTCATGTGGAACCAGGATTAGATCTGGCTAAGTGCTTGTCCCATAGGTTTGATGACACAGATGTAGAGCAGCTGACACGAGAGTCAGTGAGGACAGTAAGTAATGCTTGACAAAGCCCATTATGTCCTGGAAGCCCCACTGGTGCAGATGTGGTGGGGCCAACAACATGCTCCCCAAAGTGGTGTTCGTGGAGACACCAGTATTATTCTCTGTTGTTCAAAGGGTACTCCCATTGTCTGGTTTTATATGGAGAAAGATGATACACAAGCTTAGGTTTAAAAAGCCTTGCTGAAAAAATACCTTTTCATTTTTTCCTGGTTTTATAAGCATTCTGGCTATAGTAAGCAAAAGCAAATGCAGTAATTCTGGATGGAAGGAGTTATATAGGATAGACTTGACAGATCAGTTAATTGTCCCACATTGTTTGCTCAGCTATCAAAGTTCTGATAATTGCTGCCATATACATATTTTGAGGTGGTATGGAAAAGTAAGCTTTTCCTTTTGCTCTGTTCTCATTGCTTCTTCAATTTAGATAGTTTTATTTGACTACATAAAAATTGCATTAGGAATTAGTCAGTTAGGCTCTGGGGCTTTCTTTCCATCATACAATTTTGCTTTGAATAAATCAATAGATTAAAGCAACTGTTCCATATTTCTGGTTGTTTCCATGGTTGTGTGTGCTCTATGGTTGATTTGAAAGATATTTTAATTTGATCTTTTACGTCTCTTTAGGCAGTTTTCAGTAGAATCATTCTGTGAAGAAAGAGTTAATACTTCAGTGTGCTTTTACATCTAGGGCTTTGCTCTGTTGAAGAGCCTAGTGGATAGATGTAAAGTTCATAAAAGAATAATGACAAGACACTCTACATAAAGCAGACATAATGCTGTAGAAGCGCAGAATCTCCTAAAGAACAGCTATGGCCTAGACTTGGAAATCATTACATGACTTCTTAATCTCACTGCTTCTATCCCCTTGATGAAAGTAAAATGTAATGAGCTTACTCTAATGGGCACTTGACTGTATGTAGTGCTCCTGAAATGTGCCTGTAACTACTCAGTGAAATGGTTTTTGACAGATCAGGTTAGATCAGCATAAATAGGGGAACTCTCACCACTGTACACCCATCATAACATCTTAAAGGTTGAAAGCTTGTCCAGGTGGAAGCATCTGTAATCCTTATTATTTCCTAGAATTGTCCCAAAACCACAGAATGGTTGAGGTTGGCAGAGGTGTGTGAAGGTGACCTAGTCCAGCGTCCCTGCTCAAACAGGGCCACCTAGAACAGGGTGCCCAGGACTATATCCATGGTAGCTTTTGGATATCTCCGAGTATGGAAACTCCACAATCTCTATGGGCACCTTGTGCCAGTCACCCTCCCAGTGAAAAAGTGTTTCCTGAGAATCAGAGGGAATCTCCTCTGTTTTGGTTTGTGTCCACTGCCTCTGGTCCTGTTGCTAGGCAAAGAAAGGAAAGAACCTGACTCCATCTTCTTCACACCCTCCCTTCAGGTGTTTGTACACATTGATTAGATCCCCTGCTAAGCATTCTCTTCTTGAGGCTGAGCAGTCCCAGCTCTCACTCTTTCCTCATCAGAGAGATGCTTCAGTCCCTTAATCATCATAGTGGCCCTTTGCTGACTCTCTCCAGTAGCTCTGTGTCTTCTACTTGGAAGCCCAGAACTGGTCCCAGCACTGGAGATGTGCCTCACTGGTGCTGAGGGGAAGGATCACCTCCCTCAACCTGCTGGCAAAGCTTTGCCTCGCACAGCTCAGGATGCCATTTGCCTTCCTCGTGCCAGGGCACATTGCTGCTTCACACTCAGTTTGGTGTCCACCAGCACCCCAGGGTCCTTTACCAAAAAGCTGCTCTCCAGACCGTTCTGGCACAGGGAGTTGTTTCTCCACAGATGCAGGACTTTGATTTTGCCTTTGGTGAACTTTATGAGGGCCCTGTCTGGCCATTTCTCCAGGGATCCTCTGGATGGAACAACCCTTGGTCAGATCAGGCATTCCTCCCAGCCACTCATCATTTCTGAAGAGATGCAAGAGCAGATGCCTTCTGATGGCTTCCACTCTCTTTATGATTTATGCTGCTGCAGACAAGAGGATATCTAGCTTGTGGAATTCCTTTGTCCATGTACGGATGAGTTTTGATAGTCACCTGAAAGGAAATCAATGTAATGGAAAGAGACGGTTTTCCTCTCAAGATAATGTGCCCAAGGACAAAAATTGTTTCAGCCTGTAATCACTTCTAATCAATTCTGTGTATTTTGTCATCTCTTAGGATGCAGGAAGTCAACAAATAGGCTTTTTGCTTGGAAGCTGTGGAGTTACTGTGGCCTTGACCAGCGACGCATGCCATAAAGGACTGCCTAAAAGCCCCACAGGGGAGATACCACAGTTTAAAGGTAATCTAACCCTAGTTTATCGTGGCTCTCACTGGCCATTTACTACAACAAGTAATTGCACTTGGGTGTGGGTGAGGGTCAGGCCCATGATGAAACACTTGCCATGGGTGCAGCTGTGGCTGCTGGGACACTGCTGTCCTGGCGTGTCACTGCTGGCTCAGCCGAGCTGCTGAGACCATCCGTGGCCACACAAATCCAGCCAACAGACTTAGGACTGTAGTAGACGGGAAGTATGCTTATGATTCGCTCCTTTAGTGAAGTGTAGGGACAGTAACTTCTGACAGGGGAGTGGTAATGAAACTGCTTGGGTCAATAACAGCTTAAACTGCCCAGCCATTCCCTCAGGGGCTGCCTAAAAAGACTTCAATAGCTGTGTTAAGAAAGCAGTTCTGCAAAATCTTCCTTCACAGACTACACTGAGATTCAAAGGAAGCAATGTTTAGGTAATGGTGACACAGACCTTTCAGGAATAAAACTCTGGCAGAGAAGGTTTTTGTTTTGTCTTACCCAGCAGAAACTCAGCAAAAGATGGCTTTTGTTTTGTGTCTCAGGCTGGCCAAAGCTGCTGTGGTTTGTCACAGAGTCTAAACACCTCTCCAAGCCGCCTCGTGACTGGTTCCCACACATCAAGGATGCCAACAATGACACAGCTTACATTGAGGTGAGTTAATGAAGATGCATCTTCTCCTCGAATCATTACATATGGCACTTCTGCATTAGGTAAACATCATTATTCATTCAGTAGTCACAGAAGCAAAGAACATCCTGTTTTAGCCTGTTAATAAGTAATGTTTTCTAATAAAGTCGACCAATACTGATTTCAGAAAAGTCAATGGAATGTTAAATTGCATTTTGGGTGTTTCTAACATTAATATTTTTATGTGGCTGCTGCAGTATTATATTACATTTGCCTTGACCAATCTTGCTTCTGTTCAGTGTGGGCTTGCCCACTAGCCTTGGGATGGATAGAAGACAAGGTTCACAGTGAAGCTTCAGTTCTCTTATCACAACCTTCAGACCCTTTGAAAGAGAAAGAATTTCTTGTTCAAATGCTTGCCTGTCACTTACTGCTTTATGAGTCACACTCCCCACAACAGAACAGCATCAGGAAGGGAAAGTTAGCAATGCTGTTGAATTTAATTTTCCTCCTTTTTTTCCCCCATCATTTTCTCCCCCTTCTGCATAGACTCAAATGCTTTGAGTTCAGTGGTGTTGGTATTGAATTTAAATGATTCTTCAAAGGGACTAAGTGCAAGTGAATGGACCAAATGTGTTTCCTGTCTTTGGGCAGTCAGGACACTGGGCTAGAGAAGCAGAGATGTCTTCATTCTCAATCTTGCTGATTATCTTTATCATGGAGAAAGATAAATGTTTAATTTGTTATCTGCCACTGATAGTTCTCAGACTCTTGCATAAAGTTACAAAAATTATTTCAATAATCACCAATGGCCTCCCACCTCTTTTCTGCTGCTTTCTCACGAGTCTCATATTCTTCTGATCATAGTTTGTGTTTTTCAGACTGCATACATATAGATTATTATCATAGCACTCAGCAGGGATTCTGCAGTCAGCTCTTATCATATGCCTTACAAGATGCAGAAGGGAGAAGCTTGGGTTTAGTGGTTGGCCTATAAAATCTAACACGTAAACACTGAGCAGACTGAACGAGGTTATTCTCTGCTAAATCTAGCCAGTCCATTAGTCATTGACATGATCAGAGTTGTTAGAATTATGTTTCCATACTGCCTGTTTTCAAACAACACATGGATTTCAGATATCAAGCCTGGGAAGATTCAGTCAAAAGAGAAAGCCTATCTGAAAAAAAATTGCTTTTTAACAAAGAAATGCCTCCAAAACTCCCCAGTACTGCTGCCTTCTTAAAATAGAGTCATTAGATGTGTCCATCATCCACCTGCAGAGGAAACACTTTAAACATAGCTATTAAATAATGGAAATAGGGCAATTATTTCACATTGACTTTCCCTACTTATTTCATTTTAGTACAAAACATGTAAAGATGGAAGTGTGCTTGGGGTAACCGTGACAAGGATTGCACTGCTGACACACTGCCAAGCTCTGACCCAGGCATGTGGATACACAGAAGGTATGGAGTGCACTCCCCTTGCATCATCCTTAAAATCAAGTGGAAATTGTAATTTATTTCTCATCAATCTCCTATCTTATGTTTTACACAGTTCAGTGCCAAAGGCTTCTAGGTTTAAAAACGTGATTTTTTTTTTCATTTGTTTCAGGAAATATGTTCATGTTTAAAATATCCATAGGAGAGCTACAAATAATGTCTTAACCAATATAAATCCTGCAGTGGAGATTTACTTTGAAAGTTAACCTTTGAGGTCATCAGTCATGTTATACTGAAGGTTCCTTCCTTTGAGTGGGTTTGCCTTGGGTCAATGCCATGTTCTAAAAAATAAATTCTGCTTTGTTTTCGTTGGACAGCTGAAACAATTGTGAATGTACTAGATTTCAAGAAGGATGTTGGTTTATGGCATGGAATTCTTACAGTAAGTATGTTTTTTTATTCTCTGTGAGTATTTGAAAATAAACTAACCTAGTATGCTTATTTCTGTCACAAACTGGGATGTCCTACAGTTTCTTCTAATACAATTTTTTCTGCTTTGAAAGCAAAATAAACGTGATTTAAACCCATGATCTTCTCCTAGTGCACTTACCCATAATGAGCATGGTAAAGATGTCCATGTATTTTTATGTATCATGTCAAGTACTGTGGTCCCATTCTTATCATGTTATCTCACCAATATGTGATTTCGAGATCAAACTTTATAGCAGAAACAAATCAAATTAGTACTTGCCTTTGTAGGCATATGATCCAATGGCATAGTTCTATTGCCCCTGACTAGCTCCCCTGTCAAAACTCCCAGCAACAGATGTTTTTGCTAACATTAAAGCATTCCCAATACTTTAAATTGCATTAATTTTCTACTTGATGTTGGAATGTCTTCGTCAATTGACATGGGAGACAACTGACATATTTTTAAGGATTGCTTCTAAAGGTGCTGTTGCAATCAGTGACTGACAGAATGTTTACTATTCAGTGATCATTTTCAGAACAGATGTCAAGTCTTGAAGGGTCATTCTTTGGGGGTCCTATGATTTTGGGGGTCCCTGTGATTCCCAGTGATCTGTTTTTCCCATGCAGTGTTACACTGTTCTTACTATCAAAGTGCAGTAATAGCATTTCTGAAGCAGAAACGATTAGGCTTAGCACCCATAAGTATCTCACTTTCAAAAACCATCTTTATCACTGGTTGAAAGCAAGTGTCTAATAGAGCTTTTCTGTTCCTTCCTTTGCTATTAATCTTGTTCTGAACTTAATTTTTTTCATTACTTGTCTGTAAGTGCTTTTCCTGTGCCTATGCTTGTGCCAGACTGAAAGGAGGACTATCTTTTGCAGTTCTCCAAGTGTTTAGATGACTAATCCACTGGGACACTTAACCTTTCTTAAACCTAGGTTTTCCAAAACAAATACTGTATTTAACCTGAGCTGCTATGAGGGGAGGCATGTTGCCCTCGGGAGATATTTCTAAATGGTAACAGAAGTAAAGCAGCAGCTCATTTACAGGCTTTTTGTTCAACACTGAGAAATCACTGATGCAACTGATGGGCTCAGACTGAGAGATCAGTTTTGGATTTGTCATTGGTTTCACTCAGCTCCTTTTTTTAAAATTCCTGGAACTTTTCATGACCTTGTTGAAAATACTGGAATTAGCTCACCCGGAGAGGGACTAAAACCTCCTTCATTTATTTTCTGTTAAAATAAATTGATCTTTGCTTAGTCTGGGACTTCAATTTCTTTGTCTACTGTCTTTTAAATAATTTGTGCCCCACTACCATTGGTAGCTTTTAGTCTTCTCAGAGATGGATTTCTGTAGACAGGTATCTTGCTGCTTGAGCTTTTTAGTACAGTGTTCATATATATGGCAGTTTATCAGGCTTAGGGGTAATATTAACCTACATAGCAGACATGCAGACATTCTTCACCCAGTGTTTTGTATTTAGAGTGAACCTCGTTGAGTATGAATAGAAAGAAAATGTTTCTTTTCAGTACTGCTTAAAAGTTATGGTCTGATTTGTCTAAATCATTAATCCTTAATTAAAGCATTGGAAAATGGGTGTCTGTTTCATCCTAATGTAGGTAGCTCAATAGGAGAAGATGAATGCCAGCACTGACAATAAAATAAGCACAGAGTGATTTGCATATGTGCCCCTGCCCATAACACAGGATAAGTAGTTGCCACAATTTTTGTATGAAACCCTTTTATTTTTTTGATTTCAGAGTGTCATGAACATGATGCATGTTATAAGTATTCCATACTCCTTAATGAAAGTGAATCCACTGTCATGGATACAAAAAGTCTGTCAATACAAAGGTGAGGAACAAGAATATACAAAAGTTTGCTTGATAGTCAAAATCCTCAGTGCAAATTGATAACACATCCCATCTGTCTAGCTTTTATGTGGTGTGTTAGTAATTTTGTCGTTGTTATTGCAGCAAAAGTTGCCTGTGTGAAGTCCAGAGACATGCACTGGGCGTTGGTGGCACATCGAGACCAGAGGGACATCAACCTCTCCTCGCTGCGGATGCTGATAGTGGCTGATGGTGCAAACCCATGTAAGCTCTGCTGCTCCACTTCAGGAGAGAACAGGAAGGGGTTTCTGTCTTGCATTTGAAGTTTCAATCTTCAGCCATCTTAGTTGAAATATTTGCAAAATACACAGTTTGTCTACTACAAACTGTGTGACATTTATGGAAACAATAATTAATTTGGGACTTTTTTCAAAATATATTTTTCTTTAGCTCATCCTGAAACAAACTTGATATTCCATATAATGCAAGTTGCAGTAAATCCAGTTTTGTGTAACATCACAGTCATGTACAAAGACTGAAGCTGTAAAAGTTGAAGCAATGAAGACCTTAAGCTATAGAAAAGATCAGAACGTTTCCTCTGAATGATGATTCTCAGATGCAGAAGTAACTGAGAATTTTAGGGGAATACTTATGCTACTCTAGAGAAATGCATCTGAATCACTTCATGACAATTAACAGCATGAGCTGTTTCTCTGTATTATTTAAGATACAAGTATACAGGTGTTCTCCTTGTTTGTACTAGTTTAGTGTTTTGCTTGGAATTTCTGAATTAAATCTTTAATTTCCCTCATCCTAAAAAAGAACACTGTAATGAAATTGATACTGTAAATCTAGCACTAATGGCTTTTCTGTGTAAGCATAATGAAAAGACATCATGTTCAAAAATTAGTCTTTATTCCCTGTATGCATATGTACAACTGCATATACATATATATATAATTGTAGCAGCTATGTTGTATTTCCCAGTGGACATGGATCCTTTTTAAATTATTTCTCCTGAAAAGCCTATATATTAAATACTAAATTTGCAGCTTGAATAGCATCACTTCAGAAATCAAATTATTTTTCTCTTCTGATTGTTTGTTATTTTTTTTCTTTACCCTAGGGTCCATTTCTTCCTGTGATGCATTTCTCAATGTCTTCCAAAGTAAAGGTCTAAGGCAGGAGGTCATTTGTCCCTGTGCTAGTTCACCAGAAGCTCTCACTGTCGCTATTCGAAGGTACGTGTTACACCAGTGGAAATAAACCCACTGAATGTGTATAAGTGATAATTTGGGGGAAAAAAAAAAAAGATTATTCAAGTAGGAATCTGCATATTTAACTTCTATATGATATGTATAGTTTGCAATTTGTTTATGTTCAATGAAGACTCTATATGATATGTATAGTTTGCAATTTGTTTATGTCCAAGGAAGACATACAAGAAGAATTTTTAGAGTAGTGATTTAATTCAGAATGCTTTATGGTTCCCACTGCTGTAATTTTATCTAATTTTAAATTAAATAAATTGAAATGCAAAAGCAAATTCTGTAAATAAAAATGTAAAAATGCCACTGTAAGCATAAAATTAATTAAAATGTGGGAATTAAGTGGAATTGCCATCGAGGAAAATAATATTCTTAAGTAGTCTGTTTAAAGAGAATTATGACATTCTGCAGGTTGTTTTTGGCTGACAGGCACTTTTTAACCATTCATAGACTCTCAATAATCATCTGGAAATGCTCTTTGAATCTGAGGGATTTGTGCCTAGAAATAAAGCAGATAAATTCCACTAAAACTGCTAAATGCTACTATAACTGTTAAGCCTTATGTATATACAATCACAGTGTTGTTCAGGTTAGAAAAGACCTCTAAGATCATTGAATCCACACATTAACCCAGCACTGCCAAGCCTTCACTAAACTGTGTCCCTGTGCCACTTCCACACCTCTTCTAAATACCCAAGGATGGTGTCTCAGCCCCTTCCCTGGGCAGCCTGTTCCAATGCTTCATGACCTTTGGGTGAAGAAATTTTTCCTAATATCCAATCTAAACCTCCCCTGGCACAACTTGAGGCCATTTCCTCTTGTCCTGTCACTTGTTACTTGGGAGAAGAGACCCACCTGGCTACAGCCTCCTTTCAGGGAGTTGTAGGGAATGGTAAGTTCCCCTCTGAGCCTCCTTTTCTCCAGGCTGAGCCACCCCAGCACCCTCAGCCTCTCATTAAGACTTAACCAGCAGAATCCTGTCAGGAGTGCTGTAGCACACAGTAAATGGTGTAGGAATTGTCTGTTTTGGCAGAGTTCTCCAAAAATTGTACTTTGAACAGTAAGCACTTTGTTTTTAGGTTTATATTTCTGCAGCCAGTTATAATTGTTTCACTTGTTAGAACATGCAGTATAAATGTGTAAAGCACTAAAATAGCATTAAGTAAAATACTTCCTGCCACAAATTCTTAAATACACCTTCCAAGTGAAATTTAACTAGATTTTCAATTAGCTTTCCAACAGAACATTACAGGAAGAAGGACACGAGGCCAAGAGTGTGGTTGACTTTCAGCCACCTCATTATTAGTTTAAAACATCTGAAAGCAATCCATCAGGGACTTACCCTGTCCAGGTTAGTTGTCTTTCTGTGAACTGCAGGACTTCAGAGAGCCCTTCATTCAGCTCCACCAGCCTATTCTCAGCTTTATACCAAGAAGTACCAAGTGTCTTTCCCCCAGATGTGTTTCCCTGCCATAGGCTGTGCAGGCCTTTGCTCCCTTGGAATGAGCTCTTGCTTGTAAGTTCAGAGAGGAGGTGAATGGGCAGCAGACATCGCTTGTGCTGAGCACTGAGCAGGATTTTAATTTCCTGGGCTAGCCCTGGAAAATTTGGCCCAAATCAGAGGTTGTAAAGTGGGAGAACTTCATAATGGCATGGTTGGTGTGCCCTTTCTAGACATAAGCTCTGTGCCTGTAGCCCTCTGAAGCACTAAAATTTCATTTCTGAATTAACTAGCATTGAGAGCTTACAAAAAAAATTATTAGCACATAACATTGTGGATAATTCAAAATAAAAAAAAGGCATTTTTATCTTCAGTGCATAGCTGTGTAATTACAGAGCAGCTCTTACTGCAGTGAATGTTACTGAACACATATCTCCTTTTTTTTCAAGTCTGTTTAATGGTAGGATAATGCTAGATGAACTTGGGAGATGTAGCATTTTTCATTTTGTTCAAGCCATCTCCACTGACAGTAAAGTCATTATCATACAAGTTCCAAAGAGTTACTGCTGAAGTATGCATTACAATGACTCCCTGCAGAGCAGAGATCCCGAGAGCTCCCTGTTAATGTTCTGGCTTTCAAAATCTGTGGTGTATTTTTACTGAACTTCCTACGAGGAAGAGTAACAAAACCAGTTCTCAGTTGAAATACCCTTATAGTTTAGAAAAAGACAGTAATAGACTAGAGGTACTTCAGCCTTAGAGCTGAATCACAAAGTCTAATATTCAAAGGGATGTGTCATGAAAATAATTCATGTTATTCCCCTTTGGTTTATTGCATGTTAGTCTGAACCCACTTGCTTAAGGGAATGCAAAAGTTTAAGGACAGGTTTTTTTCACATTTAAATGGCTGGCAAAAAGCAGTGGTCAAATAGATTGTTTCTGTAAATGGTAGTAGGAGCTGCTCTCAAAATGTTTTGTGTGACAAGTAGTGCAGGAAAATGGATGTGATGAAAGTCCAGATGGCCTCTACTTCTGGAAGAATGTGAGAAGCTGTGTGTGCCTGCAGGAGACCTTTCTTCTCATGAACATGAAAATGTGTGTTTTGGGGAGCAGAGATGAGAGAAAGTTGATCAATAATGTCACTGAAAGTTCCTTTTATATGATGGGAGTGTTATTTATCACAGGTGCTTGTTTACTCGCGCCATTTGTTATGCTCTAATGCATTTTCAAGCATGCTCACATCCTTCTTTGTTGACAATGTCACTTGAGAAATATGGCTCGTAAAACCTATTAATTGAAATTTATGGAGCCCATCAGGGCAAGGCTTACATGAGGCAGGCCTGGCTGAGGCCCATCTAGTATTTCAAGCACAGTAGAGGAGAAATGTCGTATCAAAGGACATTATCTGTTAAAAAATAGTTGTGTTGTGATGGAGTATTTGGGAAAAATGCAGAATTGTGAGCTAAATACTGGCTGTTTTATCCATCCTGAAAAGAGCTGGAGTCTGCTCTTCATGGATGCAGTATCTGAACTCAAATCAGCACCACGTCACCTTCCAGTTTTGCATTTTAAAATGCAGGATGGTGCGAGAGTCCTTCCAGACATTAAAAGCTCTGACATATTCCCCTGACTTGGTAACTTGCATATGTCAACACTCATATACTCAAGCCACACTCTTCACAGGTGTAATTGTATCCAGGTGGTTTTATACTGAAACAAGCTGACAGGCGTCTTGTGCTGATGCTGTGGAATTTTACAGCATGTAGGCAATGAATCTGAGCAAACTGAGGCATTACTGAGAAGCTGCATCCACAACATTTTGACCATGACTGATGAAGGCATAATTTGTTTTCATTTTCATGTGGTAAATTAGAATAGGAAGAATTCAATTATATACACTAAAATGAAGATGGTAAAGTCCTTGTGTCTTCTCCAGACACTTGACTATAAATCTATGCCACGTTTCCTCAAAATAGATAACATGTAGAATTTATCAAGTTATTTACTGATCAGTTCCAAATATTTGTAGTGCAGTTTCCTTCCACATTGTCTGCACAATCTTTCAGTCTTTTAAAAATGAGGTAAAAGGTCTTTACTTGGGTGGTAAAGCAATCTTTTAAAGTTTATCTGAAAATTAAATACAAGCTGTTTTGGGTAAATGTTAGGTGTTACTTGCATCTCAGCAGCCCCATATATGTGGGTGGGTACTGAATGAGACAGATAACAGATATAATTACTCAGAAATGACAGAAAACCAGGATTTTATTTGGCCTAAGAATGGGGGAAAAGAAGGTGAAATTTCTAACTCTGAAACAGAGGAGTATTTGCAATAGAAGTCCATTAAGCATGAGTAAATGTTTACAGCTGCCTGATGGTGCACTGATGCTCTAACCCATGTTTGTAGGCCAACAGATGACAGCAACCAGCCACCGGGAAGAGGAGTTCTGTCCATGCATGGTCTCACTTATGGAGTGATTCGAGTGGACTCTGAAGAAAAGCTGTCCGTCCTGACTGTCCAGGATGTTGGCTTAGTGATGCCAGGAGGTGAGAAACTTCCTTTGAAACTTAATATGATTCATCAATTTAAGTAATTGGCAGTAGAAAGTTGCAAGTGAGCGTACTTCATTGCTGGACTACAAGCTTTGGGACCACAAGCTCCTTGAAAATGTTTTAGTCCAAAAGCATTACCTTACAAAACTTCATGATTCAGAAATCCCAAGATTTCCTGTGTTCATTTACCTCAGTGTCTGTCTGTGCTTGCCTTAGCAGCATGTATTAAACAACCTACCACCACATCAGAACATCTGTTCCTTAACTGTGAGATGCTGGTAGAGAAAATGAGAAGTTTAAGTACCATGGCTCTAAATATCCGTAAGACTGACCAAGAAAAACGGTTTCAGTCAGGGAAGTTTTCATAGCCTATGCTAAGGATCAACAAAATTGCTATCTGAAAGCTTGCAGAATGTTTTTCCCAAGGTCTTGTGCTATCACCCAGTTATTACATAGAGGAGGTATGACTGAAAAGTTCATGTTGATAAATTCAAACTGAAACCAGTGCTTCAGAAGAGGAAGATAACAGTTTTCATAAGACAGCTACATTTTAAATGAGATGCTATGGATACTAGGAAAGGCTAATACTGTAGTTTTTCATAAGAAAATGGTTGTTATGGACCAAAGCAGTAAAACATAATGATGCACCTTATAAAATTTCAGTTGAACAACTTAAAATAAAGAAAGATAGGATTGGTTGTTGTTTAATAGTTATCATACAAGATACTATAATAGATGTGGCATCTTGCACTTCATATTATGTTCTGATAGTTTTAATGAAAGTGCATGCTTCTGTTTATCCTCTGAGAGAAAGATCATTACAGATTCTGTACACTTGTACTTAAAAGATGTGTTAATTCCTTTCTGCTTTCCCTTGATCATCATGTCCTCTTTGCAACTACAAAACCTACCAATGCTGTACTCCAACTCCAGGGATTATAGCTAAAGCAGCATTCCTGATTCTTGTTCAAATGGTTGACATAAAATAGTGCTTCTTTCTCAGACCAGTGCTTTCTAATCCCTCCTGTTTAGCTCCTGCTGTCTCTGCAGGCCTGTAAGACCAGACAGAGAGAGTCTGAGCTCTGATAAATTCTCAGTAAAACAACCATATTAGTCTGCTGGAATATCTTGATCTTTCATATGGTGTTAGTTGCTACTTTCTGAGAGGTGG
This sequence comes from Aleadryas rufinucha, assembly GCA_013397815.1. NCBI lineage: Eukaryota > Metazoa > Chordata > Aves > Passeriformes > Aleadryas > Aleadryas rufinucha. The sequence continues at coordinate 296,717 of VZTH01017345.1, read as the reverse complement.
ATTTTGTGGTTGCCTGCCTCCCTGGCTGTATAGTAATTATCAAGGGCTCCATTAGGGTATTTCATTTTGCACTGACTGAGGCAAATCTGGTTTTCAGTATGCAAAGCTGGAAACACAGTCACATTTCACAGAAATATTACAGATGAACTGCAGTTTCAAAGAGCAAAGCAAATAGGTATTGTTATCAATGTAAAGACTGAATTTACATAAAGATCCTTGCATTCTTTGTATAAATATTATTTATAATATAAAACTACTTGATAATGTTGAACACTGTAGTGTTCAAGAAACTGATTGTTAGACATTAATCTACATGTAATTCATTTGTTTATGTCATCTCCACCATGATGTCTTTCCCACAGCATTTATGTTATTCTGTGGTTGATTTTATGATATTTTTTTCAATTCCTTTCTTCTCCCTCTAGCTATAATGTGTTCAGTGAAGCCAGATGGAATTCCTCAGCTCTGTAAAACAGATGAAATAGGAGAACTTTGTGTATGTGCTATTGCAACAGGTACATCATATTATGGACTCTCGGGCATGACCAAAAATACTTTTGAGGTAAGTTGACCAAAAAGTGCTATATAAAATCTTTCCTTTTGAACTTTTTCTGTTTCAAGGTAATATTTGACATAAAATATTGATAGTAACAATATAAGAATACAAATATAAATCAATGCTTGTGGCTTGGGACCTATATTCTAGCTAGATAATCTGCACTGAAGCCCATTTCATTAAGTGCAATAGTTTTGGCTCTGAAGAGCTTTTACTTCAATTTTCAAATGAGATACCAGGAGCTGAAAAAATCAGAAGAAAAGGAGTAAGAAAGACCAAGTTCAAAAGGTAATATTGTACAAGTCTATGTGCAGAATTTGATTATTGCGAACACTAAGAAAGCTGCTGGGTATCTCTAGAAAGCGGTTTTCAACATTGCCACAGTACTTCCAGCATTAAGGCTTGCATTTATACAGAATCCTGACAGATGTAGTCTTCAAGAGAGGCATCTGAAGAGCAAAGAAACCTTTTCCTGATGAGTCTCCATCTGCTTTTGTTTGAATTGCCTTAGGTGAAAGCCTTTTGGCTTTGTGGAATCTTTTTTCTGACTCCAATGCACACAGCTGTACTGATAGCTCTGTAGTACCTGCACACTTGTTATCATTAACTTCTGCTGAAGGCAATGTGAAAGGCTGAACAAATTAGAGAAAAAGTGAAAAAAATTGGTTTTTTAAGCTACAATCCTTTTCTCATTTAATATTTAAGGCAAAAATTAACACAAATACATTTAGGTTTCCCTTAACAAATTCTCTGTTATTACCACTTTTAATAGACTAATGCGACTAATATCTCCTGCAAAATGCAGAGCTGAATGTCATGAACACTGCACATTATATAATTAATGGAGACAAGTGGATATGATTCTACGTCCTGCTGTTGAAGTCAGGAATCCTACTATGCAATTGTGATCTGAAATTTGTTGATAGTTGATTTTTGTGCTGCAAGTACAATTGGCAATACCCAGTGTGAGTGATGATCCTGGATTTTACACATTTTGGGGTGGAAAGGTACTTATGTTCAGTTTGTAGTACTTGCTGTAATTGTGATATCATTCATAATTCATAACTGTCAGCAGTTTAACAGCATATTTAGACTGATTAAGACTTATTTTATGCTAAGCAAATAAACTGCCATTGAATGAGCAGGACCACTCAATTTTAAAGTTAAGCATGTTCTTAAGAGCCCCCTCCAAGTGGATCTCTATTCTGTTTTACTGTGTGATTCGTGTTGCAGGTATTAGAGTGTCAAAGAGTTTTGTGTTCCTGAAATGAATTATGGCTGAGGATGTATAAGCATTAAATCTGTTCAATAGAGTCACCCGTGGGCATCTGGCAGCAGAATCTGACCTTTCTTTTTAGATGAGCCTTCAAGAACACTATTATCTGTGGTCTTCTACTTGCCATTGTCTTTTTGCCTTTAGACTATTTAAGTTTAAAGAAATGTCTGCAGGGAAGTGTGATTGTGTCAGAAAGCAGCTCAGAGTAGCTCACATGCCAAAAGGATAACACTGTGCTAATTAGGATAGAAAAAGCCATAGGAATCTATCCATGGAAATCACGTATGTCTGGTGTTCAGACATTTGGAGAGGTGCTGGATAGGGCTGTATTTTCACTTTCAGGTGTGCTACAGAAGACTTTATCACTAATATTCTGAGAACTTAATTGACCTTAAATAAAATTGTGGTCAGCTGAAAGAGTCATTAGTGTGCTGTACCTTAAAATAGCTTCTCTTCTAGCCTGCTTATTTCTTACACTGTGCTGGAAATGGGCATGAGGTACTGAGAAAAACCTCTACTGAAATGTTTATGAGTTAAGCTCTCAGTTAACCTATACACAGCACTTCAGGTTGGCAGTCTGCTCAGCATGGGTTTTTATTTAATACTGTTGATGTTGATTTTTTTTTAAGGCCATTAATGATTTACAGAGTCACAGTTACCGAAAATGTGTATGGTAAACAGAGTGGGATTGAATTTGCTGCAACTCAGGTACACACGAATGTAGGAGTTTCCTGACACTCCCTTCCTGGTCAGTGAAGGATAAAGAGCATCACCAGTGACCTATTTATTTTGTTTCAGAGTATCCATCTGAGAGAAAATGCCTGAAATACTTTGCAGCCTGATCTCTGTGTGTAGAACTGAAGAGTCGTGTTTCTGTTTTGCAGGTGTTTCCTATGACCAGTTCTGGTGGCCCTATCACCGAATATCCTTTTATAAGGACTGGACTTCTAGGCTTTATAGGACCAGGTGGACTTGTCTTTGTTATTGGAAAAATGGATGGTTTGATGGTTGTCAGTGGAAGAAGACATAATGCTGATGACATTGTAGCAACAGCACTGGCTGTGGAACCCATGAAATTTGTCTACAGGGGGAGGTTTGATCCTTTCTTTCCTTATATTATGTAGAAATCTTTATTATGCTTAGATGGAGTGTAAATGATCCAGATACTCTCAGAAAGCAGTGCCTGATCTGCACTGTGGTTTCTCTCCAGTTCTGTTCATATTGCCTGAACCAGGAGACAGCTGAGGGAAGCCCAAAGCAGTGTTGAGGCAGAATTTGGATATCAAGGTCTTGAAACTGTGATTACTGAAATTCCCAGTTGAACAGCTGTTTAATTCTGAGGGTGTTGGCTTGACAGGATCTTTTCTGTGTGAACTGAACATTTCCAATATGCCTCACACTGAAGTTTTTGAATGTGAAAGTGGTTCTTTGTGTGACCTTCCTCATGTGCTGAAACTGAGCATGAGATATCTAAAACTTCCAAAGAGCCTCATGCAAGAGCATGTGCTCACACTCCATCACGTCAGACCTCTCACAAAGTGATGTTGCAATTACCTTCTTCTGAGCTGGGGCTAAGGAAGGTGCTTACGCTGGCTGTTATATAACAGCTTAACAACAACCTTGGTGTGACCCAAATTTAGTGCTTTGCTTATTCCAAGAATGTTCACTTCTCAATCCTGCTCTGACATTATGCTTGTATATACATGACTGTAGAACAAAGCCTGCTGTTTCTACTCCAGAACTTATCCAAACCTGTTCTTGTGTCTTTTTCCCCATAAATATATTAGTAATTGACACACCAGGAGTCTAACTAATAAATAAAGAAATCATACTTGTAGAAGATTAATGTAGAAGACAGGTTTTTCCTTCTGTCCTGGCACTAAATACTCTTTCTCCTCCTATAGAATAGCAGTGTTTTCCGTGAGCGTGCTGCACGATGAAAGGATAGTTATTGTTGCTGAGCAAAGGCCAGATTCCACAGAAGAAGACAGTTTTCAGTGGATGAGTAGAGTTCTCCAGGTAATGCTCTATATGTACATTTGAAAGCTATTTTTTTTCTTGCTTTATTTTCTTTTTATTGATCTTTCAGACCCCTGAGGTAACTGACATTTGTCTTTGAGTAATTGTGAATCCACCTTCAGTTGCACTTGCTCTTAATGAGCACAAAATGAGATTCTTCTGAGTGACAGATCCCATCTGGTCTGCACACACCCAGAGAGTGATCTTTTCCTAATCAAAATGCTGTAAGAAAACAGGAATGAATTGAAATAAATAATAGCAATGAGGGAGTAGCATATGGTTTATAAGGATATAGTCATTCATTACTTCGAAAGGGGAATGAATGGATACATTATATACTCTTACTGTCAAATGCTACCAGAGTCTCTTACTAAACAGTTATAAGTATGGATACAGAGTTGGCCTCATCCAGATTTTTTTTTTTTAATGAGTGGGAGGTAATTATGTGTTTCTAGTGTACCATGTTGATAACTAAAATAAACTGAATAAAACTTGGCCTAAAAATCCCAATTTCCCTCCAGTGAAATGAAGTGATTGATTAACTCAGATCTAGGTATCTACAGTGAGGTTATCTTCTTGGAGGGACACCTATTGCAAAGAATCCCATTCCAGCAGTCTGGCAATATCAATACTAAGTTTTTTTTCAACTCTGATGTCCACATGCAAAAAAATTAGATACTTTAGGTAGGTGTCACTGTTATCGTGAGGAGGGAGAGAGAAGGAACACGGATTCGGTCCAGGAAGTAGAGAGAAGAAGCCTTTTTTTATTTAATTATTTATCACCTCTTTTATACTTTAGTGCTCTGGCATGGTGTAAGTTCATTGGACCTCTGTCACCCACCTCTTAGGGTGATTGGTCAAATTCTACAACTGCCATTTCAAAATATTTCTCTAGTCAGTATCATAACAATTCTACAAACAACTGCAGGTGCAAGATAGTTTACAGAAAACCATAATATTGTTTTGAATAGCTTGTATGGGAAAGACAGCACTCCCATGAAGTGTTACAGTCTCTCAAAATACTGCAAAAAGCTGGAAAGTTTCTCTGCTGAAAGCTTTTCAGCATCCACAGATAGGGTCATCTTCCATCTCCTCCATCTCTGTGGTTGAGCCAATTCACACTCACAAGCAGTAGATTTACTGGAGCTGTAGTCAGATTAAGTCTGTTTGTTGCTAGCTTGTGAAGTGGTCTCAACTCTGTCTACAGTTGGTCTCCTGTTACTTCTGCTTCCCTTTCCTGCCTTCCTTTCTGTCCTTCTTCAAGGACTCTTCTCAGTAAATATATTGCAAACATATTTTTTGCTTTACCCAAGAGCCAAAGAAAAGAATCCCACACAATTCAGAGTTGTTTTTATTCATTATTGCATGGTACTGAATAAGAAAGGGAATCTATCTACTGTATGCTTCAAGAAACTGAACAAATAAACTTTCATCCATCTCAATACGGGCTTATCTGCTCTCTTGATTCAAAAGACAGCTACATTTCATACAGTTAGAGGCATCTCATATTCACAGTAGATCTAAATTAATACCAAGAAAAGATAGAACCTCCAGCTTGCCATCACACAGGAAGCCTTTGAAACACCTTGTAGCACCTAGGGCAGCTATTGTAGAAGAAAAAGCTTTGGGTTGCCCTTGCTTCAATTATTTTTGTCAAGTAGCGGGCTCCTAAAAGGGTTGAAACTCTGGACTTAGCACTTGTCCTGTTTAGTCAGCTGAGCATCTTTGTGACTTTTACAGAACTAATGTCTTACACAATCATAGCCAGTAGAATTCTGTACTGAAAACTGCAGGAATCCTGTGTCCCAATACTCCTGCCAATAGTCAGCCCTTTATTCTGAGTCTGATCAAGCCCCAGCAGTATCTGAGAATAGTAGGGGATGTATCGAAGTACACCCGTGTGGCTGCTTTCATCACCCATGTGTGAAGCCTGCAACTCTGGCATGCACCACTATGTGAACAAAAAGTTTCTGTTTCCACCACAGCTGAGAGCAGAGATGAAGGACAGAAGCCAGGAACATGTGGGATGCTTTGTGCCTTTTCCCAATCAAGGTTTTAATGACAGATGTCAGGACGTGGTAACCAGCTGTATCTGAATCATCTGCTAGTGAGGCACAACATAACAACATCACAACCTGTGTCATGACTCTCACTGAAGTCCATGATAACAAACTCTTATCAAATTGCTACTTGATTCTAATGCTATTTGTGAGTTGTCTGACACCCTGTGAGTGCTGCCCTGTGCCAGCCCTGCCCTGCCCTGCCTGCTCCTGCTGTGCCTTGCTGTCTCTTCCCTGCAGTTGAGCTGTCTTGATTTGCAGAACCCTTTTTTCCAGTGGTTTGCACATATTCTGACTCTCCTGACTCATCCTGCCCCTTGGCAGGGAGCTGAAGGATGGAAGAGCTGTTCTACCTATGGGACTATGCTGAACTGCATCTGTGGGCTTTAGCAGAGGAATGGCTGGGAGGGAGTGGTCAGGCTGGGGATGGAGTTTCTTGAGAGTAGAAGGGTGAAGATCCCTGCTGGAGATCACCCAGCAGTTCAGTCAGATAGATCCTAGATACTCATCTGCTGCAGACTGATCTGACCCTTCAGGCAGGGTTGTGGTTCCTGTATTGTCAGGCTGGATGTTTGTTTTACCAGTGCCAGGACTTGATCTACTGCAGCACTGGAGAGTGTTTGAGTGTTTTCTCAACTCAAACAACCCAGCAGTCTGGACTCTGCACAAGTTTGGGTATATCTTGTCCATTTTCACAATGAGAGGGACAGAGGTTTCAGATACTGTTTGTTTCTGGCTGGATAGAGTCATTTCAAAAACCAAGCCATTTCATCAAGAGGCATAAATGCAGCAGTGTTAAAACTGACTGGTACTCTCCTCCCTCAAAATTTTAAGGCTCAGTTCACCAGTTGTCATCCTTGTGACAAAGTCGTTCCCTGCTTCAGAAATGTGCCAAATGAAAAGGTGTGAAAGGTGACAGGTTTGAATGACACATGATATTTCATATGGCCTTGTGTAGCAGATGTAGCTCTCAGAGACAGTTCAGAAGTTGCTGGGGAATCATTGCATACACCCCTCATCCCACCCCAGCTGGGTACTGCTTTCCACTCACCAGCTGTAGGAGCCACGGAGTTTTATGTTTGAGTAAAAGTGGTTACTTGCCCTGTGATGGTTTTCCTTCAAACTGATGTCAGGTGAGGATCCCATGATTTATCACTGCTTTTCAGAACCTACAAATAACATTATGATTAGTAGGTTATGATGGTTTCTGCCAGAAACATGAGATGTTGTGTGTTGGCTGCCATAAATATTTCACTCTTGCTGATCTTTTGGGTGGTGTCTATAGACCAGCAGCAAGGTCTTCCAACTCTGCTATGAGAGCTACTACTGCTAAAATTCCAATGTTTTTAAATGAGTCACCATTTTATTATTCTTTCTTATGAATTTTTGCAGTCAAATCAATAAGAAATGGAGTGAACAGAAGCCAAAAGCAAAGCATTGCTTAGTCTGTAGAAGTAATCAGTAATTTATTGGTCTACACTTTAGTACATATATAACTGTAAGTAATTATTTGATTCTCAGAGTATAGATTGTATCTTCAAGGCAGCACACATATCAATTTACTTTTCTCACAGTTTAAAATTAAAAAGCAAGATAAGTAAATTATATTTTTGAACATTTAACTACTCATTAGAGATGCTATTTAATTTGTTTCTCAGTTTGCATAAATGTCTGAAGTTGGTTTTCTAGCACCATTGCTGCAATTTTTGTTACCATTATAACGAAAATAACTCCTTCAAATTTGTATGGAATTAAAATCTAAGTGCATGGATGTTCATGATACTCATATTTAACTCAATAAATTACAGAGATACTGTACTCTACAATTTTCTTGAAAGTGATGCAGTTTAATTAACTTGTCAGGCAGTGAACATGGTTGCTATAAGATTCAAAGATGCTTCTTTTTCAGGTTTTTGTCCAACAGATTTTTTTCAAGTGGATACTTTCATCGTTTTCCCGTATATATTTACCATTCCTGCCTGAAAATCTTTTACACTGTGATCAGAGAATGAAACAGTTATTGCCTTATAAAAAAAATTTAAAAATTCACAAGCTACATACCTCATTAGGTATAGGGCTTATTTGAAATTTTGCCTTGCTCAGAAAGATGGACTGGATATTAAGTTGATAGGAATCCTTTGAACTTTAGCTCTGAGAAAGGCACAGATTAAAATCACTTTCACGTGGTCTGCCAACCCATCTTTGTAATAAATCTCCAGGGTATCTGCTACTAATGTGTGCTTAAGAGGGATAACAAGGTAGCATTTCCTAATAGATTTGTGTGTATTTATCACCAGGTTTTTGGTTGCTTCTTTATCTGCTGGAATGAGTGTAACAACATTTCCGTCCACCTGTTCCCCGTGAAAAGAACCTCCTCATCCCTGACATAGCTGAAGTGTCTTTCCATTGCCAGCTAATTATTAGGGCTGTTTTATGCAGTAATTCAGAACAGAATTAGAATGATGAAAAATTAGCTTTTCAGTAAAATCGACTTCCTGTGTGGTTTTTTAGGCAATTGACAGTATTCATCAAGTGGGGGTCTACTGCCTAGCACTTGTCCCAGCAAACACGCTTCCCAAGACGCCGCTGGGAGGGATACACCTGTCAGAAACCAAGCAGCTCTTCCTGGAGGGATCTCTGCATCCTTGTAACGTGCTGATGTGTCCCCACACCTGCGTAACAAACCTGCCTAAACCACGGCAAAAGCAACCAGGTAAGAGGAGTGAAAGCAAAGGGACTCTGACTTCATGCTGTGTGTTTATGGTACTGGAATGGAGCAAAATTGACTAATTGCCGATGCAGGTGAGAATCAGCTTGATCAGCTTTGCTCTTAAATACTCCATGTGTGTCAAGGACATCATTGATGTTGCCAGAAGCTAGAAGCACCTTCACAGAGAGTGCCAGGGAAAATGCTGGTTCAATAAAGATGACATTTTTATCACTCTACAAGGCACTGCTGAGAACCACACCTGGATTTCTTTGTAAATTCCTCTTCATTTATGTTTCAAGAGGATGGACTGAGACCAAATCAGAGAAAGAAAAAATCTTGGCTTATTTTGAAGGCTGACTTTGTAAACTAGAAACAGAGAGGAAGAGGACTGTTGACACTAAATAACAGTGTTGGAGGAGCAAATACTTAAAAACTTAAACTTAAAAACTGGTCATGGATAAATTAAACCAAAGAATGTGTGGTTTAATCCCCCACCTGAGTGGGGAGATTCTATATTACTCTTACAGCAGGTATATTAGAGGGAAAACCCTAACTAGTTTTAAGATGGTTATTCCAGAAGTTCTGCCTCTTCATGAAGAGTGTAGGATGAAATGGTACAGCAAGGCACTGACTCAAGAGACCAAGAAAGCCCTTGTAGCCTGGTGTAGTCCAGTCACTGGTTACTCGTGCCCAATGTACAAGCAAATTTTAACAAATTTTTGCCTTTGTATCCAATTGCAGATTTTAGTACTCAGATTAATTTCAAGGAGTTCTGGATGAGTAGCCTCAGGCTTAAGACTTGAATCCAGCTGCATTAGACTAAGTGTTGGTTATTTTCCACTTTGAAAAACACCTTGGAATTAGAAGTGGGTTTGCTCTCTGGATCTCAAATATGGAGACTATCCGTCATGAACTCAGTGCCAGTTTGCCTAAATCATCAGCTTTTTTAAAAACCTTTGGACAAACGTTTCAGAATCAAAACCATAATCTCAGTTTGTGGATACTGGGAATGTCAGAGGTTAACAGTGACTTGCACTAACTTAATGAAAACGATGAGGCCCTTTACTGCAGTGCTCACTTCGGTATTTCCTTATTGCTGCACTGCAAAATAATCACTGAATTCGAATCAATGGAGATTGTTACAGATATGTTATGTATACATTAAATATTACTATGGTAAAAGTAATGCCAGAAGCACAGAAACAGAACTGATAGTATCACATTCTCCCATTTTGTGTTGTTGTGACATACCCAGAGGGTATTGCTTTTATAATTTTAAAGCAGAGTAGTCTGTAGGTGCTTTTGATTGTACATTATCTGGTTACTTACACTTGAACATCATAGGCTAGAAGCAGAGCCTGGTATCAATTGCAATTGATCAGTAACCCATGCTGGAGAAGCAGAAAACAAATGCCAACATGAGCTTAAGTGGTTTCTGTGAGACAGGTATTGTCCCCTAATGGCAGCAACAAAACATCAGTGAAATCCACCTCATGGAGAAACGTCAGCTGTGACATCTTTTCTTCTGAAGTTACTTAACTTCACCTTCAATCTTATTGTAGAGGGCTTGCATATATTTTATCATATGCACCATCTGCCTTCCTGGTCCCTGTCACTTCATGTCTGTAGGATTACAGAAGTCCTAATAGAGATGCAACCTAGCCCAGGGAACCAAAGAGGGAAATAGGAATGTTGTCCCTCTGTTTTGAGACACATGAATGGATATGCCTACAGTAGGAGGTAAATCTTCCAAGGATTCATCATATCAAGACAAGATATGTCTCTGGCTGTGGAGAGCCCAGGCTAAATGAGATATGTTTTAAGAGGATGAATCCAGCCCTACGTATCTTCCAACCATTTCTGGTACAAAACCAAAGTTGGTATCATCAGAGATGTGCTCAAGGTTTGGTTTTGTGGACAGCAGTGAGGAAAACATCATGTAATGCAAAAGAAATCACATGAATTTTCATCCACAAGCAAAGGATTTTTATTGTGGTTTGCATATTTCTGCTTTATTCTAGAAATTGGCCCTGCCTCTGTGATGGTGGGGAACTTGGTCTCTGGAAAAAGAATTGCACAGGCCAGCGGTAGAGATTTGGGGCAAATAGAAGATAATGACCAGGCCAGAAAGGTAAGCTAAACTTTTCTATTATAGCTTATATTTAACATTACATAGTTAACTTCATACATATATAGAGTTAACATCAGATAGTTGACACCAGGACACTTAGCAGTACAGAGATGTGATGTGATGATGATGATTGTTGTTGTTATTATTATTATTATTATTATTATTATTACAAAAATGGTTGATGTCTTGTTTTTAATTAATGCATATATTAATATTTCAGAAATTCCTTTACAGATAAATATGAAATAGACATGAGGAGAGGTCACTGCATTTCATTTTTATGGATTTTTTGAAATAAGTTTACATGGGACAACAGAAAAAATGTGGTGGGAAGTGTTAATGGGGCTTCTTCCAGAAATCACCCTCTGTTGTATAATTTTTACTAGCTCAGATGGAATCCAGAGAATTTTGTTTACATATATGGTCCTGACCTTATTTGTTGCTATTTCAATCCTGGAAAATTAAGTTGAAATTCAGCTCTTTTTGGAGTTTATGTGAGTAATTAAATTAGTAAGTTCTAAACTATATAAGTACTTACGTATTTATAGTAAGAAAAAGAACGCTTAAGAATTAAATAGTGCTTAAATTCAGAGGGATCAGTGTTACTGCTATGGAAGTATATGCAGTAATATATCATAATCCCAGCAGTGGCTTCACTTCCAGAGAGGCTGCTGCTACCATGCAAAAGCACCTTGCTATCAATGTGTGGCAACAAGAGAATTAATTCCTGTTTAGTGCTTCTGGGCACTGTGACCTGGGTTTTAAAGCCAAGAAGTTGTTCAGTGTCGTGACTGTCACTCTGCTTTATTGCAGTTCCTGTTCCTGTCGGAAGTGCTGCAGTGGAGAGCTCAGACCACCCCTGACCATGTGCTCTACACTCTGCTCAACTGCAGGGTAAGGAGCTCAGGCCGTGGCTCCAACAGGCTTGGGAAAGGCACACTGGGGTTTCAGCAGCACCTGCTTGTGCTGTGGCTGGATGTGACCTTTCTATTCCTTTTCCCACCAGTACTCAGCTGTTATATTTAAAGTTCACTGAGGCAGAAAGGAAAAGAGAATAATCATTGCCAGTTGTCAAGATATAGATTGCTTTTGTATCAGACAGTGTGCCTTGCACATTTCTCATTTCTTTTTCCACCACATACATGTTGTGTGTGAGCTGACGCTGCAGATCTGTTTCAATACTGTTGAATCTGTTTCAAATCTGTCCCTATGCTGAATAACAGTGTTTAATACTGCTCACCATCCTGATTTCCAATTTGAAAAGCACAGGCTTGGCAAAACTAAAGCATTTTCCCTAAATAAAGCAATGGCTGTTGTTTTTGACATTGGGCCATCTTGGGGAGGTGTGAGAATGAGGAAAAGAGGTGAAGAAAAGAAAACGTATGTCCAGAATACAATCAGGTCTGCAGAGGATCACTAATAAATCTCTCTGCATAACCTTCATGGGGTGCCAGCCTGGCACAGCATTTCATTGCTTACTAAAATTGAATTAATGAATGTGACAAGTACAGAACTTGGCTTTGCTAAGAGTAAAACTTCCTTGCTTTCTGTAGTGTAACTTCGTTACTTCCTGGATGATTACAGATTGCAGATGACAAACCAATAATTCTCAAGACCACAGAGAGAATTAAAATCTGATTTAAAACCATTCTGTCACAGTACATCTACACATATCTATCAAATCTGGGAAACATACAGTGTGTGTGAGAGTCTCCAGGAGAGGGGAGGCCTGGAATAGTGCTGTTCCCTGGAGTAGTAGCTGATGTTGTCTCAGCCCATTGTGGCCTTTATGCAACTTGAATGGGTTCTTAAACCTCCAGTAATTTGTGAACCTCTGTGAAATCACCACTTACACTATTTACAGAATGTGCTTCTCCATTTTACAGTGCTGGTACAAAGTTCAGTTTGAGGCTACCAGTAAGTCATTAAATAACTTTTTAAAAAATTCAGATTAATAGCTCATAATTGTGAGTATGTGAAACCTGACAGATAAATAGTGAAGTAGTAATGTATTTTTTATGGCAAAGTAGAAATCTTGAGAGGCAATGCTATTTATAAGTTCAATATTACACCGTTTAAGTATTGCATTGCTGTGTCCTGTAAGCTGGGAGCAGAGATGCTGTGAGAAAGAGTTGGTATGTACTATCCTATCTCTTGTACACAAGACTGTTGCTTTTGAGCTTTATTTAAAGCCAAACTTCCCATGCTAGAAGAAGGGTTCAAACAGTGGGATGTAAGGACACAATGTGCAAAACAAGGATTAACAAAACAAATTCTCATTCCATAGAAGTGAAAAATAGTTGGATTTTGAAATACAGTTTCTCTGTTACTCTCAGTGAAGAGTATCTTATCATGAAATTTGTTTAAAAGATGTAATGCTTTTTGGAGAGAATTAATATTTTATAGAAAGGGATGACAGGTTTGGTGGAGTGTGCCCTAGGCAAGTTTTGTTGCCCATCCTGAATTTTAGTTCTGATTTGTAACTTTTCCTATTTTGTCTTCCTTGGACTTTGTCTGTACACTTTGTTCTAAAACATTCAGGCGTCCTGCAGTGGATGACTAATAAAAGTCCACTGAGATTAGTGTTTTCCTGTAACCCAAGCTTTGAGAATTTGAAAGATTTAAAAATTAGTGCAGTACATTGTTTTCAGTGTGTGTCATGAAGGATTGCAACACCTTTACATTTCAGGGTAGCTAATTAAAGGCCCAAAGGGAGTAGCTGTCTGATACTTGCAAGTGATTCTTGTCCAACAACAGGATTCTCCTTCCCTACAGTTCATATAAACAGTGACTTCCCACTGGTTCACAGGCAGCAAGTGCCAGAAGTCTTAAACGTAAACAAGCTTAGCACAAATTCACATGATTTGCAGCAATTCCCTGTTGGTAGGACCTATGCTTCTGATGTGAGGGGGATATAAAGGTTCCTTCTTCTCATAACCATGGAAACAGGCAATTTCTTGAAAGAAGAAATGGAGGGTTTAAGTACATTCTCCTGACAGGTCTGCAGTGTCAGGACAGCCAGACCTCAGGTTGCTTTGGCATACTCAGGGCTGGACAGATGGAAGTCATCTCTGGTCCAGCATCCAAAGAGTTGCATATGTCTTTAGAAGAAGCTTTCGTAGTGAAATGATCTCCACGTTGATCAAAAGACTGATTAAAATTGCCTGGAGTGCAATTCAGTGAGTGTGGTTGCTGAGGATGATGAAGAGGAATGCTGAGCCCTGACTTTGTCCATTTGATTTTCCGTTGGGCTGTGCTCTTTGTTGACAGTTTATAATGAGGTCTGTGAATTCCAGGTGATCCTGGTAATATGGCACTGCTTGCAGGGCTTGCCCTTTGGCAAACTGCTCCCTCCTCTGTGAAGCCTCGTCAGTAAACATTGCAGTGGTGGGTGGGGTGGTGGTGGATAGAAACCAGCATCAGAACAAGTGCTTTTTATTCCTTGCCTTGTTAAAATAGAGTGTAAAATACATTTCTTTAAAACAGTAGACCTTCTTGCTTTCTCTCTTAATAAGGATAGTGGTTCAATACTTTTTTATTGTATTACATTGCATTTTTGATGCACTGTTCTATTTTAGTGTTTGTATGTTCTGCTTTAGTGTATGTGTGTATATTTGCGTATTCTTACCTTTTTTCCCCCCAACTTTTTGAGAATCACTCTTTCAAAGTGAACTTAGTGCTCATGTTAGGTGCCAGGCGTGTCACAGCAGTACTGGAGACCGAATTGCTCTTTTTCCACAGAACAAGTACACAAGCCAAGATGCAGCCCTTCCCATACTGCCCTGTCCCTTTCTTCCAGCCCAGGCCTGGCCTGACCAGCTCTAGGTGCAAACAGTCTGTCCTGTACATTCATTTTTAGACTTCTGAGGTGTCTGCCTGCAGTGGTAGTGCATTTTGTGATACAGATGTATATATTTTTCCAGATGTGTATTTGTGTGTGTACATATGTGCACACACACGCGCACACACACACACATATATATATATTTAGGAAGTGCAAGAACTGTAACACTCGTTCAATTTAAAACACTGACTGTTTGATAATTTTGGGTATGCACTATTTGAAGTGCTTCACAAATTCCAAGCTCATGCTGACCAGAGTTATTCAAATTTAACAAATGCCTTTCTTCTCTCTTTCATTTATATGCAATATAAGTGCTTCTCTTTTGTTCCAGACTAATTCTTTTCTCTGTCACAAAGTATTGTTTTCTCCTGTGTCTTTTGTCTCTTGTCTTTAAAGTATTTCTGCTGGGCCATTTGGCTCCACTCCAGAGTGCAGACAAGAAAATGCAATTTTCAGAATTGCTCTCCACAGATGCTCCAGTTTGCTACAAGACCATATAGGCACTTCCCTGGCTGCAGCAGGAATGCTGCTTGTGTAGCAGGGGAAGTACAGGTTACATGGGCAGGACATTAGCACACTGCTGTACTGCCTTGGCTGGGGCAGAAACACTGTTGAGGGCAGAAGGTACAGAGAAAGGAACAGAGAACATTCCTCTGCCTTACAGACATCTTTTTTCCTTCCAACTACAGTTTGGCGTAAGGCTGAATGTTTCCATATTTTAAGTTGACTGCATGACATATTGTGGCTGCCCCTCATCCTGCAGCTTCTAAGGTGAAGAGGAAAATAGAGTTTCGGCACATCACGTTATCTCCTGTGACATTTATCTTTCTTCCTGTGCAGGGAACAATAGCCAACTCGCTGACATGTGTCCAGCTGCATAAACGAGCTGAGAAGATAGCTGTCATGCTGATGGAGAGGGGACATTTACAGGATGGAGACCACGTGGCTTTGGTTTACCCACCAGGTAAAGAATTGCTGTAGCAGTACCTTGATACTCCTGGAAGTTCATTGAGATCCTTCAGAACGGTGCTGCATCAGTGGTGTTACCATGTACATGATGTTAATTTGCAGGACAAAAAATATTTGCCGTATGCACATTTCTTTGAATTTAGTCAAACATATTTAAAAGGATCTCTCTCTGTGCATACACACAGATTTTATTTCTTTGGATTCAGATTAAGACTAACCTGTGTTTTTAAAACATGTCTCTTATGAGCAGGCAAATTTAATTACTGGGGTTTTTTGTTTTGTTTTGGGTATTTTTTGGGTTTTTGTTTTTTTTTTAAATTTGCTGGATATAGACTACTTTATGAGCATGCAGTTCCATCTGCTAAGTGTTCTTAGATTCACCTGTTCAATTCCCTCTTGGAAGTGCTGCATTTCATGAGGGTAAAGCAACAATAACCAGGAAGTAATACATGGGGGTTTTTTAGAGTAGAAGTTTGATTGATAAGTAGCAAATGATTAAGAAATACAAAATGATAATTACAGTTTTCTCTATAGATTCTTAAGCTAGACAACTCTCTTGGTTTGAATTTTCATCCTTTGGCATCAGGGCTTTTAAGTTTGTGTTAACTGGTAATATATTTGACATTTGCTTGAAATTATTTCTGATCAAGTGCTACTCTTTTATTTTTAACATTTCTTGTGTGTTGGTGAAATAAACAATCTGATTTGGTCTGTAATGTGATATTTGGTTTGTAAGGACTGCAAGACACTGGTTATATCGCTGCAGTTATAGGAGCAGTTTCGCTATGGTTGATATGGGAAAACCTTTTCCACAAAAGAAGACTAGTACTTTAAACTTAAATGTTTGTTTTCTGTATTTCACTTCCCATGAATGAAGCATTTTATTGAAGGAACAATTACTTACCAGTACGCAGATCCTGCTCTTCTGAAAGAATAAACCAGTCCCCACTGTCATCTTATCACAGCCTGTGTACGGCACCAGGGAGGTGTCAGACAGGAGTATTCAAGGGATCTTTGTACTGTTGTCTGTTCAGCCTCCTTAGGTAGCCTGAAGAGTGCTGTCCATTGTCCATTACCTGCAGTCAATATTTATACGGGACAGCACCTAATTTTATGTTAGAAGCAGGATTTCAAAATCATTACTCCCTTTTTTACTGTAAAATTTCAGGTAGACAAGTCAAGGCTGCCTATGTGAGGTTAAAAATGGCAAGAGAAAGAGGGTATTTTGTGGAACCTCCAGATGTTCTTTCTGCAGCTGATAGGATCAAGCCTCATCCCACCTCGTCCTTTTGCTGGGACATCTCTCTTCTTGTACACTCTATAAATGTAAATTTAGGAAGACGATTAATCTGTGGAAATCAGCCTTTTTAACAGGTTATTTCCTGAACATCAATGTGGAGTTCTCCTACATATTGATATCTGGCTGCAGTTCTGTGTGGCGCCTGTGCTTTTTCATGCTCAGAGCAGTGTGGCTGAGAGGAATCAGTGAAGCTGAACAAATACTGACAAGGGGCTGAAAAAGAAGTCTGCTAAAGGCCTCAGTCACTCATTTAACCTTCTGGGTTCAGTTCCAAGTGATATTTATGCTGACATAGGAGTCTGTGATTAAACAATTAGATTTTCAGGCGAGGCTTTCTGCTTTGTTCTCCATGCAGGGATAGACCTGATTGCGGCGTTTTACGGATGCCTGTACGCGGGCTGTGTGCCAATAACAGTGCGACCTCCACATCCCCAGAACATTGCCACCACCTTACCCACAGTGAAGATGATTGTGGAGGTGAGCAGACACCTCAGATTGCACGAGTAGATAAAATGGGTGATGGGTTTGTGTCGTTAGGAGCAGTAACTTGAGTGGTGGTTGGGTTGAAGAGTTGTATTCCTTCCCAAGACTCAGGACTTCAGTGTGTTACAAAATCAACACTGCTTGACAACACACAAGCTGCTCACTTGAGCTGTCACATTTTGCCCCAGTTACATGACTCCTTTCAAAAAATATATTTAAAGTGCTTTATTATATTTAGCTATATGCCAAGAGGGGTAGGATTCCTCACAGGCAATGCCACACTGACTGTTGAGAAAAATCTCAGTGGGAAGTTTGTCCTCACCTGATGGTGTGCTCACTTCTGAATATCGATTTGTTCTGCATTTAACACAATTTCAAAGTTCTGGTGGTCAGTATTTTGTTTCATCCAGGAAAGTGTTACTCAGACTTTTTCATTTGATATTTTGGTATTTTGGCTTTATCTAACAATGTTTAGCCTTTGTTGCACATAAATAACTGCAATGTGCTTGTTACTGAGAGAAATAAAAGGGTTGAAATCAGATAGCCTTTTACATTTGGCAGTTTCTAATTTATTGATTGGAATTCTTCAGGAAAAGTTTAAACAAATGTGGTTTTTACCTTGCTAATTAATTTTGATATTTTCAATTAACAAGTAGTAGAGATAGTTGTAATTCTTGGCCTTCCTTATGGCATCAGATGCCACAGAGAATCAGAAGAGGTATGAGAAATTGTCTTATTATTTTCAAGATTCTCTATTTAATACTTTGGCACTCGGTGCTTTTAAACATCAATTGTTAACATACAGAAGTGATGTAAAATGTGTTTATTCCTTTTTCCTTTGATGTTTAATAGCTAAACTAGATCTGTTTGATTTCATGATAAAAAACTGACAGATCTAAGCTGACTTGTATTCATTGTCCCTTCAATAGACTAACTTTAAATGAAATATTGACATTTATTAGCCATATTACTGCCAGTTTGACTTATAAACCTCTCAGCTCTGTTTTACACAAGAATTTCTTTCAATTTTGAGATTAATGGCCTTGTAGAAATTAAAATATTGCAGCTGTTCTTTCATTGCCAATGCAGTTACACAAATTTCCTGATGTGTTGGGGTCAGTGCCTGCTCTAACATGTTGTATGTCTGCACAGCACCTTTTGAAGTCAGTAAGAATGACTTCTGAGCAAAATTTGGCCAACATAATTGTGTTTTTGTGATGAGCTGGTAGTTGTAAAATATCACTGAGCTGAGCCCCATCTTGTGCAGTTGCTAACCTGTAGCTAAGATGTGTTCTTTCTCCTTCCCACCATCCCTATATGTTTACCTCTGATGTGCAATTCTCCAAGCATGGATATTCTGTATTTTAATGAACCTTCTGATATTCCAGATTATGTAATTCCTGCAAAAGCTTCTAACCACCAGGTCTTGAAATTCCTTTTGTTTTCTGGCTTAGTGTCCCAAATCAAGATTTTCATAGATTAAAATTAGCTATATAAGAATTAATTTGCCTTGTCATGACAGTGAAAATGATTGGATTGAGGGGTGCTGCAGTGGCTTTGTTTGTATCCACTTTTACCTTGAAATATTTAGACTGTCTATACAGGGAAATCATGGGATTAGAGTGTCGAGAGATTAGAGTTTGATTCAGTGATGTATGTCCAAATTTCTGATGTTGTATAAAGTTAACTTCCATGAGATTATTGTCAAGAGAAGCTGTTCTCTTCTGCTCAGTGGTAACATTTAGTGTACATATGATTACTGATTTCATTAGCTTAAACACTGGAAGTTTAGTGTGCAATGAAATATTTCATTTTCCTTAAAGAAAAAAAAAATACTCTTAGCAGCATTTGCACAGATTTTCAAAGTTTGGGTAAAAGAAGAAAAACTTTGCCTTTTCCGTTTTTTCTGTATTTTATCTTCAGTGATTTCAGTGTTCATATTCATGTTTGTCTGAATCCCTTAAGTATATTAATTTTTATAATCAGTAAGAAATATTCTTGTAGTTGATACCTATGAACTTTTAAAAATAGCAAATCTAAAAGGAGAATTCAGCATGTATCATCTAAAATTCGGTGCAGATGGTATTTGCAGTAAGCTCACCATTTCATGTCTTAGTGCCATTTGCACAATTTCTGTTGTAGAGCTTTTTGCCAATATCAGAAGAGTTCCCAGTGGTTTATCACTAGCACAGGAACTGGAAATACATGGCTAACGTAACATTGACTTAAGACAGTAAAATTATTAATATAAAATGTCAGACTAGGTTTTGGTTTATCTGAAAATATTGTTTATAAACCAAGATATATTATCATCATATAGGAAATGTTTTGGATAGCCTTCTTTACTGGCACTTTGGGGTGAGAGCTGATACAATGTGTTGGAAAGGTCACGTTCTCACTATTAAGGTGCTTTTAATTTCATTACAATGCTCTTCTCAAAGTGCAGTTTTCAGGTAAGTTGTAAAACTCACAGGACTTTGCTTCATGAGCTGCATTTTTTGAGCATCTTCCCACCTGCTGATCAGAAAACATAAAGTTGATACACCTGTGTCAGTTCTGGCAGAAAATGAGTCACAGTCTTGCCCATTTTCATGGGAGAGTTAATTAGTATCCCATCGTGTTTTTATTTATTTCTTGAACTTCTAGGTGAGCCGCTCTGCCTGCTTAATGACTACGCAATTAATATGTAAATTGCTACGGTCACGGGAGGCGGCGGCAGCAGTGGATATCAGGACGTGGCCTCCAGTCCTAGATACGGGTGAGTGCTGGGCTTAGGGGCCCTCTGTCTCTTTTGTCACCGTGTTTGTCAGTGACAAACACACGTTTTCTGTCTCTGTCTCCACCAGACGATTTGCCAAAGAAGCGGCCTGCACAGATCTACAAACCTTCTAACCCTGAAACGCTTGCTTACCTTGACTTCAGTGTCTCCACCACTGGCATGCTGGCAGGGGTAAAGGTAGGGTCTTCCTGTTAAAGCTGCCCTTCTTGCTGTCCTGCCTGGCTGGCAGGTGGCTGCACTTAATTTGTGACTCCTTGTGATTTTTGGAACTAGGAATTGAAGTTCTTCCTCCCTTGCAGTCATTGTTTGATTCCACTGACGTTAAATTAGTTCTTCTCTACTTGCTACAGGACTGCGTGTGGTGGGTTTAGCCCTTCTCCTCCTCCTCAGACTAAAAATTTCATTCCATTACTCCTGTGCATAGAACACTAGTTTGTCTGCCTGAAGCATTTTTCGACTTAGGCATCAATTATTTCCATTCTGTGAAGGAATTGAGACTGTTGAGGTTTTCCTGCTTCTTCCCGTGCCCATTCATTGCTCTCTTCTTGTTGCAGCTCAGCTACTGGCCATTGGTTTTCAATATTCTCTTCTTCATGCAGTTAAGGGACATGATTATTTCTCTGGTATATTCACCTAGTACAGTACTAGAGTAAGCTGCAAAAATTCATTGATAGATTTGTTTGATAAGCTCAGGCATCTTGAGCTCTTGACATCTATTCTGCCATTTTCTCCAACCCTCTAGCCACAATTCATCAAATCTGTTTTACCTAACTTATGTATCATCCCACTATTGGTTTCACCAAGACACAGTAAAATCACTCTGTTATTCGTACCTGTTATCTCCTTACTCCTATTTGTTGCATATCCAAAGATTATGATTACTTTAGCAATCTCTGCTGATGTATCACATTCAGAGCCTATGTTGAATTCCTCATACTCTTTGGTGTCATCCATCTATTTGCAGAAACTGTCAGCATACTTTATAAACAAAGAAAACGTCATTTTCCCAGTTTTCAGGTGAAGAATTTGAAGCACAGGGCTGGTGAAGTGATCAGCTTGAGGCTGACTGATGGTTAAATGGTTGACCTTGTTGATGGTTACATATTGGACACTCCTGCAACATTCATTCCATCTAACTTTGAATAGTGGGAATGCCTACAGATGTGGAGTGGTCATTGGGCTCCTCAGCAGCCAACAGAGAGAAGCAGGAACTTTTAGGGTATCATTTATCTGACTTACCTAAAACATCTATTTTTAAAGGAGTGAATGTCACATAAGTCTTCATTTCCTCTAGAGGAAGCCTCAAATGATTGTTTCAGATGCAGTCATCTGTATTAAATCAGATCTGAATTACACTTCATCAGACTTGCAGAAATGACTACTAACTATGCAAAGTGAGTATTCGGGAAACTTCAAAGATAGTCAAAGGCAGGACAAGTCGATGAGCCTTTCTTAGTGTGGCTAGAGGGAAATACAGATAAATCTATCAAGGAATTCTTGATTAGCTTCTAATATCTGGGTCACAGAGCCTGCAGGTCACTGACTCAGCAGGTTTATGTAAACAGTTACCATCCACGACATCATCACCAGTGATTAATTAATTATAAAAGGATCAAAAGAGGCCACAAGGCTTATATTCATAATGCAGTGGTACTAAATTAAAAGAAATGGCTGAATAACTCCTGTGCCTCCTGAAAAGTTGATAAATGTTTTGTAATCACTTTGAAAGTAATAAATTCCACTTGTGTTTGCTCTCAACATTTTCAATAGCTTGCATGCAGTATGGTTAAAAATTCACAAGACAGTAGTTCTGTATCAGTAGAGTTCAGTTTAACCCCATGTGAAAAAGTGGTCTTGATTCAGCTGGAGTACAATTAATCTGCAGATTGCAGATGATCACTATACAGACACCCATTCTGAGCTGGTCCTTTTGCATCACTTGGAACACATCCAGCCTCAGTTATGGCTGTCATTGGAATGGAGAAAAAGTCACTTCTGGAGCTTTATTCCCCTGTTTACTTTAAGATCAAATAAATTTTACCTTCCAAGTGCCCATTTTCCTCCATTGACTCTCAGTGAGCAGTATATAAAGCAACCAGCTCCCTGTCTGGCAGAGATCAAAGGTTTGGTAAGTTAAATCCTGTTCAGGCTGTATTTCTAACACTGGTGTCTTTCTTGTTGCTAATAGAGAGGACAAACATTAAAAGATATTTTCCTGTTTCCATTGTCATTGGAACTTGTAAGTCAGGGTGGGTGAGCGTGGAAAGCATCCTAATACTAGGGAAAAAATCGAAATAATTTCCTTTGGATCAGGTTTTTTTATTTCTACTTTCTGCTTGTTGTATCTTTGAGAGATTTATTACCAAAATTTTAAGAGTATTTTTCTCAACTCGGAGCTGGGAGACATGAAGATATTTTACAGATATTTATTTACAGAAACTTTACTAAGTGTATTGGGGAATTTTATTGCTGAATGATTAGGTCCTTAGTACTGTTTTGCTGTCAAAATTCCTTTCAGTTTAAAAAGTGCATTGGCATTTTTTATTTATTTTGTTAAGAAATACGTTTAAAAGAAATATATTTAAAATATGGTACTGATGATCAACAAAATGTTTCATTCAGTCATTCATTCCTTTATTCTTCCAGAAAGTGTAGCATGTTATCATTAGCTTTGCATACAGCTTGGAGCACATCTTTAAACCACTCACAGCTTTCTTCCTAAATCACTTCAAACTTACCATTCATTCTGTCTCCTCTCCCCTTTCACAATTATTTGGATGCCCTCTTGAGGGAAAATTATGTTTTCTAAGATATAAATTACCTGTGTGCTTACACTGAGCATAAAGTCAATATTTATTTGGTGCTTTTATCCTGTAATTGATGTAAGCACTTGGTGCAGTCTGAGTGAGCTTTCCAATGACACAGTTGATCATTTTAATTGCTTTGCTGTTGTCTTTCAGATGTCTCATGCAGCCACTAGTGCCTTTTGTCGTTCTATTAAGCTGCAGTGTGAGCTTTATCCCTCCCGGGAAGTCGCGATCTGCTTGGACCCCTACTGTGGACTTGGGTTTGTCCTCTGGTGCCTCTGCAGGTGAGGCTTCTCCTCAGCCTTTTCTGAAACACGGTTTCCATTGTACTGTGGCACAACAGAACGGATGATGTGAGTGATGAAAGGATGGGAAGAACAGACAGTGCCTCTGGGACTGCCATAGGCAGTTGGAATTGCTGGAAGCTGTATGGAAACTGCTGTGTGGAGGATGTGGTTTGTTTGAGCAGGGCATGGCCGTGGGTATTTAGACTTGGAAGTACAGAGCATCAACACAGCTTCTTATTGACCTCCTGCTGCTTTACTGCTGTCTCTGCAGGGTCTGGCTTGTTTCATTTGATGAAAGCGGTGCTTTACCAATATTACCTTAAGGAAGTGGTTTCCTTGCATCCTCTTTTTCATTCTCTAATCTGGAAGCAGGAGTAGATATCAGGGGACTTCCTCATTTGTGGCACTTTCAGGATGTGGTTTTTGCAGACACAGAGGTGTGTTTTCTTGCTGGTACTTGTATGGCAGTAGCAAAGTTATCAGAGAACAAAACATTTCTAGTGAAATGCGAATCAGCTTTTTTTGGTTAATAAATTTAGAAATACAACAATTCTGTCAGTCTCTATACTCCAGGGAAGCTACAGTTCAGCTGCTGAAAGCAGGTCTATTGATTTTTTTTTTTTTTAAGTTAGCTGGGTTGATGCAGAGGCAGAGGAAAAGAACTGTGGGAGTGTTAATGGAGCCCATTTTGATGAAGGCATCTCAGAGTCACAATAGTCTGACATCTTTGCACTCTCCACAGAAAGTTCTTTGGTGTTAGCAGTTCTACTATTTTTAGTTACTAAAATGAAGATAATCCACAGCATTAAAAATACTTTGGATAAACTTTGTACCAATTTACTAAATAGCTGAAGGAAGTATTATTTGATAACAACTGCAACAATTTATTTTCAGCAATTATTGTTTATTTAAAAGTAGGCTATTGGCATGGTTTATTGCCCTTTTAAAATATTTGTTATTATATATTAAATAGGCTAAAGATTAACAGTATTATCTTATTCATTCTTGATCAGTTTCTCTTGATTTAAGCTATACTTGCCTAATACTATTTTGGATTTTACACAGGGATTAGAGTTGCCTTTGTTTTGAAAAACTTCTGGGTTTTCAGCGTTTCATTTACCCAACATAAAAGTAAAGCTATTGAGGCTGCAAAAAAACCCCTTCAGAAATGTTGAGATTTTGATTAAATCACTCTGTTTTAAGTTTAATTTTTTAAATGTTGATTTTTTTTTCAAGTCAGGTGACTATTTCTGATAAAGACCTGGGTGTTCCAGCACGCACTGTCAGGCCAGGGAAGGACTTTATAGCACCACAGGAGAGTTCAGCTAAGGATGTATCATTGTATAGGATAGTGCTGGAGCACAGAGCATCCAAGAATAACTTCTATACAACATCATGATAGAGCCATAAAACACAGATAAATGTTGACCAGTCTAAAACCCAAGTAATTTGTGGTGCCCAAGACTCTCCTGAATACAAAATATTTTTTTTCCTTCCACAACCATTTTTCCAACAAATACGCATTTGCTGCCCTTAGGTCCTTCCCAATACTGATAGTATTCAGCCTTTCAGAAGGAGAAGATTGTTTATGACTGGCAAGTGAATTAAGGCAGCAAGCCTCTGGGAGAAAGCAATCAGAGTCTGTGCTCATTTGTAGCTTACAGAAGGAATAGAAAATTTTATATACCATTTTCAAAGAAGAGAAAGGAAACAAGGGAGTTGAAGGAACTGAGATCAGGCCAGCAACACTCTAGTCTTATGAACCATCACATCAATCTCTTCTTTGTCACTGATCCCCTGTTCCTATTAAATCAGAAAAACTTCAGGCTGCTAGAATTGTGATTGTCATTTGGAGAAAGCTGGCATCAGATACAGTCTAATTAATTCCACTTACAAACCTAATTTCCATTTCATTACTATTTTAGAAATTAGTATTATTTGATGTCATAGGAAAAAACACATCCTGGAGTTTATAAGGCTCTTACTGCTCATAACTCAAAATGTTGTGACTTAGCATTTTACCCTTTGAGGTTCAGCATAACTGGATCCTGCCCAACATTTCAACCCAGATTTCTAACTCAGAGAATTCTACTCTAAACTTAGGATTGTCTGTCACCACTTCCATTAACTAAATTAATATTTCTAATGGCATATGGAAATGAAGTTAGATCTTCAATTTTTTATAAGTTAGGGGCTTTTGAGAATTAAATAGGAACTCTTTGTTTTAGAGGCCCAGCAGGAAGCAAGAGCAACCTCCTGTGCTGGGTGCAGTTGAAAGTACATTTAAATTCCTTTATTAACTAGACCAAAGGAGGCATTGACTAAGGAATTGAAAGAAAAACTAACCTTTTATCCCTGTTGTAGGTGCTTAGAAGTTGTGCTGGCCTGCTCCACTGCGGTGCCCCAGAATGCCCCATTCTGTGAGGTCAAAGCTACTTAGGAAAGCTGCTGGAGCATGGAGCCAGCCCTTTGGTAAGTTTGGAATATATTGCATAGTTTTGCAAAGTTTTTTATTTTTTAAAATTTATTATTTTATGGCCTAAAGGTTATAAAATAATAAAGAAAAGAAACCTTGCAAAGCAGAGCAATACATTAAAAAGAACTGCTCCCTCTAAACTGGCCGCATGCTCCAGCAGGGTTTCCTTGGAACCTTTGTCATTGAACAGCAAGTCCTGGGTGTGGCAGCAGACGTCAGCCCCATGTGAGTTCACAAACCCCTAACTTCCTAATTTTAACGAGTTCTTATTCATAATTCAATAAAAGAATACATTATCTCTGCGTTTTTCTCTTTAATAGTCTCATTTATCCATTCTGAGAAGGTGATCCTAGTATTCCGACTTGCATTGCATTACATTTTAAAATATATTACATTCTTTAAAAGGAAAAAAAAATGTCCTCAAATGTAAAAAAAATGAATTCTAAATCCCACTGTTCAGAAATGCTTCCTGAAATTAAGATGTCCGTGTCTTAATGCTTGTCACTGTGGGGCAGAATAGAGCATTCTGCAGTTCATTACTGAGGATTCACTTAATTGATAGTTGCTGAGTAATGCAATAGAATAAGAATTTTCCCTCTACTTCAGCCCAGCTAAGCCAATTCTACTTTTACTGCTGGAAGACAGAATTGTTCTTCCTCAAATTAAAATTAAGTACATCAATAATTTTAAATAAATTTTGTATATATTCTCAGACACTGATCTTGTAGTAGTGGAAGTCAGTGAGACTCAGACTGGACCAGAGGAACTGAATTTTCTGGTCCACAATGGCCATGCAATAAATAGCACAATTGCTATGAAATGGTTCAGGGAAGGCTTTCCAGGGAAGGTGCTTTCTCCTATCCTGCTCCTGCTGCCTCTGTTCCATAGCATGAAGCCAAAATCCACAGTGGTCCTGCCAGGTGGCTTCTGCTGCAAAAGTCTGCAAGGTTTCTTAGTAACCAGACAGGTGGAACTGTGCAAGAAGTGAGCAAGGGATTGCAACACCAACAGAAGAACTGCATTTTAGGAAGGTTTATTGTGTTAGGAATCACTAATTACTGTTAGGTTTTTTAGGCTAACTTGAAGATAGCTGGCAGGCATGATCATTTCACCCAATTTCCAGCCCATGTGCAGCAAATTAAAGGCAAGACCGCATAAAGAAGCCTAAATGCCACATCAGAACCAGATAACTCTAACATGGGAAGTGAAGGATATGGACATAAGCATCTGTCATGTATTTTGCAAAGTGCATGACTGGCACAGGAGGAATATTAAGGTGTGTTGTCTGCCCACACGCTGCTGTGTGCTACTTTCCTGGAGAGTCTGTAGCCAGTGGCAATTTGTGGAAGAGGCAATTTGCTTTCCTTCCACATTATAACAGTACTGTTAAACCTGCCTCAAGTCTGGAGGGTTCAGGGGCAGCTGAAAACCCTGAGTCACCTTGATGTGTGAGTTCTGAGATGAGCTGGCAGACTTAGACTTATCACCTCTGGAGACATGCCCATACATGGGGGAGTAAGTGGGGCAGGAGAGATGGTGATAAGGAACCAGAATGATGCTCAAGGCTGAGCAGCGGCCTTTTGCTGTCTCTGATACTGACGGGTTATCTGCTTACCACGTGCAGTCATGTTCTTAGAGCACTGTGTGCCAGCTGTCATCTTTGGACCCTGCAGGTGGTGTGAGGTCCTTTACTTTTTCTCCAAAAGTCCATTTTTTTTGTGTATGGTGGATCTTCAGAACTGAAGATTTAATTTTGGCCCAAGTTCTTTGAAGCCTAAGAGAGATTTATGCCCAAACACTGTCCTCTATAGCCTATACTGTCCTTCCTAGAAGCTCTGGTCCAGGTGATTGTGAAGACTTTTGCTCTACCAAGCAGCCAGTTCCCATACTTGTCCCTCATCACCAAATGCCAAATATCATCTGTAGAAATGCAGAAACCAAATGCATATGCTTAATAGGATTCAGCAGTACCCACCTGCCTCCTCCACTTAAGTGGGAAAGCAGCTCATGTCCCCTGAGAATGACCCAGAAGTAAGGGCAGTGATGGGTCAGTAACCTGCCAGAATGCAATTGCAAATTGCACTTGTCATTGTCAGCATTTATTGACCTGCTGAAATTTTTGGAACTATAATAAAACCTCAGCTTTTACTGCTAATCTGCCTCAGCACAATATGGGATAAAGCTCCAATTCAGTGGAATAGTTAAGTGCCAAGAGGTCCTTCCAGGAATCTCAGCATGCTGCCAAAGCAGCCTGCTGGCAGTGGAGCCAGTGTTGTGATCAGATGGTGCTGTCATACCAAAATGCATCCTGGTGCTTTTACCTGGGGTATTCCTGTCCTTGGGCAGCCCTTGCTTAGTGCAGGCAGACGAGACTCTTCACTCACTGCCAAAATCCAAGGCTTTGTCCACCACATGAATGCTTTTTTTTTCCCCTGGATTGCTCTGCAGTCCCCTAAAGGAAGACAGCATTTCTAAAAGGTGATCTCCCACCTCAGCCACCCTGGCTTTTCGCTCTGAATCTGCATCCCAAAAGTCATTGTGACAAAGTGATGCAGGGATGCTCTGCACTGTGTCTGCTCCTGTTGTCAAGACTTGCATCAGGAGGTGGATACTTTTGTGACAGTTTTCTGCAGCAGTGGAAGAAACAATCTTGATATATTTCCTTCCCAGTATTTGCATACCTAAAATCTTGCACCTAGTCCATTGTATCATATATTGTTGTATATAATCTCAGAAAGGGGAATTTAGGTTCAAGAGTTTAAACTCTCAAGTTTTCCCAATATCCCATTGATCCCCCTGCTGTCACAGTGTCCACTGTGATTTTCTTAGTTCCTGTATGAGAATAGCCAAGCTGACAGCTTAACCATCTTAACTATCATGTTTCAAGGTGAGATGGAACTGTCTCACCTCATTCAGTGCCTCCATTTCAGGATTAACTCTACCAAATCTAGAATTCCATACCTAGGTGAACCTACCAAACTTCTCTACCATACCTAGAATTACATGGAGGCAGCATTGACAGAACTTCCTGTAGGTTTGGAACCATATCAAGCTTCATCCAGCATCTCCAAAGCAGCCTTGCACAACTGCAGTTTGTTCAAGCACGTGGTCCTCTGCGTGGTGTTTGGCATTCATGCTAAGCAAACACCCTCTAACATCTCACCATGATTTGAAGCCACCAGAACAGCAGAAATGCTTTAACCAGCTGTTCAAGGGTATTTTTTCCTCAGCTTCTCTCCACCAAAGCAGGGGTGATAGATAGCTTCTCAGGGGAATATAAATCTGTGAATTTGCAAGGATGTGTAGCTATCAGGAGTGTTTTGTGGCTTGGACTGATACACAAATTCTGCGTAATGTTTCAGAGATTGATTCAGGGAGCTGAGCCAAGTTACGGCCCATGTTGTGGTGACCGGTGCTGCATAAACCACTTCAGCTTTGAAACTGGCACATTCACCCCACAATTATGCCTTTGTAGTTGTTCTTGTAGCTCCACCAACTGCTCTTGCAAACCAGAGGAGATGCATGGATTATTAAACCACAGCTCAGTAGGCAAAGCATGTGTTGGGCATCAAGGCATGGTATCAGCTGGCTGTAGGTTTGTGTATTGCAGACAAGAGCAGCACATGTGAGGCTTTCCACCACAGAAAGTTTCCTTCCTGCTAGATATTTCCTTCTGCTGCAGTTTGATCCTGAACTCCACAGTATTTTTGAGGCATTAGAAAACTCAGAAAACATGCTAGCAACATCTTAATTTGTTTCAGTCTAATTGGAGTAATTTTTTAAGTCTAAGCCTGATCATAAGAGTATTTGTTTCCCTCAGTCTGAAGTAGATGGGTTATTTTGCACCCAAATCCTCATGTCCAAGGCCTTTGCTGCAGGACTGTTGGTGGGAGCAAACCCAAGTATCTTTCTTGTCATGAAGTTGATCAAGAGAGGTAGACAGTTCATCCCCACACATTAGTGTTGCTGAGGGGGAAAACATTTGTCTTTGATGTAAATTCTGCTATTTTGAACAATTTCCTGGTAAAATACACCTGGAATCAATTTTCTGTTTTCCTACCACAGCAATGAAGCTTTCTTCTCCCATATTACTGTGGAGTTTGTGGGAATACTTTTCAGTACAGGGATAAAATTTGTTCTTTTGATTTGGTTTTGATTTCGGTGTGTCTACCCAGTTGAATAAGTGATACTTCAGGAATCTTAATGTGATTGTAATTAATAATTCTCCCCTATTTGACACACAGGCATCATGTTTATTATTGTGCATGTAATGTTTTTCCCCTGATACTGGTTGCACCAACTAGAGAAATTCAGGGGCAGGGGGGAGGGTTTGAGGGTGAATCTCTGTATACCATATTTGTACAGGTTGGAGCCCATCCCAGGTTTTTACTTGAGTGGTTACAGCTTCCAGTTTGTAAGAATTATGTATTTACCAGAGAGATTGCACACCTTGATTATTTGTGGGGCCCTAAGTTTAAAGGTCTTTTGGTCTTACTTCTCTGAAAAGCTTAATAGAATTGGCTAAGAAAGAAAGAGTGAGGTAATATTTATAGTAAAAACTGATGCTGCTCTCTAGCTGGTTTGATCTTTCACTTGCGCTCAGGGCATTCCCCTTTCAGGCTTGGGTAACGATGCCAAGATCTCTTTTCACGTGTTTATGCAGCACATGCTCAAGGTTCAGTGATGCTTTACTCTGGTTCCATAGAAGTGCAATGGTTCATTTGCCTGCCCCGTGCCGTGGCCGTCGTGTCAGCCCCATCCCAGAGCACATCGCTCCGTGGGAGCCACTGGGCATGGATCACCCAGAGTGGCATAAATGGGGACAAGCAGTCAAAGATAAAATTTCTCCTCTGTCATAAATGAAATTGTTTGAACTGTAGTTCATACATATTCCATGACATCCTCAGGCTCGTACTCCAGTGGAGACCTAAACAATTTGGATTATTAACTGCTGTTGTGGCTGGACTTGTACACCTTTTTTTGCTTTTATTGTACCAAGTAAAGACATCCAGCTCACACAAACCTTGTTCTACATGGCACAGCTTTTGCAAGCACTCTCATCTGGATTTGGGGGGAGTGGGGGCACTCACTCACCGAGGAGGGAACCTGTGTGAGTGTGTGCAGCCCATCTGCAAGAATTGCAAAGGTGTCCTGATGCCCAGAGATGCTCATATTCCTGAATATAAAGTTCCACTTCATGTCTTACCTCAGACACTTGGATTTGAAAACATTGACTTTACTTTACCAAGCTGTCATTTCAAGTTTTCAAGTCACAAATGAAATTCTTTTGTGCATCATAAATCTCAGTGGCTTTTATGGTCCTTTCTCAGAACTTCTATGATTTGGAGGCTTTATGCTGTCACCATTCCAATTTGAAATATCTACAGATCACAAATTGAGATGTGAGTGGACTGTAAAATTGATGGTAAATCTGCCTGTGTGAGATGAGTGAACAACACAGAACCCATGGGAAATAAAGTCATCAAACTGGGAATATTTTTCCCTTGGGGAGAATCTTAGGTACCAGAGAAATTAGCTCTGACATAATTGTTTCCCTCAGGGCCCTGATAAGTGTATTTTCACAATATTTATGCTCAGTGGGTATCCAGTATACAAGAGATGTAGTATATTTGAGTTTCAAAAGTTCATAAAACTTTCACAGAAGAAATTTAAAGCCACAAGGGTAGTTAAATTGGGGCCAAATTTACTCCCTTGAAAATTATTGCAAACCTCTTGCTTGCTTTAGCAGGAGACAGGTTATTTCCATATTAAGCAATAAAGTACTTTTTTAGTCAAGGTCTGTTAAAATGCTAATTACTCAATCCAAAGAATTTGTTGGCAATGCTTTATTTTTCTTAATATTATTATACTGCTTATTCACACCATTAATAACTGAGCTATTTTGCTCTCTTTGGTACAGTTCTATCAGCAAAGTTCACAGGAATTTTAAGTAAATTAGTAGTTTAGGAGCACGTTCTGCCTGCAGTTCTCATGATTCATCACAGACTCTGAAAGTATGGCAAAAAACCAGGGTTAAACATCATGTTAAACTTCTGGAGCTGTGGAGCACTGTAAGGCTCCACATGGTTCATCCAGTGCTGTGATAAACTGTATATTCGAGTTCCCCATGGCTTGTCTATGGACACCGGTGTTTAGTGTGTGTTAATGAACCTTGTGTCTTGCAGCGTTTATTCAGGACACCAGTCTATTCTGATTCCTCCCTCAGAACTGGAGACCAATCCCGCCCTGTGGCTTCTTGCCGTGAGTCAGTACAAAGTGAGAGACACTTTTTGCTCCTATTCAGTCATGGAGCTCTGTACTAAGGGACTCGGGTCACAAACAGAGTCGCTGAAGGTGAGTGGTTCTGCTGTCCTGCACACCCTGCCGCCTGCATGGTGGGGTTTGGGAGCCTTGAACACTCTGCTGAATGTCTGCTGTGAGGAGAAAACCATCAGAGGGCACAGGCAGCTTCCACAGAACCCACGTTACTCCTTGCCAAAGGCTGTGTATCAATACCAGTCATTCTTCAGATCACAGGGCTGTTAAACATCAAGGGAAGGCTTTTATTTACCTAAGCTTTCTGATCTATGTTGCAGCCTGTGTTGATAGGCTAGGCAAGTGTTGGAAAACAGAGGTATAAATGTCCAAGAGGCTCAAGGAATGTTACATTGTGTAGTGTGTTTTATGAATACCCTGGTTATATGAAGTACTAGTTTGGTTTTGATCCCTGTAGTTAAATAATCACATGCTTGAAAGTACTGTGTTGTTTTAACTAGATGGTCCTCGTGGTATGGAGAGGAGGGTATATCTTCCTTTTTCCCCCCAAAATTAAAAGCCAGGTAGCCAGTTAAATATCTGAAATCACCTGGAATTTCCTGTGTGCTACTGAAATAAATTGAATCTTGAGATACTGATATTTATGATGTCTCCAGCCTTTACCATTCTCGCTTAATAATTTCCTAATCAGGTTTTCCAAGTCTAGACATTGCTTCCTGTTTGCTGTTATTCACTGTCATCTGAATTAATTTGGGGAAATGGCATTCCCTCCCTTCAGAATTAGCATGCCCATCATTTCCTATGTGCTAATGTTGAGATGACAAGCAAGTATGTGCATCTTCAGCTATTAGAGTGTCATCTGGCCATCCGGCCTCCAGGAAAGATGGAGACTGTACTGATACCTTAGCCTGTGTTCTGCTATTCCTCCTGAATCATATTACCTGCATAATACACTTAAGAACTTCTGTTTTGCATTAAATCTGCCCATTTGTGGCCTTTGTTACATTTTGACTTCTTTCTAGGCGAGGGGACTGGACCTTTCGCGTGTACGGACATGTGTAGTGGTGGCTGAAGAACGACCTCGGATAGCTCTTACTCAGTCGTTTTCAAAGTTATTTAAAGACCTGGGTCTCCATCCACGAGCTGTCAGCACATCACTTGGCTGTAGAGTTAACCTGGCAATATGTTTGCAGGTAAGATTTTTCAATCCTTAAGCTCAAAGTTGTTTTTAAGGAAATGGCTTTCAGTAAGAAGCGTTCATTGTATTTCCTTTGGCTGTTTGGTCGTAGGCATACTAAGAAAATGCACGTGGTACTTAATGTTCTTGCATACACAGGTAGTAAATTTCTGTTACTTTGTCAACTATTCATCCCTCTCATGTTGCAATCATAGCATTTATTCTGCCCATGAATACAGTAATTCAGAAAGGCACCTGACAGTGACAGAATGTGTACTCTGTACTCCAGAGCCAGTATGTAATCATGTCATGTGAAATGCAGTTTCCAAGTGTTTACTTCAGTATGTTACAAAATGGATTCCTTCTGTTCACTAAATACTTCCAGCCATTACTTATTTAACTAGATGGATATTTTCTGCACACAAGGAAAATTACTTTGCGATATCTCTTCTGTTTTGATCCTCTAGTGAGAAGAAGATTCCCAAGAATAATACAGAATGTAACATCCCTTCTCCAGGAATCTTTATTGAGTCATGATTTTAATGGCTTAGGAAGCACTGTAGCTATCTGGTCTGAATTTCTTAGTAGCATCTAGTTTTTCAACCAGTGATAATTGCACCAAGAAAATAGTTTTAGGCTGATCTGGAATATATTATTTTATCTTTGAGGACTTCATGTGATGAAAGTTAAACTGCCTCTTTTTAGGGTGTTCCAGTTTTAATTAACTTTGCCTTATTTCTAATTTAAACTTATCTGGCATTAGATCCAGCCTTTTTTCTTCTATTTTTTGAATCTAGAATAAGAATCTCATTTCTGTCATGCATCTAATACACATCTTAATTTTGATAAATAGATAAAGAATGTTATTACACGCTTTCCTGATCTCAGTCTC
This sequence comes from Aleadryas rufinucha, assembly GCA_013397815.1. Classification (NCBI taxonomy): domain Eukaryota; kingdom Metazoa; phylum Chordata; class Aves; order Passeriformes; genus Aleadryas; species Aleadryas rufinucha. The sequence goes on along the minus strand of VZTH01017345.1, from coordinate 262,675 downwards.
ATTTTTATGACTCTTGATCTCTTTCTATCCTTCCAAATCTGGTTCCAGAATTTCACATATTATTCCTGTAACAATACCATAGGTATCCTACTCAGGTGTAATATGTTTTCTAATTTAATAACCTTTTACATACTAAAAGATTCATCTTCTGCATTGGTAGCTGCTCTGGCTGGGAAGTTCCATATCCATTTGGTCATCTACCATGTCTCTAACCTCTTCAAAGTCACTATGTCCTCAGTAGGACTTGCCTGTACTCTGTGTGGTCCAACACATTTCAAATCTGGCAGTTACCCCTTGTTTACATGAAGGATTTCTCGTGAAGGTCACAAGGGTACCTGCTTCAGTGTGGAAGTCAGAATAGATCTTCTCAGTGACAATGCAGATAAGAATCTGCTATTCCTTTTCTGATTGTAAATGTAAATATTTTTTATTTTACCAAAGAAATCTGGCAAATTCAGGTTATGGGTTCAGCACAGACCAGTATGTCTGTGCCTGCTTTAGCCTCTTGCCCTTTTCAGTGTTACCAGGATATGAATACAAGGAGGAGTGCCACACCTCCAGTACTGCTTGCTTTCTCTCTGACTGCAGCAGAGCATCCCTACAGCCTAGGGTGTCTTTAATTATTACTGTCAAGAATAAGACAAGGCAAAGCTGAGCAAGGTTAAAAGTCATTCTGTGGCCCAGAGCTAGAGTTGTTTGGTTTGCCATTCTGTTATTGCTACCATAAATATTCTCCAGGAATAAAAAAGTTTTAGAAAGGAGGTAAATGATGACACACCTTCATTTGAATAAGTTCAGGATGGGGCCTGTCAGCTCTCCCCTGCAGCTGTGGTGGAGCTGCTTCTGAAAGACAACTCAACTTCTCTGGCTTCTGGTCCATGGAGGGACCGGACATGAAGGATGCTGTAGATTACAAGGGCAAAATAGCTGCAGAAGTTTGCTTGTCACTAATGAAAATCTCCATTTTAGACATGCACCGACCTCTGGACTGTTCCTGGTAGTTGCTTCACTCATAAGTCCTTAATTCAGGACAATAATAAAATCAGGGGATGACACTAAGCAGCAGTAAGCCAGGTGCAATGCCAAAGTGTGGCCTGTTGGAAGTAACATTGTGCTTGGTCTGCCTGGGATTTAATGTTTTTCACAGCAGCCTGTGTGCAGCTCTATTTTGGTTTGTGACTGAGCAGTGTTGGGAGCACACCAGTGGCTGGGCTCTTGCTGAGCAGTCCTGCACAGCATCAGGGCTGTCCCCATTTCTGTCTGTGTCCCCTGTGCCACCACCCTACTGCCCTCCAGCAAGCAGGCTGGAGGAGAAAGAAGTGGGAAGGGACACAGCCAGGAAAGCTGTCCCGAGCTGACCTGGGATATCCAATACCACATAATGTCATGCTCAGAGTTAAAGAAAAGGGGTGGTTGCTCTTCCATAGCAGCCATTGCTCAGAGACTGGCTGGGCATCATTCTGCTCAAGGAGGGTGATGAGTGATTGCTTTTGCATCACTTGGGTTTTTCTCTTTCCTTCACTCATTAAATTGTCTTCATCTTGACCTGGGGATTTTCTCACTTTTGCTCCTCCTGTGCTTTCCCTGTCCCACAGGGAGCTGGGTGGGTACTGAGCTGCTGCATGGGTCAACCCACTGCAAACATGCAGGAAAGCTGACCACACTCAGAGAAACTGCAAGTCCTAATCAACATGGAGTTAGGCTGGATTATGGCTTGACTATGTATATCTGCCTTTTGGTTGTGTTAACTCCTTAGCTGAAGGTTGCTTTGATGGTTCTTTACAGAAATTCTTGAAAGTGCTGTTGAATCAAACTGTAAAAGTGGGTAAATCTCTGAAGGAATATTATCAATGATAGTGCCTATGGATTTAGGAACAGCACAGAATGAGAGCCTTGAGTGAGATGATTAGACTGCTGGGCTGATTGTACAGCTTAGTGTCAGGCTTCTTTGAGTTCTACTAAGATGTGGCATCTCAGTCCATAGGACAAACTAAAAGCCAAACACTGTCTAAAGAGTGGTGTGGCTGGAATGGAGAAAAGCCATTTCAGGACAGGCTATATGTAGTAACATTATCCTCCCAAATGGAATCGTTTTGAAGCATTTGAGCTGAGGCTTGTTTGGCAAGTTTTAAAGGTGTTTGAAAAATTACTAAAGATTTTACTTACAAGCATCCCCACAAAACATGTCATTTTGGTGGAGAGTATAAAGATAGAGGGTTGTGTGTTTTGAAGCATCTGGCAGTAGACATTGCCAGGACTGGATATGGAATTAGATTGAATGCTCTTTCCAAACTGTCTGGAAGTTCATGGCTAATGGTATTCCAGAATAGCTTGTGGGCTCTTCTGTTTTCTCAGCTGAGGAACAAAATAAATTTTAATCCCTCATCAGCAATATTCCTGCAACTAGTATTGTCTCAAGTATGTTCCAGAAATGGGTTATGATTTCTGGATTCTTCACACTGCATAAAACTAGTTCTTGAGATATTTGAGTCAACTGCATCTGCCTTTGCTTTTTTTCTTCCAAGTTATGTCATCTATGAGATCAGCACGTGGTTCCTGGGACACCATCTTCCACAGGGATAATGGTGATCCAGCCTGTTCTGAAATGTTTCTAAAATATGTATCTACTAATCACCTTACTAAACATATCTCAGTATTCAGCTACTGACCCTTACCAGCAAAAAAAGACTATCCAGGTTTCTTCTCTAAGGGGTACCTCTAACACAACTTGGATATTATCAAAGGTATCAAAGATATCTTCTTAATTTCCAATTTTGTGCACAAATCCAAGACTCAAATGTTTCAAGGGAAAGGTATCCTGATTTTTCCAGAAAAAAAATGTTTACAGTTTACCTCTTCAAAAAGAAGAGGAGGAGGGTGTGAATGTACATTTGTGTGTGTTTGTCTGTGTGTGTCTGTGTGTGTGTCTCTGTGTGTGTGTAGCAGAATTTAACTTTTATTAAAGATTACCTTAGAAAGGAAATCATTGTGATAATCCCTTTGGTACAAAAGAGTCTTAGTCTACCAAATTATCTTAATTTCCAGGTTATGATCACTGACAGACTAATGCATTGTCATTTGTATTCATTTCCTTTCAAACTGAGAGCAAATTTAGTATGTTTCCTTTGATGTAGTCATTTCGGACTAGATTTTGAGAGATGTGCTTTTGAAAATAAATAATTCCCTCCATCTTTAGGCACTTAAATACTATTAATATCTGACCTTTTATGGTTGTATAGTCAAAGATAATGGTCCAGGGATTAGTGAGATGAAAAGATTGCATCTAGCATATTTTAATTCTCATTAACTAGCATCTTAGCATTCTCAAGAGAGAGAGAAAAATAGATATGAAAAGTAGCCTGTTTCTTACAACAGCACAGATGGTTCTCTAGGATTTTAGCTAATTTCCATTTAAACACTTGGAATAAATATTTTCATTTTATTCAACCTGCTACTCAATTTCAGTTGAGGGAAAACTTCTAGAAGTTGTTAATTTTCCTTAGTTAACCCTGAAAATGTACTAACAAATCTGTCCAAGCTAAGGAGAGCAGGATTCATCTTGCTTCTTTTCGATCTCCTCTAACTGAGACTTCAGGGTGAAGGGAGTTATCCCATATCCATCAATAGTCAGTGGAATCACAGAAATACTTCAAGAGACATCTCAGGCGCCCATCTGGGGATGGGATCCATCACCATCAGGAGATACTTCCTACCTTATACTGCACATTTCTTCTTTGATGGCTGAAGTCACATGAAATGAAGTCTTTCCTCACTGTCTCACAAAGGAATCTTTGTTACTCAGTTTAGGGCTTAAAGTCAATATTTCTTTTTACTTAGTGATAGATCACACTCTCTGAGGATCTTCCATATTAAAAGTAATAAAGGGCAGGCCTGCAAAGCATGCCACAGGAGACTGTGCACTGTCAGAGGTATGATTCACACTTAGCAGTTACTACAGCTCTGGGTGAGCTCCCTCAGATTCTGTTTTCCCACCTTTGCTATGAGTCATGCCATGAAGTTCTTTTCACAGCTCCAGCCGCTGTGCTTGCGTAGGTGAGATTGCCAAGTGCACACCAAAAATTCCTCTTCTGAGCATGGCTGGAGCAGAAGTAGACTCGGAGTAAATACTGACGCCACATCCTTAGATAGTGAAACAAAACCCAAAAAACCAGTTATTTTTAAATTCTTAGGACTTCTGATAGCCGAGTTCCTGGTTTTTAAGTCCAGGGAGGGAAGAAGGGGAGAGCCTGCAGCTTGGCCTTTGGCTTGAGTGGAAGTTAGGTATGGACTGAGTCCTGGCACATGGTCAGCCCTACAGCTGACTTTTTGGGGTGGTCCTTCAAGGAGTTTTGACCTGCAATGTTTTCCCAGACAATAAAAGCCTGGCATATTGCTGAGATTTCCTTGGACCAGGGATGGTTCACCAGTGGCAGCCTGTGCATGGGCAGGAGATTTATTTAGTCCAAGAGATGTGACTTACGATATACCCATTTTCAGATGGAAAATTCTGTATGTCCCATTTTGTTTCTTTGAACACTACCAGGCGTGTCCTAAGTAAATATCAGATACTCCAGAAGTTGTTTTTTCCCTGTTACCAGCATAACAGATGCTCTCTATCCCTGTCTCTCAAAATAAATGTGCACAGACAAATTGAGTCAGTCATTCTGGTCTTGGCTTAGACTCTGCTTCTTTGGAAATACTTTTCAGAGTATTCCAGCTGCAACTGGCCACAGGAGGACATTGCTGATAATTCAGCTGCTGTTTCTCAAGCCATTCTGTAGTTAAAAGTCATATGAGACTCTGGTACTCTCAAAGTCCTTTCTGGACCTGCAGTGTAGTCACAGGCAGTGAATTATGTAACTGCTGGATTTCAGTAATTCTCCTGCTTCCTTGCAGTTACACTGCAGTGTTCAGCCTGGATTATTAGTAATACTATTTTGGGGCACCAGTGTAATAAGAAGATCCATCCTATTTTTTTAAAATGTTTCATCTTCCTTTGCATCCAAAATAAACCTGTCTTAAGGTGCTGCTGTGGCAGCTTCCCGCAGTCTTTAGCTCTGCTGCATTCAGAAGTCTGGTGAGAGGAATGTGGGATGCCAGGGCTTTCAGAGCTCTTTGTTTTCACAAGTTGTAGGGCAAATCCCACAGCAGCCATCTGGTGTTAGATACTCCACGTGATAGTAGTGGCTTAGGGCTAGTCACCACTGAGGATTTTCTGTCTCTTTGCTGAGTTATCAGTCATGGAGGAGAACTGATGGGTTTTTATCCGCTTTTAACTTTACTGTTCTTTATATGTATTACACTGTTTACCATAACAAATATGAATGAAGGCTTATTGGGCCCTGAAGTTACTCCATTTATTTATGATCTTCCAGTAGTTAGATTATGCACCAAGCCTTGATTTTATTTCACTTTAGGATCAGGTTAATCTGTATGCAAGAAGGTGTAAGTATCTTTCTCTGTTGTATACTAATTTCAATTTTTTTCCTAAAAGAGAGTTTACTTTTGATTTCCAGAGTACATCACTTACAAACTTCTATTACTAGTGAAATGGCAGACCTGGAACTCTCAATGGATTGAAGTGCATTTAAATAGCAGGGCCATAATGTTTAATGACTTCAAAAGCAAAAACAACAACAACAAAAAAATCAGTATGCTAGACACGTGTTTTCCACTAACAACATTGTCTGTAGTGTCCTAAAACCATTTAAGTCTGTTTGTCCAAGGTTAGCAGTCTACAGCTGTCTCTTCTGTTGCTCTACTAAAATGTTGACACCTCATTTTTTACTTTTTTTAACCTTTAATGGTATAATGGTTAATTTGTAAAATTCCTGTATTTGACATTGTTTTTCTTTTTATTTTACTCCCTGCTTTTTGCATTCTCCTCTTTTTTTTTTCTCCCACCCTTCATTCCCATTTCTTCTTATTATTTTCGTCTTGTGTTACCTTCTTTCCTTCTCTCCCTCATCCCTGCTATTCCTGCTGCTATAGCCTCACAGGCTGGGGAAGCTGGCCGAGCAGGTAGGGGATTTTCGTGTTCCCTCAATACCCACCTATCAGCTTCCAACAGTGGGACAGACTAGAAATTGAGTCTGGAGATTTGGGGATTTTCAGATCCTTCTATAAAATTATAAATAAGTCCATTATAGCTTTATCTGGATGCAGGTTTCATCAACTATTAGATGTCCATTGTAACTATTTCATTCACACTGAAAATAATAAATACCACAGTGATTGTCTTTGGTTTTCCAACTTGACTGTTTCCATTATTTTACAAATCAAATCAGCTTTAGTTTTATTTTTAAAGATAACCAATTTTTCCTTGGTTTTGTTTTTTTCTTTTCAACATTGCATATATTTCAAATAAGTTCTCCACTCAGCACTAGTCTGTTACACTGCTGAGTTTACCAGTAGACTGAAAATCGTGTCGTTAATAGCTAGAGAGGATACTGTACCTTGTATTGTGTATAACAAGCTAAAGAGGCTAACATGCATGTGCAGCTCTATTACTCCTGTTCTCCTCTGGTGGTGGGTGATGATCAGTACCTGTACAGTAAGTATCAATTGGTAGTGGTAACTCTCTTCCCCCTTAGATACAAAAATTTGCTATTTGTGGATCTCCATTGCAACTTTTAGTGCTCAAAAAATTGTGGAGCTACCAGCCAGCATTGCAGAAATGTAAATTTAGCCCTAGACATTCCTAATATGAAGAATTATACTCTACAATGTATCCCAGATGGGATAGAAATCACTAGGAGTTGATGTTGCCTGCTGGTTTAAGTAGTAAATGTCTAAATAACTGGTAAAGGAGTTTGTGCATCTGGAGTTTACCAGGTTTCAGAGAATTTCTCTGCTGAAAAGAAAATTTCCAACATTCCAGTGTTCCAAAATGAAGTTGTGCTTTTCTTCTAGCTTTGTGCTTAGCAGTAGCATGAGGTCTGCAGCAGAGAGAAGAGCCCTAGCCTGGAGCATTGAGAATTCACATGATGTTCAGTGGTGATGAGTTTGAAGTTTTGGATAAGGGCAGATCATAGCAGGCTGCAAAACTGCAGAAAAGCTGTGGGTGGAAAGGCCTAAAGACTGCATCATCTCTGCATGAAAGGAAACTAAAATTAGTCTGCCTCTTTTCAAGTAACTAAATATTGTGACATAAAGCAAGGATTTAAATTATGCAGTGGAAGACTGAAAAGGATCAGAATAATTGCTTAACAGACCTTCAGTCCAGATTGGTTCATGTCATGCGTGCTACCTTTACTATCTTTAGCTTCAAGTATATTCTCTGTTGCATGTATGGAAGATTCTCAGTAAACCATGCTTCACATTCCTGACCATGTGCTTCTGCCATTAAACTGTGTCTCCTCAGCAATTTCCGCCTTCCTTTATATGGCAAAACCTGTTTAACATTTTTTGTATGTATCCATGTGCTGATTACTTGGCCTTTTGTAGCAAATAAAACCTCTGTTGACATGTGTTGGTTAAGTAGTCTGACTGCTTGATGTTTTTCTGAACCCCAAGGTGACAAGTGCCTGATGGTAGGTATGTTTCCAGTGCTTGTTCTGATTCTGTAAAGCTGAGCTTTGACTGATGGATACCTTAAATATAACTTGTCATTTGATTAGCATAATTAGCACTGAAATGAATGTTTGGTTATTTGGGGGGTAAAACTCTTTTCTCCTCCCAGCCCTCAGGTTCTGATTAGCTGATGTTGTTGTTTACAGGGAACATCTGGACCAGATCCCACCACAGTGTATGTTGATATGAGGGCACTGAGGCATGACAGGTCGGAACCACCTTTTTCTTTTTCTCTAATACACGTAATTAACAGAGTTTCTAACAAGAAAGCTGCTTACAGCACACCTCACAGACCCCAGAAACCTTTGTAATTCTCATAAATGATTTGTGTTGACTCCTATGAGCAAGCAGACACAGGCATTTATAATAATTGGTTAATTAATTTTACCATTGATAAAACTGAGGCATCTGACATCACTACTGCAGTGACTAACAAGATTCCTTGCCTTTATTGCCATCAGGATTTCATGACACTGGTATTCAGGTGGTGCAGCCTAGCCAGTCCCCAAGGACTGGAGTCCTGTTGGGCTTTTAGCTTCACAGAGGTGTTTCTCCTGGGTTGGTAGCCCTTTGCCTGTCAGGAGACTACAGCAGAGTTTGCTGCAGTTCTTAATGCTGCAGGACTGTGAGGGAATGGATTATTGGCTCCAGCCACTGTGAGCAACCACATTCTGTAATTCTGGGTATTTTTCAGTTCCATCTTGAGTGTTAGATATGTATACAAGAAGTGAGAAATAAAATTTACCACTTAGCAATTGGAGGGAGCTTGAGATCTCAGTTGTGATTTTAAAAAATATGCATGCACATATATTTCAGTTTTCCAATACTCTGATCATGAGTCTCTTTACAGAACTGTAACAAACCAAAAAGTTTTCTATGAACTCTGGAAAAGGTGAACATTTAATTAACAGTCCTGGTTCCCTTAAAAAAATCATTATCCAAATAGGGAGTTTCTTTGTTCTTTTTCTTTCATCCTTCTTAAAAGCTTAACAGAGAATTTGCACCACCAACTTTGGCTCTATCAAAGTGACCAGTTCAGCCTTCAGAGTACAAACCTCAGGGCACAGCAGGCCCAAATTACCTACTGGGTAGTTAGGTCAGATAGACATGTAGATATTTTCTTGTTGCACATGGAGTTTGGCAGGTAGAAGAAAGGAGCTGCAAGATATTTGACTCACCATTTCTTTATTCCTTTTGCACACAATTATTCCAATAATAACAGTTATGTTTGATCTGTCCTTTGGGACACTACAGTCTGCATAACCTAGCCACAGAAATTTGGTGTTCCTGGCCCAGCAGCTGCAGTAGTGTGGAGACAGTCCATTGGTCATACTCAACCAAGAAAAGAAAAAAAGCCTTTTCTACAGAAGGAGAATGTAACATTCACAGTCAGTAAAAATTATAAATAATAAAAAAATATGTTTAGAGAGAGGAATTAAGACTTACTGTTCATAAAAGTTGCATAAACCGTGGGTATACTATTTCCCTGCCTTAGCATGTCATTGAGAAGTAGGCATCATTATCGAGATCAGGCTTTGCAGTGTGCTAATTTATATTTAGTGACTGGTTCTACAGAACATGAAAGATGATCTTTAGAGCTGGTTCTCATATTGTGGTAATGTAGATTTTAATTTGATGGTTTAAAGCTGTGCCTCATTTACCCAATCCTGCAGAATTTAGAATTAGATTAGTGGGTCATAAATTAAGGGAGAAAACAACTCTATTTGACATAGTCTCTTCACACTTGCTGTGTCTAACCATTTTAGTGGAACTGAATGTCCCTATTACTTAGCAGTAACTGAAAGATCCCTGTAAATAGCTGTGAGACCACAGAGTAGCAACCCACAGAGTCTTTGCAGGCCAGCCAGTCCCCCAACAATATGAACATTTTACACTGTACACTTAATGTAAGAAAATGTTTTTCATAATTTATATTTTAGAAGATATTTTTCAGGGTCTGCAAAAGACTGAACATATTTTTTTTTTCTTGGCATGATAAAACTCTCTAGTTGCTTCAAAAAACAGCTGTAGTTCATCTCTTTGAGATTATTGAAATCCTGTTCACATCCATAAAAATTAATAATCAGTTTCAATACAACTATTTCAAGCTCATCCGGTAATTATGTGCTTGCGCGCTACACAGCTTATGAAAATGTCTTTTTTTTATAGTTTAGGTCAAAATACCTGTGCTAGGTACAATCTTTGTGGAGATCTAGGGGTGGCTGTTCGACCAAACTAGATGTTTCTTTCCTCCCAGGTCTCCCTGGATTTGGATGGTTTGCTTCTTAGGTCAGGTTTTCAAACACCTTTTTGTGTGTGTCCCTGTGGGGTTTTGAGCTACCAGCCCACTGGTTTAGCTGCTGGGAGTCTGGCCATAGTACTGGCCTCACCTGGTGCTTCAGGAAACTTGTACCAAGGGGTGCAACCACTTGGTCAGTGACTGGCATCAGTTCTGACACTGCACAAAGGCTTGACTGCCTGGCTGTGAGCGTCTAGTGCAGTTCTAGATGCTCCAGCTCCTCTAGTAGGGTCTTCCATGGAGTCATGTTGTATTTGTTAGCTCTAATGAGTGGTCCCATGCACCCTGTGCTCTCTCAAATGGCATTAGACACCTATTTTTGGAAACTGAATAGCACCCTAAAAGCAAGAATATACAGCTCTGCCTTGCTGTTGGTGACAGGATATCAGTATTGTTGTACTCGGCATTTTCATGATTTTCTAAAAATCAGGGTGTCCTCAGGATGGCCAAGAAAAAGTGAGAAAACACAGGCAAGTCCCACACAGGCTTTTAATAAAAACCAGGAGACTTGTGAGTTATCCACCAAGTGGGTGATGTGCCCCTGCAGCGCAGAGCAGTGCAGTTTACAGAGGTTAACTCGGGTCCAAAAGGCAGAGTAGGTGGATTAATGCTTCCAGCACAGCACAGAGGCTCCTGGCTGCTGCCTTCCTGAGCAGCTCAGGCCATGGCCATGTCCTGGCTGCTGCCTTCCTGAGCAGCTCAGGCCATGGCCACGTGCCCATGGGCATCCTCAGGGAGGGACAGGCAGCAGAGCTCCGGGCGGGAGCACCCAGTCAGGTCATTGCTGCATTCCTCTGCCTCTGGGAAAGCAATTTTATTCCCCCTACCCCCCAGAAAAGGAAAATAAATCCAATAAATATATACATATTCTTGTCCTGCTTCTAAAGTGCTGGTTGTCACGCTGTTCCATCATATTTTTGACCAGTCATGCTCTCCTCAGAAAGCTTTTCAGGTGGGTAAGCACAAGATGCCTAAATACGCTAAAAGCTGAGAAGTGCTTGGAAGATAAAAAAGGGAGGGAGTGAGAGAGAGAGCCTTTTCTCATCATGCCAAAACACCATATACTTGAAAGATAGTGGCTTTTACAACATTTGCAGCCTTTTGTACCAGTAAAGATGTACATTTAAAGCCCAAGCATCCCTTGTATCTGGGTTGTTCTAAAACAATTTGTACACGTGTTTATAAAAAGTCCAGCAAAAAATACATGTCTGATATTAGAATAAAAAATTCACAGCTTCTTCATCCTTAACAGCAGCTTAGTTCTTGGTAGAAAAATTATTTATTGGGAAAACAAGCCAATTCATCGAACTGAGAATAAACCAAAATAAATCTTTTTTTCCCATCAACAGGGCAAAAATATTTTCAAGTGTTCTGCAGCAGGTCAGGCTGGATTCTTAAATGTTTCAGTATATTTGTAAATATCCAAAACCATATTTTTTTAGACTCATTCAAAGCTCTTTTCAAAATGTTACTGTTTTTACCTGGTAATGCATATTTTCAAATTACCTTGAATTTGAAGATAACAGGTATGAATTAGAAATAAAATAGCATTAAAAATATTGAAATATTTTGACTGCTTTGAATTTTTTCTCAAATTTTTAACATAGAAATTTCTTTTCCTGGGTATCTGTACCTTTCATATTCTAAATGTTTTGTAGAGAATTTCCTCAGAAATTTTAAATAGTGAGCTGAAGGATCCATCTGGTGACAGGTGAGGGAGACCATTGATCTTCTCCTAAAGTTGAAACTTCATGCAAATCCTGTAAAAATAAACATCCCCTTGCATCCCAATATTCTCTTCTATATCAAAACCTTATCCATTAAAAAAAAAAACCAAAAAAACCCACTGTTCTGCCCTAAGCGGAGCAAGGAAAGATCTACTTTGATATTGAAGTTTATTTTAAAAAGGATAAGAAAAGTAAAAGGAAACATATTCATTGCAATCTGTCTGCCTCCAAAAGCAGATAAAATTGTCACCAGTCTTCTTGTTCAGTAGCAGATAGTGACAACTTACGAGCTTTGATGTAGTGGAGGCTTGGTCTCCCAGGGGGAGAGAGCCACTAAGGAAGTCACAAATGTATTGATGAAGATTTAGATCCCATTTTGCATGCATTTGCTATAGACAGTTTCTTCTTATTTTGACTACAAATGGTATTTAAACTGTTTATTGAACTACATCCACATTTTGTATCAAACTGGGCAAAAATGAAGACTTTCAGCCAGTGTTGGTAAACACCGTTTTCTATTTTATTTGATGCCATCTCTAGTTTCACACATGCAGACATCCTTTCCCTTCATGTCCTTCTTATCCTGTCTTCAAACTTCAGTATACCCTTTGGTGAAATAATAGGTGCATTAAATGATCTTTTAAATTATTCAGTTTCATCTAGTTAAGTCTGTAGGGTAATAAAGATGGAAAAATTAATTTATTAAACCCTTTTGCGGTTTACTAGAGTTCCTTTTGAGCTACATGTGATGGTGAGCTTCTGGGATAGAGTGGCATGGTGAGGCAGCTGGCACCAAAGAGGGACTAAAATCCAGGTGTGGGGTATTGCCAAACAGACCAGAAGCACAAAGATGTATTTGGATTCAAGTTTTTAATTTTTCAGTCTGGCTATTATTCAATTTGTGGCTTGTGATATCCATAGTCTTTCACTGAAATACTCCCACTCCATCAATAGAACAATTATTTTAACCTGATTACCCTCTTTATTAAACAAGCAGTCTGTGGAGCTGTACAAAATAGGTGTCTTTTCCCATGAGGCCACTGATATCTCCTTGGAGTGATGCAAATTAATGTAGCTCTTAAAAAAAATGACCTTGTATATACTTAGTCTGTCATTAGCAGACTCGATTTCTTATGTGGTCATTTGTGTGTTGTACCACCAATAACAAGAAAGTCTTAGTTTTTGGTTTGGATTCTGAGAGTATTCAGAGATCTCTGAACTTCCTTCAGACTTGCTCAGACATTGTCTCCCTGAGGAAGGTGTTTTCAGAGGATGGAAATTCTGCACCTCATTCCTCAAGAAAAGAAGGGAATACTTGTAGCATTTCAAAGAAATGAGAAAACAGTTACGTAGGATTTATTTTTATAGATTGCTTCTACACTGAGCCCAGTCTCAAATCCAGGCTCTGTCAAAAGGAATCAGTAAAGGCTTTGGCTTCATTTTAATATATTCCAGCATTTCAGACTTCATGCAGGAGCAGAAAAATAGCCTTTTATTATGGCTGTCAATTGTTTATCCTTCTCCTCTGCATTTTACTGAAACTTTCATGTTGTGTATGCATCGTTTTGGGTAATAATAATAATAAAATAATAATGATAAAATTTGTTTGTTTGGCAAACAACAAAGCCACAGGAGCTTTTTTTCCTTATTGCCAAACACTTCTCCTCCATCTACCTTGAAAAATACTCTTATTAAAGAGTCATTAAAGAACTCCTTAGTTGAGTTGTTAGCTGAGCTGTAGCCACAGCAGTGCTCTGTAGCACATATATATAGCATAGAGGGGAACCATTTTATATTCACACAGGAGGGAGAAGAGACAGAGGGGAGGAGTGTCAGAAGGACACATGCTAATAGCAAGTGACAGTGAAATAGGTACCTTTTGTGAAACTTTAATTGATTAATCATATTTGAAAGCCATTTGCCAATGATAGCAGAAGAGAAACTTTGAGGAGTGCTCCCTTGATGCTGGGGGGAGCAGGGCTTTTCCAGCTCCTGGAATGGGTTACAGCATACAGAGCCCAGTCACAGGGGAGAGAAAATCACAGCCCTCAGTTGCTCACTGTGTGGGGTCCGAAGGGGTGGTTAAAATCCATCACTACCCTCTGTGACACCCAGCCAGCATTCCCCTTGCAGTGAGATTCTGTAGGGAGAGGGCATGGGCTGTTCTGAGGTGTAAAGTTCCACATACCTGGTGAACTGTTCAAAACATAGACCTCCCATGTCATCATCCTCAGAGTGCTTTAGACACAATAAGCTCATTTAGCAGATGGAATTGTCAAGTGCTACCTCCAGCAGTGCCATTCCTGTCACCCTGAGCTTCAGGGATATTTTCATATGGGTGGCTCCAATTCCAAGTTTCACACATCACCCCCCAATTCCAAGTTCTACACATCATCCATACTGTTTTATAATTGTCTGCTGCTGTAGCTGTTTAAATTTTTTTTCTGTTGTCACAGAAACAGTTTTTTCATGAAAGTGAAAAGATTTGCACCCCTATGGAGTTGGTAGAAGTAGCTCAGTTGAGAGAAGGGCCTGAGGTCTTTAAAATAAAACCTGAGTCCCTCAAAGATTTACGTACAAAAAGAAATGATGCAGTTTGGTTTTGAAGAGTCTTTGTAGAACCGCCTGGCTTTTAGGCATTTTGCCTATTAACTTTCAGAATCTTATTTGTGAGTATAAGCTGTTTGTCATGGTACTGGCAAGACCCTCCTTCTTCTTTGTGTTTTTCCTCAGGAGAAGATACAGCCTTGGCCTTTTAGCAGTGTTGTGCTTTCTTTCTGCCATACAAACACTGCTGTCTCAAAAACCCCCTTGGCGTTGTTTCTGATCTATGGGAAAAAAAATCTCCCAGAAAGAAAAGTTAATTTGGGCTGATAAGCATCATGTGAACACTTTCAGTTCTGACTCAGAGAACTCCCAGTCTGTCTAGAGAGGAGAAAAGGTTCTCTCTTGCTCTTCTGACTGCATCAGGAGACAAACTGGTTTAGTCTCCGTACACTGAATAGTCAGTGATTAGGAATAAAGCTGATGGCCTGGGAAACAGAAGAGGAGCAAATATTGTTGAAGAAATTGCACTGTTTAGGCATGAGGATCCAGAGTTAGAACCAAATTTGTAAATGTACTTTTTAAAGAGCTTTGAAAGATGCTTCATGTTTCCAGGCATAGCACAACTTCTGTGCAGGGCAGGAGAAAGGGAGAAAGGTCCAATAACCAGGGGGGTGGGAGCCCTACAAAGTAATTTGTGTGCTTTCTAAGGCAAGATTACTGGTTACTGAAGTATTTCCTCCCTTGACACAAGTCCATTTCTTCCTTGATAAAGTCATCTTCAAGGGATAAGCATGTCATGATTTCAGTGGAACAGGACAGTAAGAGTTGGCTCCAAATATGGTTTTTGAGAGAGGATGTGGTTTAGCATACTTTAACTACAAATCAAAAAATTCCAGTTGTATTTCCCTGGAGGGCTTAGGGGAAAGGGAATACTGTCCTGTGTACGAAGTAAGACAAAGAGAAAACAAAAAGCTGTAGCTTTCCAGGAAGGTAGGTGTACTGCAGTTGCACAGTTATTGAGTTACTGTTTGCAAGTAACATTTGCATGTCATTCTTCAAGCATGAATAAAAGAACTAGATGGAAAATGGTTCCATTTTTGTTTTTACAGACCAGTTTTGAATGTAACAATAATTTTTGCTGAAATTATAAAATTTCATTAAAATTATTGGGAATTTCACTGCTTTTTAGGTTTCCAACTTATTAAAATACACCAACGTATTTATTCCTAAAGTGTCGGACACTGTTGAAAAAGAAGGATTTCCCATTTCCAGGTGTACTGAGCTTCTTTGGTGTTTGTTATAGGTCCTTCTCTTTCAATCATGCTTCTCATGGAAGCTGGGAGTAGATAAAACAATCTGGCTGCTCACATTTCTGAGGAAGATTTATTAAAAATTCTTCCATTTTCATTCCCTACAAGCTACACTTCTTTCTTTCTCTCTCCCAGACTTTGCCATGAGTCTAGCTGTACAGTTACAGGAATGTCTTAATATAATGGAATTTTCATTCTTCCATTTTTTAACGTAAATAAGATGTATTATGTATTTGATTTTTGAAGATAATATATTCTGAAACAATTTTCTTTCCTTCATTTGGGTATATACTGTTAATGGAATGCTAAACACTGATTCTTTAAAAGTGCCAAATGATCAACACAGGGTACATTTGCTGTTTCAGGAGGGGAGGAAAAAGTGCTGCTTTCCCATACTGCTGCCTTAGAGGGCACTTCACAAGGCATCTGCTTTGGAAGGGGAAACACTTAATGAATGCATGTAAGATTTGGAACAAGTGTTTGTAGCTTCTGCATCCCTAGCCACAGACTGTGCTGTGCTGTAAGAGATGGAGCTTCCTTTGTGCTCTCCATCAATCTTTCCTTTCCCCTCTTCTCTTGCCAGCCTTTGCAGGAGGGCAAGGCCTTTGCCATCCCACACACTGTCAGGTTTTTTGTGACAAATAATTCAGCACAGGGTGCTGTGCTGCCAGTTACCCCTGGGACATGGGCTCTGTCACCTTTGGGACCCACTGCAGCTTGCCAGCCTCAGGTACTTGTTTGGCTCCTGTTGTCAGTGAAGTCTCTGGCTGAAGGAAAACTGAAGGAATGGTTAGGCTTGGGAAGGGGAGCTCTGAATAGTAAAAGCATCCTTTATTTATATAAGGATATATCACTAATTTGGTTAGAGATGTAATACCCTCTTAAATGGCTCCCTTCAATAGATCTTAGTATGTCGCTTCAAGCCTCACTTGTCCTTTTTGGTATGGCATATACTGGAAGTGTTTGTGAGCAGAAGATGAGCTTGCTTGAGCAAAGAGTCTCGAGAAGCCCAGCCAGAGTTCCCAGTGAGTCTCCTGTGACAGGGCAGTCCCTTTTCAGTGCCTGCAGGTGTACAAAGCACTGCTGCTCCTGGCACCGCTGACCTTTTCTTCTGAGTGCTCATCTGCAGTTTTCATTGAGCTGAAAAAATAGCTCCATGTGTTGGTGTTCCATGCACAGGAAATGTCCCTGGTTGTTGTTAAGCAGAACTTTCTGCAGATTCTTTCCCAAAAATGCAGGGTGAGTCAGCTAATGGTGGGAATTTTGGAGGTTATAGCAAGAAAAGGGGACAGGTTAAAGAAAATTACTTGAGTTTAGAAATTCTTGTTTGATTACATTGTGGGAATGTAGAATATGAATATTTCATTAGCAATGCTAAAATAATTTCCATCATTTGTTAGCAACAAATAAGCTAATTCCATTAGCTAAGGATGTTTTCAGATCCCAAGTTCATTATAATTAAATTTTTCCCTATATGTGAAGTCTCTTTAGAGATTAGGACTGGGAAGACAAAGGGTTACAAAATAGAAAAAGCATATTGCATTAAACAGAATTGTCAGATCACAACTGTGATTATGAAAAGTGCTGTATAAACAATTAGTGTGATAAACACATGTCCTGGGAGGTTTGTAATCTGAGTAAAAAGATAACAGCTGTGAGCAGCTTTATGCCTGGTTTTGCAAAGCTGAACCTGAAGCACAGAGAAAGGTAATGCTGTACCTGATGATGCTTGAGGTGCAAGGTGGGAGACCAAATTCTCCAGAGTCCTGGTTCACTGCATTCTCTTGAAATAGTTGTATACTGTGCTTTAAACAATGTGCAAAGTTAATTTAAACAAATTTAATGTGTGATGACAGCTGAATGTTTTAAAGTACTTCAAAGCTGAAAGCAAACATAAACGACTTACTTTTTTTACATATTCCCATAATCTTTTATGATCAAATTGCTATTGCTTTTTTTAATCTGTGAAGCTTTGAGTGTTCCCTGCCTGAACCAGAGTTCTTGCCCCATTTTGTTTCGTTTGCAGCTTTCTCAACTGCCTTAAATCGTTGTGTTACTTTTTGTGCTTCTTTGTTCAGCCATCTGAAGGATTGGAAGCTGTTTGCTTTTGACCTCAGGGAATTTGGCACATGAAGTGTAATTTAGGTTTATAGTGAAGGATTCCTTTACATTAAAGGAAATGATTTAGTGCTAATTCTTGTTGATTATCAAATTAACAGGATTAAGATATGTCCTAGGTATAGAAAAAGTTTAATGGTTATTCATTTGGTTGGTTAAAGTTTGCATAAATCCCAGAGTCCCTTTTTCAGTCTCAATTATATTTATCCATTATTGAAATTTATCATGTGATAGGAGAAAAACTGCTCTGAGGAAACCAGGATGATGCAGGGAAACTTATTCATTATCTACATTTTCCCTTCAGCCTAAGTATTCAGCTGTGCAATTTTCCTACTTTTCTGATTTGCTATTTGAACCCTGCATGTCATTTTGGAAGGCAGAGCTTATGTTCTCTGATCCATATTTCCATTTTTTTGGTAGAATGAGCTCATTGACTTGTTAATTCTGGAACAGCTTATGTAGAAAGATTTTATTATTTGGGTAAAGAGAAAATGCACTGACAGGCTTGAGTGTCAAAGAGCCTTGACCCAGTCCAGGATCCCACTGTTACCTCCAGTGTCCATCCTTCTTCTCACTATAGAAAATGAGAAGAGGCTGCATCGGCCCTTTCCCATCAAAAGTGTTACCTAGGCACCATCTCAGACTGGACATTGATATGTGTCTGAAAAGTGTTATTGATGGCAATAGTTCGTAAAGATTTGAGTCAGAACTGGAAGTCACTGTGCTGTGGATGTAGCCACATAAGAGGTCTCTGACATTAAATGCCTTGCAGTTAGGTTTTGGTTACAGTATCTAATGAATTAGGTAGTTGACCTTTTTTTCACTGTAAAGGACCATTGTGTTGAATTCAGAAGAGTCAGTTTGGGCAGATCCTTTCCAGCTTAAGGAAAAAGAGTTTTCAAAGTGGTCAAAGCACATGAAGTTTTTAGTTTTTGCTCATGATGGTGATCAAAGCATTTTCAGTTTGGAGAGTTAATTAACTTAATTTAAAACCAAAACAAAATGCCCTGAAACATTAAACATCAATAACCCTGTTTTTCTGACCTGCCCCTTTTTTTTTAAGATTACAATTACAACTTCTGTCATATTTAACTTTTTTGTTCCAGTTTAATACAGAAAAATTTTCAAACCATCAATATCTTGCAGGATAAGAAAATATCCACTTTTCCCCCACAAACTTAACTTCCACTGTTTCCTCTAGGCTTTGTTGCAGAAGGTTTTCAAGAGTGGCAGCATCCAAGAACAGATGCTGAAAGAAATCAGAGTGCAAAATAGCTAGTATTAAAGAAACCAAAGAGTTGGGCTTCCCAGCTGGCACGACTGCAAAGTGACGTGGTGTGAGAACTGCTCCAGACAGGAGGAAGGGTTGGTGGGATAGGCAGGGAAATAAGAGCTGGAGATGATGGAAGGTGCAGTGCCCAAACCTGGCTGACAGAAGATGCTGGCACATGGGCAAGGAGGAAGAGGGCAATTACCATGGCTCAGCTTGAGGGAATGGCTATAAAGGAAAGAAAAAAGTTTGAGATGTGGGGTTTGGCCAAGTGTAGGGTAAAAGGCGATCTCTTCAGCTGAGTTATATTGAAAGAGAACGGGGGCACTGGGGAAAAGCTCCTTTGAGTTGGATGGGGAGAGGTAGAAATAATAAGAGGAAGCTAAGACTCGTTCATGCCAAGCATTGCAGAGTGAAAAAAGGTTCCTGGATTTGAAATAAATTCAGCTGAGAAATAAGCCCTGAAAGGAAGTGGAAGAAGACCCATCATTTGAAATACTCTAACAGAAGTAGACAAAGCACTCAAAAGTGCACTGCAGGGAGCAGTCTGTTTTTGGCAGGGAGCAAGACTTGGATGACCTCATAGCTTCTTTCCATCTCTATTAGAATCACAGAATCCAAACTCTTTCTCAGAGCAGCACAGCCAGCTCTGAAGGATTGCCCAGTTTTGGCACCGTAGTCTTGCTTAGCACCACTCTGCACGTGCCAGCCCCTGCAGATTCCCAAAGCAAGAGTTAATAGCTCTGCTGACAAACTCTCTGATTAGTGTGAAGCACCAGCAAGCTGTGCAGTGTATTTTGGGGAGTTTTCATCACCGAATGAACCAGATCTAAAATGGAGCATAAACAAAATTTGCAGTTTCATATAAGGTAGTTGGGCAGAACGACATTGTTGCTGCATTTTGATACCTCTGCTGCACAGTGATTGCAGTCACTGGTTAGTTATATCTGGCTAGTTCTTGGTCTGAAGTCAGATTTCAGTCCTACTTTTCCATAGTAAGTGTTTGATATAAAGATGAAATCTGTTCAATGTATTAAATTGTAACAAGAAGTTTGGCACATACTGGGGGTGTAGTTGCATTCCCCATTAAATCCCAGTTGCCAGACTTTGAAACAGCTTTCTCGACTGTACAGTTCCAGTGAGAGACTTTTAAAGAAAAAGTTCTTAGGAACCAGTGGAAAAAAGTTATGAAAAATATACTCTCCTCTACTATTCTGTGTAAATATTACAGTTTCATCCCTGGTTACAGCTTTGCAACAGTGAAACGATTCTTAAATATCTTCTGTCTCCCCCTTCCAATGAGACATTTTAGTAGGGGAGAAACTCTGTGTCTGCCCTACAGGTCTCTCTTTTATGTTTTCCCTCTCAGCTTGGCTGCAAACTACCAGAAGGTGCAAAAGCAGCTTTCACACCCAAGGGCAGCATGTTTTCTCCCATCCACTTGATTTTCAGGCTCTTAGCCCAGTGTGGCTCTACTGCCATGTTCTCCTCTGCCTTTCCCAGCAAGACTAGCATGCAGAAGAAAACAGCAGGAAGTCTCTGTACTCACTTTGCAAGAGATTGTTTTCATTCCCAACAAAGAGCTCTGGAGCACTGCTGAGAAACAGGACTTGCCCTTCCTGGACCTGTGCTGCCTGGGAGCAGGTTACAATTATTTGTGAATTTGGAGAGGGTTTGCTGTCATTGTCCTGGGGAGGCTGCAAAGAGCCTTGTGCTTCTTTGCCAGCATCACCTGGGTAATTCAGAGGTGGTGTTTTTAAGGGTCTGATGGGCCCTGTGCTCTGCATTTTTAGTTTGCTTACCAGAGCAGCATTGATAGTGATGCTGTTTGCTCAAGAGGGAAGCAAAGAAGTTTTCAATTGTGTCTGCATTTGTCAGTGGAAAAAGGGAAATCTCTTGGGGAAGAGAGGGAACAATTGAATTATTTTATGCTGAGGCACAATAAAACTAATTTTAAAAATTATTGCCTAATGCCCATAATTTATTCACAGTATCTAGTCCCAGCAGACTTAATGAGACTGTTAAGCACTTAAAATTATGAATGTGCATGAGAGTGGGTAACATCAGAATCTCATGTTTTACTTATATTTTTTTGAAATATCTTTGTGGCAAAATATTTTTTATTATTTTGAATTCATTAGAGGTTTGACAGTGTGTTCCCAAATGGATTGTGAGCTTAGCAGAAACTTTTTAAAAAGGGATCCAAGGTTTTGGGTGCTAAGAGGGCCCTCACAGAAAACCTCCAGGAAATGCCGTTTCTATGTTTAGTGCTGTGAAAACTCTGTAGGGATGTGAGGCGGGAAGCACAGAGTGGGAGAGGTTTAACAGAGCTGGAAGGTGAGAAATTGCACCTTCTGTGGATCACCATTTTGTGCTAAAAAATCAGGCAAGGTTAAATGAAATAGGTGGAGAAGGGAACTAGAAAAATACACCAGTGATAATAAGAACAAGATGGGAAGCACAGATGCTGAAAGCAAAGAAGGGATTGTCAGATTTATAACTGTTGATTCATTTCCAGTAGTCATTCCATTGACTATTGAATGTGTTCCTTTATTATTTGTGATTTTTGCTAGGCCTAGAGTTCAGCAACACTTTATGGAGGCATGTCTTAGTGACAGGAAGGGAACAAAGGCCAGCAGTATCTCTGGGCAGCTGGACAGTTCTGACATACACTTTTCCTGCCCCGGATGTTTTTTCTACTGTTATCCAAATAGAATTCTCTTTAAGCCTATCTTAAATTACATAAAGTGCTTCCTGGCCTTTGTTACACCATCACTCTTAACAGTACTAGTGGCTGAGGTTTTCTAAATGGTCTTTTTTTTTAAGATTTTCTCAATTTCACAAATGTTCATAAATAATAGGTAAGATAACTGTCTGTTAAAGGAGGTACCAAATGACTGAGATGATGACTATTTCTTCCAAGACTAGCTACCTGTCTGCAAACACCTATCGAAAGTTTGGAGATGTCAGTTGTTTGGAAGAACTCAGTTGAGGCATTTTCTATTTCTAGACTAATATGGATTTTACAGAACAAAGATATGTATACGAAGGCAGAAATATATAGGCATTAGTAGCAAATGGGTTTTGCAATGTTTGATTTCATTTCGATATATACAGAGTTATTTTTAAAACCCTTGCCAAATACTCCTAAATACTTATGATTTGGCTGCCATTTGTGTGGTTGTATGCCATTTTGTTGCCATTTGCTGCCACAAGCGTGGCTGATGTAGACGTACTCTTTATAGAGCAGCATTAGCAGCTATTGGCCTTGCACATGAACATTCTAGAGAAGCTCCCATGGCCTGGCTTTCTGCTGCCCCGTGTCTGTGTCCCCGGATGAACAAATGGGTGCTGTAGCTTCACTGCTTTTGCCATGAATCCAGTGGTGGCTCTACTGTTCCTCAGCTGGTGGGAGGCTCAGCAGGAAATGTGGAAAACACGGACGTGTTACACCTGTAACACAACAGTGTGAACAATGGCAGGATAACACTACAGGTAACACACAGAGGAGGTAATTAGTGCTTCAGGCTCTGTCTGGGAGTTTAGTGGCAGCTGAACAAGTGTTGAAAGGTGGTTCCTGTTACACACCTTGTAGGTCAAGCTGCAGCTGCCTAACTGTGCCTGCTGCAGGCAGTACCCATTGTAGGGCACTTTACATCCTTTTCCTCTCAACACGACTTGGAAAAAAGTCTGAAATTCCTGGATGTTTGGGTTGTATCTTTCTATTAGTGAGAGGAGCTGTTCACACTGATGTGCAATGTCTCAGGGCTTAGCCCTGCCCCATTCATCAAGGTTGAGAGACTTCCCAGAACTGCAGATAAAATACTACCCACTATTCCTGCCTTGACCTCGACAGTCTTAGCTTTTATAGAAGACTCTTGGAGCAAAGAAACAGGGAAAGGAAAAAAAAAAAAAAAAAGAGGAGAAAGATCTTTTTCCATCTCCTTTATGGAGGAGATCTGAACTTAGGGTCTGAACTTGCCAAAGCTTTGTTCTCCTCCAAAGAGACCTCTAGCTGTCTCTCTGTTTCTCATCCCTCCTTTCCCAAACTGAGCACTGCGATACTCTGTCTATAAAAAGACAAAACAGTCCAAAAAAGATCTATTGTGACTGCTCCTAATAGACTCAGTTTTATGCTCAGCTTAACAGGATCCAGCCATCTCCACCCATCTGCTCCTATCTGTTTTCTTGTCTTCTGATGTTTCATCTTTACCTTTTACATGGCTGGCTTTTAGGCATCTTGTATTGTGGGGTTTTGCCTTTCTGATACCCGGAGCTGAGGGGAGGAAAGAGGTAAGAACAGCTCTTTGGACACAAGTCCAGATTTAGCTTGGTTAAATGGATTACAGATAATGTTCAGGAGTGGGAAGTTTAAGGTTTTCATGGTTGTAAGTTACTTACCTAGGACACAGGAATAACTAGATGTTACTGAATTTTCTTTGCCATGTACTGGCTGAGATCATTAGCTATTTTGGAACTTGGAAGTCTCTTTCATTCTAACCTGCAGAATAGTTTTCTAAGGTTAAATGAGGAATTTCCTTCCAGACCATTATACCACTGAAGGAGAGATGACATTCTAGTTTACTTAGTGGGGAAATAAGTTATCAAAAAAAAGAAGAGAGACAACCAGAAAGTTACACTCTGAGAATGGATCTGATCTCAGCAATAATAACATTTTTCATGAAATGATTTTTTTAATATTAAAATGTTTATCAGCCAGTGTCCATTGAAAATAATTAAAAGATCGCAAATGCAGATTTGAAGCTGAGGCCAGGTTATGAGTTATTTTGATATGATTTTGATTTTAGCTGTTAGCTACTTGTGGAATGCGGTTGCTCACTCAGCTCGGATGCTTTTGTGTCTGTGCCCTGGCTTTTACGATGTTCTTGTGGGAAATCAGTATTTTAGATCCCTCTTGTCATGAATAAATTTGTGCATGGAATTCCATTTACAAAAGTCTATCAAAAACAAATAAAAGGCACCAACTACGTTTGAAGAATTTATTATTTAAGAAAACGTTCACACACATCTTTTTTCATTATTTTCCCAGCCGTAAGTTTTGACTAATATTAAATATCGGGTCTGATTATGTTCTACATAACAGGATATAAGCTTCCTCTCTTCCAAAAATAACATTAAACTCTGCAACCATTAACCATTCCTTTTAGAAATAAATGTTAATGAAAAGCAAATAAACGCAACCATGTATTATACATATTATTTTACAGAGTTCGTTTAGTCGAAAGAGGATCTCCACATAGTTTGCCTCTCATGGAGTCTGGAAAAGTAAGTACTGAAAGAAGATTTAAGTGTAACTTTTATGGTCAGTATTTTCAGTTAATATCCATTTCAGTTCATTTTTACATGAATGTAGTGCTGGGGAAGGCACTCTCAGCTGTGCAGATTGATGTCCTTCCTTTACTGTTGAGGTTACAGCATGATGGCAGTAACTGATGCATTACTGCTCTCTCAGAACCTGTACCTCGCTCTTTTATGCAGAAATCAATTCCTTCTTTTATGCAAAAAGAAGGTATTTCATTCCCTGCATGTCATTGAAGCAGCTGACAAATGTGCTGTGCTGGCAGTTCCATCGATGTCAAACCCACCTCCAGTGAGAGCTGGTTTGAAATGACCAACACTGTGCTCACGGGCCACTGATCACCTGCAGAGGGGCTGTCCCTGCTGGGGCATGGCTGTGGGGACAGGGTGAGGACATAGGAGCGGGCTCTGATGCTGTGGATGCTCATCTAAAGCTTTCTGTCCATAGCTTTGAAGACATCCATGGTCAGAGGATACTCCCTTTTTATTTTAGGGTTCAACATCCACCTCTGTAGTTGTTGAATGTCCATTACATGAGGTATTTGGCAGGTCATCATTCTGGGAGATTGCATGATGCCTCTGGCTTTCTCCTTGTTTCAGTCCAAAGGTTCATTGGGGTTTTTCCTATCCTACTATGTATTCTCATAGAGACAGGGACCATTTGGTCTGACTTTTGTTCTGCAGGTGACCATTTGATTTCTGAGGAGGTTTATTGATGGAACAGCTTTCACAAAGAAAAGTAGTTTTGTCATATTTCCCAAATATCTCACAATTTATCATATCTATGGACTATTTTATTTTTTTGCGCTATAAATCTACCTTAACTTTTTATGGATTTCTTGTAGTTTCTGATGAAGGGTCTTTGGGGACAGAGCATCAGCATACAATTGCATAAGGTGGTACCTGCTTTCTTACTGCCTCATGTTTTCTTTCAATAGATCCTCCCAGGAGTACGTATCATTATTGCTAATCCAGAAACAAAGGGACCCTTAGGAGATTCTCATCTTGGTGAGGTGAGTCATGAGAACCTGAACTTTGTATGCTCTGAACTAAATTGCAGAGACAAATCTGTTGTTGTGCATGCTAATGATTTCCTATGATACATCTTATCAAATGCCCAGTTAAGAAAATAGTGAATTCTACTGATCTTTATAAAGTGGGGATCATGTACTTGTGTCATTATTAAAATTGTTAGTAAATTGTTGCTAAATGGTAATAGCGCAAGTTAAAAAAATGAAAAAAAATTTGCTTTTGCTAACTGTATTTTATACTTGGTGCTTCACTAATTCTGATGGAAGCTTACATGAAATGTAAGTTTATAGATTAGCTCAATTTCAGCTAGATGGTTTTCTTGTGCTGTTCTTTATAATCATTGTGCTTCATTGCACTGAAGTACTCTCATTAGCTGAGTTGAGCAAGGCTATATGTTTTTCAAATTTATTTTATGTTTCTAGAGTGAGGAAAAAAAATTAGGTTGTTTTCAAGCAGTTAAAAATCTAGTTAACAAAATGAAGAACATGTTTGATCATAATTAAAACCACAATCTAATTTGTGAGTTTCTGTAAGAGTTCATTAATTTCAAATCATAAAAATTTCCATGGTGCTTCGAGTTCGATGGAAGGAATCCTTCTCCATAGGTGAAGATCCCTGGCTTCACTCTTTAAAATAATCTGTCTGTCTGGTGTTCATGGAGGATGCTCTGCTGGGGTAAATACACTGAATCAGGAGTGGGGAGCTTGGCATGGCTCAGATATGCCCTGCAACTTCAACAAAAGTAGATTGGGATGTCTGTGCCTGGAACTGGGTCAGTTATGGGTTCAGAAACAGATTTGAAAGACATTTGTAGTATTATCTAGCTATGACTAAAAATATTTGCATCAAGAATTTTCAATAATGCTTCATTCTCGAAAGTTACTTTAATTAATACCAGTATAATTGCTTTTAACTTAGATATGGGTTCACAGCACTCACAACGCCAGTGGGTATTTTACCATCTATGGAGATGAATCTTTGCAATCAGATCATTTTAACTCAAGACTCAGCTTTGGAGACACACAGACTATTTGGGCAAGAACTGGTTATCTGGGGTTCCTGAGAAGAACAGAACTCACAGATGCAAATGGAGGTAAGAGGTTTCTCATCATCTAGGTCTATGCAAATAATTTGGATTATTTGGAGGGTGACACTGAGTCTCTGGCCCTGCGGTACCTAACATGCTCCATCTGTGAAACCTGTAAAAGTGCAAAAAAGTCTTAGTTAAAATAATCAGAAAATAAATCAGAGGGCAAGATTTCCCTGCTGAAATAGTTGCTTTTCCTTTGCTGGACCTCGGGTGCTATAAATCCCCTCCACCAGTGACTTTTTGGCTCTCTTAATGTACCCAGTCCTTCAGCTTGAAAAATATGAAATGCAGCTGAAACTGCCATCATTTGCTCTGGCAGTTGTGTCCCCAGGAATGCATTTGTGCAGGTGGAAAAAGCCTGGTGGGAGTCTGAGCCCTGTCCCTCCTATGACCACCACCTCCTCTGTTATAAACCTATTCCCAGGAGCTGTCCATTCCTCACATTTTCCTGTCTTTAACCCCACAGAGCTGGTTACTGAAATGAACAACAAGCAGTAGCATGCAAGAGAAGCTATAGGGTGTTTGGGTTTCTTGTCAGGCAGATACAGGATTCCCTTACTTGTTTTAATGAAATTCTTTGTCTCATGTACACATCTAAGTGAACCAGTGCTGCCAGGCACACAAAGTCTGTGCTTGGGTAAATGTTTTTTTCTGTGATTTTTGTGGAGCACAGTGCCACAAGCAGCTGTGGCTGAGCTGGCCAGGGAAGGCTGTTGGCCAAGCAGGGTGTCCAGCACCGCTGTGAGCACCTCCAGGGGTGATCCCAGGGCCATTAGAATAGCTACTATTCAGCCAAATAAAGAATTCATCAAATCTGAAAACAGTTTAGTAATCCCTGTGGATTAGGCCTGCTGCCTAATGCTGGCACCTTCTGAAGAGATTTACTTGGGGTTGCACAGGCTTTTTTCATTTCATAATGATATCCCAACTTTGAGAAAATTCAGGATTCTCTGAGGATATTGCAACTTAAGCATTCAAATAGCTTAAGTATCCTCCTAGCAAAGAGTTGCTCCATTCTTCTTCTACTTTTAGCTCCCAGTGCAGAAAGTTCTCAGCCTTTTATTAGGTAGAGCTCATATTGTCATTACAATACCACCACATAACTATCCAAATTCATGCAAAAAGAGTTAGTTATCTGATATTAGCAAATATTTTTATGACTAGCATGTAATTGTTTATTTTCAATCTAGTATATTTTAAAATGTGTAATTTCAGCCTCATTTATTTCTTTAGTAGGTCAAAAATATGGGCTATAAAAGTGTTATGCTTAACTTACCTGAATGAGCAATTTGCTATCTAGCTATAGCATATGTTTTTAGTTTATTGATAATCACCTTTGTAATACACCAGAAGCATCTGTAGTGACCATCTCAAAGCAATTGGAAGAACATCAGGTACAAATCTCTTCTTTCTCTCTGAAAAAACAGAGAGAAACAAGGAACCTGTTGTCTATTCAGAGTGCCTTAAAAAAAATGAATCTGTTCTGCATCCACCTGGGAGAAAACCAGGAATTTATGCTGCTGTCTTTGGATAAAGATTTCTGCCTTTGTCTTTTCCAAATGGGAATAGTGTTTCTGCCTTCCTTTCTTCTGCCTTTTTGCTCTGCATTGCACTTCAGTAATGGAAAATGCTCATTAGTTCAGAAATAACTTCAGGGTTTCAGAAATTCGAGGATAACTTATGTTGTACTTATTTTACTTCATTCTTAATGTGAACATTTTTATAATTTAATGTACTGGAGAATAGAATCTTTCTTGGTTTTTTTTTCCCTCACCAGAACGCCATGATGCACTTTATGTGGTGGGTGCATTAGATGAAGCCATGGAATTGCGAGGGATGAGGTACCATCCGATCGATATTGAAACCTCTGTAATTAGAGCACACAAGAGCATCACAGAATGGTAAGGATTATATAACACCAGGGCCCTTATAAAAAGCTGAAATATCTATAATGTCTGGGTTTTTTCCTTGGATATTGCAATTGATCCAGGAAATGGCCTGTCAGGACGGTCACAGGATTTATAACCCAGCTGCCAATGTGTCCTTAGGATGAAACTTTTCTCAAACAGATTTAATCAGAAAGGACTGATTTCTGATAAGTTCCTTCAGTATGTTTCTTTTTTTTTTTTTCCAAGGAGTAAGCAAGCAAACATTTCAAATAAATGAACACACTAATAAATTTTATTAGTGAACACTGTTATTTTTTGAATTGGTTATTAATAAATGAAGCAGTGATCAAATCAAGGTCACAATGGAAATTGAAGCAGCAAATCAATGAGTTAATAATGATGTTGTCTTAATCAATGTATCCTCCTCAGATGTACACAGCAGGTAATCATTTCTTGAGGCCGATGAGCTCAAATTGCTTTTCATTATTCTTGCATCAGAAGACTCAGTCAGGTAGTTTTGTTTTGATACAACCTCTGCTCAGCTATTCACCAAAATGAATCTGTCGCAATAGCCAGAGCAATTTAGTGCATTTTTCTTTTCAATCCTGGCTGCAGAGGTGTGGCCTGGAGCAGAAAGCTTAATAATGAATGAAGCACAGCAGCTGAACTGGTTTCTTTAGTAAAAGACTTTGCTTTTTTCTTAAGTATCAGTCAAAATGAATGCATTTAGTTGCTTGGCCGACTGTAACTGAGGTTTGGCCTTATTGCCTCCTCCTAGAGCATCATCACTGCTGGTATGGTCTTGTGCCAGACAGGCACTACACAGGGAACTGGGTTCTGTGCCTTCATATAGACCAGTGTGAACACTTCAGCAATGTAATGAAATTCCCCTTGAAAATGTGTCAGATCAGTACCAGCAGTTTTCAGATAAAGCTGTTTAAGGACCGCTCTATTGTAAGATGGCCATAGATTCATAAATCGATGTGTTCAGCAGTACCTGCTTGTCAGAGGTTTGTATCCCCTCAAATTATGAGCTCACAGGCTCATAATAAAGTATGAATAAAGTATCTGTATCACACTGCAGAAATGGGTTTCAGTACCAAAAAATGCTTAAATTATGTTCCTGCTTTCAAGACTGCTGAGAGCACTTTGAGGATCCTTTTTGTTCCACAAGCATGGAAATCCTGAGTGAGAAAGTGGCAACTGAAAAAGGTTTGGGGGTAAGCTGGAACAACCAGAGAAAAATGCCACTGAATTTCTGCAAGAAGGTAGAAGTACATGCAGATAATTCTCAGTGCCTTCACTCTTCCCTGTAGTTGGGTGATAGTGTACAAGGCACAGGAGTGAGAATTCAGAAAACACTCTGTGCTGTTGCTATCCTTTGCCCAAAGGCCCATATTTAAGGCCAGTATTTCAGGGTTGTTTTTTCCTCAAAAAGAGAGATTGTTGATGAATTAGATGTGTGTCAGATGTGGTCCCTGCAGACAAGGGACACACAGTTATTCAGAGTGACAGTGTCTGGTTTTCTCACAGTTCCCAGCCTCTTCCTAACCAACACTCTGCCAAATAACCATCATGGAATTTTCATTCACAGTCCCTGTCCTGACTGTCCGTGACTTCTTTCATGTAACTTCTCTTTCAGCTTCTCTTAGAGACCCTCCTTTTGTCTTTGTGAAACACCACTTGACAAAATAATAGCCAGCAAACTCTTTTTTTTTAAAAATATATAATTTGTATATCCCTTTCTGTGGACAGGGTCATGAGCCTCTTTTCTTGTTTTGGTTACAATGCTGCCGCGGAGGCCACACCGCCCGGTGGCGTGACCGGCGACTAATCCTTGTCCTCCTGACTGGACACTGCCGGGTGTCACAGGCGACAGCACAAATCAGGATTCTTTAGGAAAGGCAGGCTTGGCTTGGGAGCGTCAGCTCTACCAAAGGTCCATGGCCAGAGGCCCAGTGGGTAGGCGTCAGCCTGGTTGGTAGAGGCGCCAGGCGGAGGTGAAGAGAGAGGCCTCAGGTAGCAGCGAATTCCAAGATGTTTATTGAGAGCAGCTTGAAGGCAGCCAACAACCTGAGACTCGCCGGTGAACTGGCGTGCTCAGCTGTGGTGACACGGGATTTTATTAGGGGGAGGAGAAAGGGGAGGTATTAGGGAACATCCAATAGAGAAATGATAGGGGATTGACTTACAACCAATGGAGTTCCAAGGGAGGAGGAACATGTACAAATAAACCAATCACGAGCCGAGTAAAGCAGAACCTTCCAGAACATAATATAATATGCATTAACCTACTTATTAAACATTACTTAAACAAACCAATGATAAATGGGAGGAGAGAGAACACTTCAGAACCAGAGGAGGGACCACTCTCATAGACACGCCCAATAGGCGGAGAGGCTAAACCTCTGTCCCATCCTCCGTTCTGCCCTCAGAGGCGGAGTCGTGGGCGGGGAAGTCAACCCACGGGATGTCACTTATTTTGAAAGTGGGATGAGCCACCGCCACACAATGCCCCGTTAAGAATTTAATTGCATCAATTCCTGTTGCACACAGAAGGTGCTTGCCATGTCCAGTTGATAGATTGTAAAATCAGTCTCCAAGAAACGCCACTCATTCTGTAACACTGGACACCATTGAGGGACTCAGGGATTTGTTGACTGACGTGATCCTGCTGGGCAGCTTTTGTCATTGAGGATCAGATCTGAAAGGTCATTTAAAATTATTCTTGTCTCTTAAGAAATTTTAGCACAAAATAACAACCTCTGACTCTAGACCTCCTGTGTCTCAATATGTTACAAGTGAAAGAGTGGCACCGTCTGGTTTTATTGTGATGTAAACCCACACTGGGCGTTTTGAAAATGTTTCTAATACTACAAAATATATTGAAAAATAAGGTATGTGTTTTAATTAAAACACATGGTTGACTCATTTAAATGTCAAAGTCTCAAAGGAGGAACAGAACAGAGCTTCCTGGAATTTGCTTAGAAGTGGTTTATACACAAAGCTACACAAGATATTTGGAGAAGAAAACAATTAGGAGCTTCTTTCCCTGGAGGTGTTTTGACAACTTCGTTGTTTTTTCTGTAGCATTTGGTGACATGAAAGCAGCAGGAGGGGCCATTCCCAGCTCAGTTCATTGACTGTTTTGCATCTATTGGGTGTGACTTGATTATTGTGAATTGATTGTTTCTTAAGGAAAGGGCAGCCTGGTTCCTAGTTTTTGGTTTGAGTTTTTTTTAATTCATCAGGGCTAGAAATTTGATGTATGCATAAGAGATACACACTGGCTAATATATCTTCATCTCAACTAGTAAGAACACAAAGAGCAATATTTCCTTTTACTTCCAGTGGTCACCAGTGAGTTAGAACCATGACATATAAAATGAGTCTTAAATTAAATTGAAGCCTCTTGAGAGTGTCACTGATTTTAGGACTTAATAGAAGCTTCATGAAAGTTTTGGGAATCAGTTTTCTGAGTTCAGACAAACTAATTTATTCTAAGCCATGGTTTAGGGACCTGCTCCTGAATCTTGCTATTAATTGCTTTCCCAAGTAACAAGCTAACAGTAGTTTCCAGGCATGGTTTCAAATGCTAACTTACATTTCAATGAAACCTATCCAGGTTTTTTTTTGTTAAAATATATGTAATACTAATTTAGGTCTTTGTACAGCAATCAATAAAAATTCCAAGACCTCTCTGCAGATGGTCACCTGTGCAGACTGACACATCACGTTGTTAATGTTCAGCATCAATCAGAACTTACTAGAATGTCTGTGAAAATATAATTACAAATGAAAATTCATTTCACAGCAGTACTAAGTCAAAATGGGCCTTCTCAGCCTTGCTTTGGCTGCTCATGAGTTTTCCAGATCAATAAGCACATAAGAATTCAATCAAACAGTACTTTGGCAGGATCTGAAAATATTTTTTTAAGAGTAAGTACTTTTCTTCTAAAATCCATTCTGTCAAGCATCAATGTAGAGCACATTTTCATAGCTAATTTTTGGGCAAAGTAAGATATGTTTCCACAATACATGGATTTTCAGAGCTGTCTTAGTAGGCTAAACCAGTGCACTTCTGTCTCAATCAAGCACTGACCTTAGGGTAAGAAGCTCTTTTTGAAGATGGCTTATGTACATAATATATTCTGGCTTTTAGATGCTTATGCTCAAGACAGTTCTGGGAAGTTATCTCCTGATTTTATGAGGTAAAAGCGAGTAAAGTACAGGGCTTGATGCATGGCTTACATGTGTAGAATATTATTATTTATTCTGTGGAATAAGTTAGAGGAAGAAGTGTCTTAAACACCTGCAAGGAAGAATGAGATTGCTTTTTGTGGCTCAGCTGTGCTGACGTCCCATGAGATACAAGGGTCTTTTGAGTCACTGGAGATGTGAGGAGGAGGATGGAGGGAAGCTGTAAAACTACTCTGGATGGAAGCACACACCAGACTTTGATACCCTCCCAGCCTCCATATTTGGAAGGATAAATGCATTATTTTTAGCCAGAAACAGTCCCAGGTAGCAGAACTCAAAATTTACCTGCTTTGGCTCAAGGGCTTAACCAAAACTTTGGGGTCTTACAAAGTTCTTTTAGCAAAGGGGAGATACTGGGGATAGTGGTGTTCCCTTGACCGTCTCAACTGTTAATCAGGCATGTTAAAGCTCCTGTCCCCTTAAACCCAACAGAAATAAAACAGCCAAAATAAAACAGATGGAGAAACAGCCTTATTTCTGTGGAAACCAATTGGTCCAGAAGAATTGCAGATTTTTTGTGCTGAGCTCTGACCTGCCTGGACAGCAGCCAGCCCATTCCCAAAGGCGTGTAGCTGCGGTTGCCGAGCAGGCGCAGGGAGGATGTGCCCTCCCCGGGCACCCCTGTCTGCCTGCACTGTGCCATGTGCCTTCCCAGGGCTCCACACCCCTTCACTAGCAGGGGCTATCCCACAGATCTTTCAGCTCAGACTATGCTCCTGCTGTTCTTCTCGGTGCCTTCTCTCTTAACCTCCTTGGTTTTCTGGGCTGCTCTTCAAAAAACCCCAGAGAAGACGCCTCCACACACACATCACTCCATGAACACAGCAGAGCCGTGGCACTTCCCTGGCTTCAGAGGGAACCACATGCTGTCTTACTACCTCCTTACACGACAGGCAAGTTTCTGTAAAGTTCAGCCTAATGCTTAAAATTGCAGCAGTATGAAAGAGAGAGTACATGGGGCTGTTCTGCCCTTGCCTGCAGCGTGTTCTGTCTTGCTCCTCACACTTTGTGCTGAGCACACTGAACAAGCCCAAGGAGCTCCAACAAAGGGTAACCAAGGTGCAAGAAAAAGGGTAAAAAATGAAATTGATAAAAACCCCCACCACTAATATTATTTTTTCTTTCTTTCCAGTGCGGTGTTTACCTGGACAAATTTATTGGTCGTTGTAGTTGAGCTGGATGGATCTGAGCAAGAAGCTTTGGACCTTGTTCCTTTAGTCACCAACGTGGTCCTGGAGGAACACTATCTGATTGTAGGGGTGGTGGTGGTTGTGGACATTGGTGTAATTCCTATCAACTCCCGTGGAGAGAAACAACGTATGCACCTACGAGATGGATTTTTGGCAGACCAGCTAGATCCCATCTATGTGGCCTACAACATGTAGTCTTGTACCTTAAAGCTTCCATGGACTTTACTATAGATGTATAAAATTTTTTTGTGTCCACTAAAAAAGTGTGCAGATAAGATGCTGACACTCATCAGAATGGAACTGTTTCTATTATGACTTTTCGAAGCAGTCACGATTGGCAGGAAATAAAATGTGAAATGTTTTCTTTTACCACTAAAATTTAGAAAAGAAGGACTATGGGGTAAGGCCCTTCAGTGTGTTGGAAAAAGCCCATTTTAAACTTTTTTTTTTTGCTTATTGGACAATACTGCTTTTTGAGTAAATGTGGCTTTGTATTTTACATTAAGTAAGCTGAAGTAGATTTTTTTTTTATTCTGCCCTCCAAATGGATTATTTTAAAACAATTTGCATACTAATACAAATAATTGTTTCCTTCATTTGTTTTAATACATCATAAAAAGCTGATGAATACAGATCCATTACTAACTTAAGCCATTTTAGATCCCACATCTTAGGAAACTATGTAGTGGTACGAGGAGAAAACCCAAAGTAGCACCTTTCAATTAGAAATCTTGCAGCTTTCTGTCAGAGATGCTGAAAGCCCAAAGGCCAAAGAGCCTTTGCTGTTAGCGTTAGAATGGAAGAAATTTATAAATAAGGTGTATTTCGGCAATGAGCTTGCAAATATCTTTGTACTGAACTAAAAAGATAAAATAAGTTAACTACTTCTTCTGTAATTATGTACAAAACGTTTAATTTATTTTGATCTCTTTAGAAGTATAAAAGAGAAGAAACATTCAAGAATATTAAACTCTTGAAATGTTTGCTAATATAAAAACAAAGTGTTGTATTATCTTGAGTGGATAGTATCACATCAAATATATATATATGAAATATAAATTCACTAATGACAAAAGATTTTAAAGTTTAAAATGCAGTACTTGTCACTTGCATGGTGTCTCCCACTGTAGATAATCAAATGTTACTCACAAATTTTTTGGAAAAAGAAAAAAAGCAATCCTGGATTGCTAAGTATCCCTGTCAAAAAGAATCCTCTAGATACCAGCAAGTGGAATTATTGCTGCCTTTAAGGCAGTGAATGAATTTAAGACTAAAAATGCACTACAATAATTTTCTTTTCTTTGCCATGGAGGCAACAATAAATATTCGTGCTGGCATGTGCATACACTTGTTAGACTTAGAAAAGGCAGGTTGAGGAATAGCACTGTTGTCTAGCTGCAGAACTTTGTTGCACAATTTTTTTCATTGTTTTAGTTGGTGTTTTTACTGCTATAAGGAAACGTTTTGGGGTTTTTTGCACAGAGTTATCAATTTGCCTCTCAGCTAGGACACGTAGCTCGGTGGCCAACGCATCCAGTTTACATTTACAGGAAACGATTGTTTCGATGGTCTTTAATTTATTCCTTAACGGAGAGGAGCGTACAGTCACTACCACCCTTTGGCACGGATCGTGCATCTGCTAACTAGTCCCTAAACGCATTGAAACATCAGAGGAACCCATCTGCCTGGTTAAGGATCGGAGGAGTCCCGTGGTCTCCAGCCTGAGGCCATCACGGGAGAAGAGTAGGAAAACATGCATCACAGCTGCCTTCATTTTACTACCTTTGGAGAAAAGAGGGGTTTGATTCCCCAGTTCTGTTGTCTTCCCTGCCCCCCGTGCCCCCTTTTTTAAAACCTTCCCCTTCCTTCATGTGGTTGTAACTGAATTGACCTGTTTGTGATCAAGAGTGGGATTTACCAGCTGCAGTCCAAGAATGCTTTTCTTATTTGTCCCAAATGACGTTCATGTGCTGGCTCTCATTACCGGATATGCATGACTAAGATTGTTGCAGGGAAATGTTATCATGTTTATATCACGTATAAGGGAGTCTCAATGCTGGGTGTTAAAAATCTTTTTAAAAGGTAGGGACGTTTTAGTCTGCATGTACAGTACAGAGCATCTCGCCACGTCAGACGCGTTTTCTTTCAGACCATCTTTTCCGCCCTCACTGTCCTGTGAATAGCCCTATTCATGCTCTGCAGACCAATCCCATACTTTGTCAAATTCATTTTCTGCTCCCTAAAAAGAATAAAATCTGTTCTTAATGGCAAGTTGTTGTAAGGTTTCAGACAAGATGTTGATTGATTACAAACATAATTGCAGTGTGTGAACTAACTTGTGAAGTCCTGCTATCGCTGATCTCAGTACTGCAAAACAAATCTCGCTGTCGTTCAAAGCATCACTTTAACCTTCACGAAGTCAACTTTGCATTTGTAGAGAATAAAAGAACTGCAATGCAGTTGTGAAACGCAGTTAATAACAGCTCTCTTCTGCAACCTGTCATCTGTGGTTGTTAAATCCTGAGTTAAGAGAAATGATAAACTGAGTTTCTGGTTTTGTTGTGCAAGCAAAAGGAAGGAAACATTTAAGCACCATCAGACTGAGCAATAAAGAAGGATTGTTCTGTATTAGAAACTGTACTGTAGATAAACCATTCATGAGAATGTATAAAATGTTTGTCTTGTGACCTTGTGCTTTTGGAGTCAGACAAAACCATGTAATCAACTCGATGCACATGCACAAAAAGAGAGGGTACACAATGAACATTTAAACACAAAACTAATCAAACAGGAGCAGATTCCTCATGGTGCTTGTTTATTATATATATTTAATCCTGCTTGACACTTTACCCAAGGGAAGACTGTCCCTTTTATCAGTTGAATGTTAGCAGCGTTATTTCATAGAGTGTGGTGACTGGTTAGAGAAATTCATGTAACTCAGCCAATCACAGATTCAAACAAAAATTTTTATGTGCAAAGGACAGCAACCTTCTTGTATGTTAAACCACCAGTACGCTTTGTACATCTGTGATAACGCCTGTTTTATATTCAAATGAACAAATAAAAGCTTTTATTTTTGTTGCTCTGAAAATATCAGTTTCTTAATTAGTCATCTAAAATGGAGCTTCCGAGAGCTGCGGATGCTCAGTGGAGGAACATGGAGAGCTATACTGTAATTTTATTTTGTTTACCTCTCTTGTTGCATAATTTATTAGTACAAATCATTATACTTTTAACAATGTTTAAATACTGGTGTGGGCATTTATTGCTGAAAGACTTTCATATGGCAACAAATGTTTTTTGTGAAATGTTTTTTTAATTCTTTTTAATATATTCAAATATACTGTTCACATTTTTGCTGAAAGTGTAAAGATTATTGTAAGCTTGGTAACATTTTGTGAGAAGCAATAACAAGCATTAGTACTGTAAAACTCCTCAAATTTGTCACTTATCACTTTTGTTGCAAGGTCTTGCTGCTGACATGCTGCTAATCAGTCACCTAAGGAAGTTGCTGATCCAGGTGTTACGGCTCTGATGGAGCTTTCTGCCAGTGGAAGTCTACGGGTTGCTGCCTGGTCACACACATGTGGGGCTAGAACCTCCCTGTTGATTCAGTAACCTTGGGTGGCCAGATGATCCCTCCTGGAAATGTGACCCGTCCGTTTCCATTGGCTTTTTCCAAAAAGACCTTGATTTCAGAGCTGGCTCCCAGCTGCTCAGTAGCAGCGTCTCCAGAGAAGAGGTTTGGCCCCAGCTCTCATTTTCCAAATGTGGTTTTGAGGGGTGAAATTCTGAGTCCTCATGTCTTTGGAGGCCTGTCTGACGAATTCAGGGTATAAAATCCCATCTCTGATGGCTCAGATTTCAGATTGTTCATCACAAGAGGTAGGTGCAGTTTTGTGGAACTACAATTTCCCTGAGCAGAGAGATCAAAAAATTGTGGGAATGAGAAGGCAAGCTAGAGGCGGCAGAAGGAAGAGGATGGAAGAACAGCAAGTAGTTCCTGATTCAATTTTACAAATTGTTTCATTAAAGAAAAAAGAGGTTTGATTTTTTATGTTAGCAGGATTAGGGTTTTTAAAAGGTCAGAATATTTCATATCCACAATTTAAAAATAATTTTGGCAAAAGGTGGCTATAGCACTGCAAAGCTGCTGAGAAATCTCAACAAAAAACCCCTGTAGGATTAGAAGAATCATGCACAATAGGAGCATAATTTATTCATCATCACGATACTAAGAATGTAAGAATTGGAAAAAAAGTTTGATAAAAGACCATACAGCTTTCCTTTTCTAGTTTTCAACACAAAGATTTGCTTTATGCACTGTTATTATCGAGGGAGGGGCACACACAGAGATCAACAACAAATTCTCACCAGTTGCCTTGTGAGCAAAGCTGAGTTTGGGGGAGCTTTGAGCTTCCCCCAGCACAGCTTCTCACAGTCACCTGCTGGGCCACAGAACCCTCTGCACCCCTGGAGAGGCACATCCAGCTGTGGCTCTTGCCTGGGCACCCTCGTGGTTTGAGGGGGCTGGGCTGGGCTCTGGCTGGATGGGCAGTGCGGGAGAGGTACAGCCTACAGGAGTCATCCCAAGGGGGATGGACCCCACTGTCCCCAGGGTAAGAGCCAACCCTGACTTTGAATTTTTTGTTGCTTTGTTTTATTGGAAGAAATTTTTGCTTTAAAACTGAGATTTCAAAAGGAAAAAAAGTAACCAGATTCTACATGGTGAAAATAGAAATTAATCATTTTGTTTGGGGGTAAAATATAAATAATATATTGTTATTTTTTTTAAAAACATAAATGTATGGGGGGTTTTTTACATCTGGAGCGCTCCATTTAGCAGCCCACATTCCCAAAAGCTCTCACTCACCTTACCATGATTTAGGGTTCTCCTTTTCATGGTTTTTCTTGTCTCTTTTGAGGGGTATCACCTTAAAGCTGGTACAAAAACCGTCTAAGCTTTGCCTCATTTGTGCTGCACCTGGCTGAGATCAGCATCTCTGAAGCAGCAGCTCCCCCTTTCTTACACAGCAGACCAGGATCAGGCCATCTCTGCACCTTCTGGCATCATCCTGACACTGGGAACTGCGTGGCATTTCAGATTCCCTCAGGTTCACTAAGCAGGTCGTGCTGCATCATGCCAGTCAAAGTCAGTGCTCTTTACTTTTTTCTGGTCTGCACAAACAAGATTTCTCCAAAGCCAAGGCACTGTTGTATTCTCTATGATCCACATGGAAAAAAAAAAAAAGTCTTTTTCCTGAGGAGCCCACAACACATCTAATAATAATTTTTTTTAATTATTGCAAAATATTCTACAACAATGGCCAGTTAATGGGTGGATCCTAAAGGCACAAAGCTGATCCTGTGTTAATTCCCTGCTTTGGTAGATTGATGCTCATAGGCATATGGAGGGTGTCTGGAGGAGGGGCAAAGCTGATGGAATCTCCACAGGGAGTGGCTTCCAAGTATGACTGGCAGCACGTGGGAAACGTTTGGAGATGCCAGGAGAGGCACCAAGAGAAGAGCTGTACTGAGCTACCAGGATAAGACACCACTGGAGGAAGCCATAAATGAAGGGCAGTTTTAGGAAGAGCATTTGGTGTAGAAGGGGAGGCCAGGAAAGAGAAGACTGTGCATATGGAAGTAAGGATCAAGCAGTTCAGACTATCTAACCCTGAGGCATCAGGCACTCAATTTTAGGGGCCTACATTTTAATTTTCTCACCTAGGGGAGTGCATTTCAATCAGGAAGCTCCAGATGCTGGGACACACCTCGCTACTCTTAGCCCCAGGTTCTGACTGAAGGCTTGGGTGAACTACCCCTGCTGAATTGAGCCAAGAGCTCTGCAGTAAGACTCAAGAGAGGAGGTGTATGGAGGTAGGAGTACAGACATGTGCAAGGCAAGGACAGAGTTTATCCCAACCCCAGTGGTTTGGGAAACTAAAAAACAATCATGTCTGTATCAGGAAAGTGGCAGGACTGAAGAACAGAAACCCTGGGAGAAGACAAGAGTAGGAAAAGCAGCTGCAGGCAAGAAGAAAATAATGTTTCCATGAAGCCAGGTCGGGAGGGGAGTATGGCACAGCCAGTATTCACAGAGCAGCAGGAGACGAGAATTTGAGCCAACAACTGCCCAAAGGAAGTTAGTGGCTGAGGAGGTACAAAGGAATTAAACTTTCCATTGCAGCCACACGTGGTCATTAGCATTTCTATGATGCCTCTCCCAAACATTTGGGTTTGGATACGTTCCTGAAATCCGCAGGAAGA
Organism: Aleadryas rufinucha; assembly: GCA_013397815.1. NCBI lineage: Eukaryota > Metazoa > Chordata > Aves > Passeriformes > Aleadryas > Aleadryas rufinucha. The sequence continues at coordinate 222,782 of VZTH01017345.1, read as the reverse complement.
TTTTTTTTTGCACACCCCCCTCTCTCCTAACCACATGTAGCTGCGAGCTGGGGTGGGGCTACACCCTCGTGTGCCTTTGCGGGGTTCCTGCATGGCTCAGTTCAGGGTCGCTGTTGCAGGGGGAGGGATGCACTTGCACAGCCTGAAAATGCCTCTGGCTGCTGGGGCAGACACTGGGCATCCACCATGGAAACCCACAGCCCACCCTGCCAGTCCAGGGTGTAGGGCCACAAAAAATGAATGGGGAGTGTTCAAGTTCTTCTATCACAGCTCTTTGGTTAGCAAAGAGAAAGAAGAAGTGTGGTCTCAGCTATAATTATTTTTTTTCCTTCAAAGGAGGGAAGTATTTTTTCATCTTGGAGCAAAGCCTTTTTACAGTACAAGAGGCTTTTAACTGCTGTTTTAGGCCACAGTAAAATGACTATTAGGGATCACTCAGTTATGAAAATTTTCTAACAAACCCCATGTTTTCTTAAATGAAATCTTCTGTTAAAAACTACCATTTCCAGTGGATCATCTAACAGGGCTGCAGCCTTGCTGCCAAACTGGTCTGACTGCATTTTGCTATGCCTGCATGAGGCACATGTGCTGTCATTGCACTTAAGTTACAACTACCAGCACCATTTATTTCTCTAGCACAGTAAAGCCAGTGCATCTGCAGGAGAGACACAAAGTCAGGATGCAACCTGTCAGTTTGGGATGTAGCAAAGTCCCGTTTTGATTTGGAAATGCTGAGCCACAGGAATAATAATTATTAGGTCTGTAATGGGACGAGGGATTCCAGACACTGCTTTTCTTCACCAAATGGTGATAGCAGTAGTTGGGAGAGGTGGAAACACTCCCTCTGCCCAAGAAGGTCCTGAGCAGGATCACAATTAGGAGAAAAAAAGGCAAATTCTGCACAAGCTGTTACTAGAAGCCCATAAATAGGTTCTGCCTCTGCAAATGATTCTGTACAGAGAGTGTACTTCCATGAGCCTTGAGCTAAAGAGAAAGGCTCTGGGAGTGGATGTAGTACCAGGGGCAGAGGTTGACAGTCTGGGCTGTGCCAGGCTGAGGAGGAGCTTGGGAAGCCTCTGGCTCTTAGGCTTGAGCTCTTGCTGCTCTCTCGCTGCAGGGCCCCTCTCTGTGGCAATTGTTGCTGATAATCGTCCATAGCTTTCAAAGGGAGGCTCCTGCACCAGGACAAGCCCGAGGTGGTTCAGAGGTTTTTCAGTGTCTGTGGCACTTCAGGACAGACCCAGTCCCTGCAGCAGGGACCTGCTGTGTGAGCTACCTCCTGTTCCCCTTCCCAGCCCCGAAGTCCCAATGCCACCCCACTGACTGGAGGGAAAGAGACTCCAAGGCTTGGGGGCTTTTCTTGCAAGTGCAGCATTGCCCCCACCCAAATTCGGCAGAGACAGGCAGCGGGAACACCGCTGGTGGGAAGGGTTGAGCAGTGCTGGGCTCCAGCTCAGCATCCAGCGCTGACTCCCAGCAGCTCGGCCAGCATGGAGCAGCTCCCTGCTGTGGCAGCCGCTGGCATTGGGGAGCCCAGGGTTAAAATGCTGCCAGCTCCAGCGTCAGTGGGAAAACAGAACAAGCAATTGCATGGCTGAGCTGCACATCTTGCGTTTCTTTGGGGCAAAACTAAAAGGCTTTCCAGCCCTTGTGGTCTTTACGGACTTGTGAAAAGACAGGAAAAGGCTCTGTCACTCAGTCAAGTGTTGTGTCAGCCAAAGAAATTCTCTCTCCAGCACATAAGCCACGCATGGCAGAGTTTCTGGCCGTGCTTGTCCTTTGGGAAGGAGCCAGTGTTGCTGCTCCTTGGCGGGGCTGAGCTGCAGGGCCGGCAGCAGGGGATCTCCCTGCCCATGCCCTGGGGTTTGGAGGCCTCATTCTGCTCCCTCCCCAGGCACAGCTGACCCACACAGCTCCTACACCTCCCAACGAGGACAGTGAGCAGGATGCCCCAACCAGCTGAGGCACAGAGGGGTGGCCCATGCCAGGCAAAACCCTCTTTCCTGCTGACAGGGAGCTCCAAGGCACCAAATCCCTTTTCACTTCTAATGAAGCCATTTTTCACCTTGAAGGCTCTGTTCCAAGGGACAAAAGCAAGTTACTGTGGCCAAGCATGGTGGGATCATGGCTCAAAACTGGTACAGTGCAGAGCTGGCTCCCACAGCTCCCATGGGAGCATGAGCAAGGGAGAGGCAGAGCTGGAATGTGGCAGCAAGTGAGGCCCCAAGCCGCCTACAGTGGCTGTTTGCCAAAGATACCTTTCCTGTTAATGAAGTAGTTAAAAATTAAAGTGCTCTGGCTTTATTAATAAACATTATTTTCTGCTGCAGAAGTCCTTTTCCAAACACTAGTAAAGCATTTTGTGTAACCAGATTCACAGCATCTTCTGATGCAGAACTCAGTTTATTTTTAGGCATCTCTCTAGGGTAAATCCTGTTTCCATTGAAGCTTCACGTCAGCTTAGTTTTCACTCAGGGAGTTTACAGCAACTGGCCGGTGGCTTTGTAAACAAACACATCGCTTTGCCTTTTAGCATGGAGTGTTCTCGCTCTCTTGGCATTTCTTCTGAATAATCTTCAATTATCAGTCCCCTTCTATGTACAAATTATCTACAAAGTAGATGCTGCGCTTAATTTCAGCCTCTTCATTGCTGTTTGCCATCCCTGAAGGGATGAAACATTCCTTCTGTACGTCACTAGTGGCTCCAGGGTCAAGGGGCTGGAGAGTTTCTGGGGCAGGAATGGCCATGGGGAGCAGGAGGGACAATTTAGAGTTAATTTTATCTTGGTTCTCTTTCTTTTTCTGATTTTACAATTTTGAACCTCTTCTAACCAGCATTTCTTTTACAAAGAGTGTTACAGCCTGTCATACTTTTGACCCCTTTGACATCTGGAAATAGGTTTTATTAGGATAAAATACAGGGTTTGGAAGGTCCAAGATAGTTGGTTTTATTCCTTTTACATTACCTATAATCATTTCCCACCTAACCCCAAAAATATTGTAGTATTCTCACAAATGGATGGACCTTTCTGCTTGCAATTGCATTTCCTTAACATAAAACAACACAAGAAGGGCCTCTCTGGTTTAGATACCTCCCCCCTCAATTTGGTTTATGAAAGCATTTGAGAAGCATATGCACAGATCATATATGTACTCTCTCTCAGGGAGGCAAAAATTGACAGAGTGGCCCCTAACTGCCAGTAACAAATCCCAAACATATTTCACATACTTGGTCATTTAAGATTGTGAAAGGCAAACAAACCATGAGCTGGGCAGCTCACTCCACCTAAAGGAAGCAGGAGGCAGAAACCACAGCTTCTCCTTATTACAATAAAGGAATAGCCAGAGTTCAAAAAAATAATAAAAATAAATAAATTATTAATAATAATAACAATAATGTTATTAATAGGAAAAGCCAATAATAAAATGTTTAAGTCTTTAAGACTGATGCTCTAGGAGCACCGCCTGCAGCAGAGATGCTGCAGGAACTCAGAAACCCCCACTCACCCTGAGATTCCTAATGGAAGGAAACTTGCAGAATTGGGGCAGTGCAAGGACAATTCTCCTCCTCTGCTCTGCCAGTTGGCAGTGACAGGGCCCAGGGTGGGACAGTGATGGAGTACAGCAGGTCACAGACAATCCATGTTACACGATGCAGGTGGGAAGCTGCCTTGGCACGTCCAAAGATCTGTTTGCTCCTGATCCTGGCCCCACTGCTGTCACCTGAACTGGCAAATGCACATGGAGAGGGGAATGGAAGAGCATTTGCACTGGGGATTTCTGCCATTGGAGTGCTGGTGAGCAGCGTTGAGCTTGAAGAATGACTCCAGTCATCAAAAAGGGGGAATGCCCTGGGAGTGGAGCTGAAGGGAGATGCTGCTTATTCCTGATCCTGCTTTACCAGCTTATGTGATTCACTATGCTGGCTGTTGACATTTAATTGAGTTTCATCAAAATGAAGGAATAAAATTTGGCTCATGTTAGAACAGAACTGTTTGGATTGTGAAATAATAAAAGAGACTTTGAGGGATCTCTTAGGACTGGCAGGTCTTTCCAGGTCTTAATTTCCATAGGGAAATTCTTAATTGCCACACTGAAACCAACTCCCAAAGTGTCCCTCCCGCAGCCCTGAAGTCGCAGTGGAGCTCCAGGATTACCCACTCTGCCTTGCTTGTCCGCACGTGGCCCTTTCTCCTGGGTGGCCGCAGGATGTGCTCCATGGGCCCTCGGCTCCCTCGGCACCTCAATGGCAGCAAGTTGTGGCTTCACAAGGGACGGAGCTGTTCAGGGCTGGGCAGGAGAAACCCCACTGCACTCAGGTGAAGCTGGGCTCATGCAGCCTCTCCACAGGGAATTACTTCAGTGATAAAACACACGACAGGCGCAGCTCAGGGGTGGTGACCAGGTGAGGCTGGAGGCAGATGGGGGCTTCTGGTGAGGGGAAGCACACAGCGAGATGGGGCTGAGCCCTGGCCTGGCTGCTGCTGGTGCAGCATCCGGCCTTAAAACCAGGACCTGATGGATGCAACCCCCAGGGGCTGCTGCTGAAAAGATTCCCTGTTGGTGCCGAGAGCCACGTTAAATGCTGAAGCCCTTCCATGGCCCTGCCGGCTCCCCTCGAGTCAGGAACAAGGTTCCTGGGAGCTCGGGCCCAGCTCCCCATGCACAGCCCCGGTCTCCCTTGGTGAGGACAAGGACTAACAGCAGCCTCCTGCCGGCCCACCCCGGGACGTGAGGACAACCGGCCAAAATCAACACAGGTACTTTCAGTGAGGTTTTTTTTTTTTTTTTAAATACATTTATTAACCAATGTTAACACATTAAATGACTCTATATATTGCTAGTCAGAGCAGCTTACAAAATGCCAGAATGCATCATAAACTGGACAGCCACAATGAATAATTACAATGTGCATAGTGGCTAAGCTCAACACTTTAATATAGCTTTATGATTTGCAGAAAAATTAATTTTAAATCATGATTCCTAAAACAATCAATTGTAATTTTACCTAAAACTTATACAAAACCAGGCCACAATCTTTTTTTTTTGTTTTGTTTTTTTTCTTTAAAACACACAGTTTTCACGCTGTAGTAACTTGGAAATGTGCAACCGTGTCAACAGAGACAAAAAAGCCAAAGTAACACGAATCTTACTTTCATGCAGCTATCAGTTAAATATTACATATTCTGGAATGATTTTACACCAAAAATATTTTCACAATAACTTGCTTTCATAGGGGTGGATCGAAGTTTTGGAACTTGTAAAGTAATCGAACAAGATTGATTTTTAGTTGTGAAGTGTTTTACAGTCACAACACAGAGGCGACAAAAGTTAATTACACATTTATCAGGCAATAATGTAGCTGTGGTAATACAAGTTACCATCTACTTACTATTTTTTCCAATCAACTTACCACTTAATTTCTGCAACATATTGGGCATTATTTGGCGGTATCTAGTCAATTAACTTATATCACCACTGTAAGTAAAAAGGGTCAGGATTTCAGTGGTAGTTCACAGAAGTCTTAGTTATATTTTTGTCTTTACAATGACCCTGACAAATCCTAGAGAAAACTTTTTAAAAGGCTTTCCTCCTGATTTTTCAGCTTCCATCGTTCCATCATGTAATTGCTTTCAATAAATATCAAAGATCTAAATAAATATTTACAAATTATTCCTCTAACTTCTCAAAAAATAGCTGGATGATTAATGGGCATATGACTCAGTCTAAGACCAATCTTTGAAAGAAACTAAAATGTGGAGACACTTTAAAAGAAAAGCTATTTAAGTAAGCTTTACATCTATTTAAAAAATTGTCTCTGAACATGGATGCAATTCATATATCTATATATAAAACAAACAAAAAGAAAATCATTTTTCAACTATCGATCCATTCCTATTGGTAATGCTTCTTAATCCAGACATTCCGCAAAATACAGACTTTTTACAAATCACGGCATCTTTAATACAAGAAAATTAACATGCATTATTCTTCATTCTGAGTACAGTGATGGAGCTCATTATTAGGCAATGACCCATTACTACAAACATAACGGCTTCTGTGAAACTTAAGTGCTTTTTCTCCTTTTATTATCAAGTTGCGATGGACCAGGTGACACCAGATCAGAGGTGGTCAAATGATGTTTAATTGGGGAGGCCGAAGGGGGGTGCAAAAAAGTAATTTGTATGCCTCAAAATTCCGAGTATGAATAAAGGTAGTTGGGTTTTTTTGTTTGCTTTTTTTTTTTTTGGCTTTTCTTATTCTTGTTACAAGCACTCATGTTAGAACAAGGATGAAATGTGCAAACTTCAAAATTTAAATATTCATTTTTCTCTAAGATCCAGCTCAGTAAAAGATTACCCCAGTTCCCTGTGATTTTAAACTACAAGATCAAAGCTAATATTTTGTTATAAAAGTTATATATTGAAAAGAAATAATGAAAATAAAACACAGTTGGGAAATATTTAAGAAAAAATACGCAGGACTAGCACCTGCTGTGTCAACCCTGTTCCCTAAATTCAATCATGTACCCACTGGTATAACCAATAGATAATGCCTTTAAACAGTAAAATTAAGCTGAACAAAACCAGCTCAACAAGGTTAAGAAATAAATGTTACATCAAGGTAGTATGCTTCGTTTTTCTGAAACAGTTCTGTACTTCTTACATTCAGATCTAGTTTTTAAATGTTCCTTTTGTTAAACTTGCATCATTTTTTCGTTTTTAGATCTGCTGTTTTTAAAGATTAAAATCTCTGTAAAACCTAAAAATGTCTTAAAATTTGCTGAAAATGCAACAAATCCTCTAGTTTAAAATTATTTGAAGTAACCTGCTCCCACAGATGTTCAATTTATTTTGCCGACAAAATTTTGGAGGAGCATTTTTTAACAGAAGACTGAAATTACTGTGCAAAATTTCTTTTACGAAAAGTGTTTAAAGGCTGGTGCAAAATGGGAAGCAAATTCTAAACAATTTTGGCTTTTCTTGGAAACAAAAACCGCTCTGTCTGAGAATAGCAATCATCGGGGTGGTGCTCTAGGGGAGGAGTAACTCTTTCATCTTTTCCTGCGGCAGGTACGTTTGTGTTCGGCATGCCAATGCTCCTGCTGACACTTGATGGAGCAGTAGGAAGTGTTCCAGCAGCAGTGGTACATGGCCTCCTCTTCACAGTTGTAGCACTGGGGAGAACAAACGAGATGGCATTATCTCCCTGGCAGGATCCCTCCTCACCAGCTCACCAGTGTTCCCCCATCCCTGCACACACCAGCACGTGAGGGCATTTTTCACACATGCTGAGTGAAGCAGCAATTTTCAGCAAATCTGCACAGTGCTTTCCAATTTTCCAGAGTCTGGATTATTGCTTTTCAAAAAATCCTCTCTCACTTAAGAAAACTCATCTCTCTGAATGGTGGACTGACACTCTTCAGCCATATAACACAGGAACTTCTTTTACCCTACATTTGGGTAATAGCCTGATCTATGTCTTAAAAGCTACAATAAATCAACAGGCACTGCTGGTGTGAACAGGCTCTACACAGGCTGGAAAATTGGTGTTTCTGAGGTTTCTTTATAAGCCTGACCTGTCCAGAAGTTGCTGGGGAAGATCCTTTTGGTCTAGAAAATCTCAAAAGTCACAACAATAACATCCCAGGAGTCAAGAATTATTGGTTTGTTATAGCCCATCTGAGGTCAGCCTGCAAGGAGGCTGCTGTCACTGGGGTTTGCTGACTGCCAGGCAGCACTGCCACCTCCTGAAGGGAAAACCCTTGTGCTACATCAGTGCTACTGAGCAGATCAAGAAAGTGTGTTTTCCTCCAAGTATTAAAACCCAAGAAGGCCTGTCATGCACAGGTTGGCTACCTGGGCTCTTGCCCTTTGTTGGGCCTGCCAGGACTGCACAAAACTCCTGAAAGAAAGATGCTGCACAGCCCATGATCTATGCAGTTACTTGGTTCTGGGGAAAGCTGCAGCAAAGATAATTTCTACCTCGGAACACACAGAAGGCCCACAGCTTTCTGGTAGCTGGAAGACCTACTTGGAAAATAACCCTGTGGCCTCTGAGGAACTAAGAAAGGGAATGCAACATGCTGGTGAGCACTACGGGCGGCCATCAAGGAGGTACAGCACCCACACAGACAGTGTGTGTGCCCTGTCTTCAGGTGGGTTTAGGCCCCTTGAGGGAGTGCTGCAAAAGCATTAACTGCCATTTTGACAAAATCCTATAAAGTAAGGTAGCATTGCTGCTAAAGGTACCATTTATACTTCTGCATCTCGGAGAGCCAGCTTCTAACAACCTCAGATTTGTCTTTTGGAATTTGATCTGCTCAAAATCAGAAAGTATCTTTAGGAATCCAGTATAAAATGTGTGATGGGGAACAGGGGGAGGGATATCACACAGTCTATGCAGGCTGCTATCAAACCACAGAATAACACACAATTTACTTTTTGTGTCCTGTCTAGCTACAGCTTTGCTAATAAAATAGGGAATTACAAAGCAAACAAACCCTACTGCCTCAAAAGAAAAACCACAACCCACACTACTGAAAGACAGGTCCAAGAAAGCCAACATTTACACTGGCTAAACTGATACCCATTTATTTACATCAGCAATAAAGGGACTGCCCTAGCTGTGTGAGAAGGGAACCTCTCCATTTTCCTTTCATAATTTAGCTCCTGGGAAGTTTATTTGTAAAAATGTCTCCAAACAAGTGTCCTCTCGAGAGCTGTTTTCATGGTTTTTCATGTTGCTGGCTGCCCACAAGCCTGTGGGAGCCATTAGGATCATCTGCTGGAAAGGTGCAGGGAACAGCTGTGTCTCTCCATTATGTACAGCATGGGCCTCAGCCCAGAGACAAAATTCACATCTGCTGGCTTGGAGAGATCAAAAAATGCTATGACAGGAGAGAACAACTGATCTGTGGGTCCTGCACTTCCCTTTACATATGCTGGCCATAAGTGTGAGATGTAAATCTCCACTTACAAAAGGAAAATAGTGTCATCTGTGCTGGTACCAGCACATGTGGCACTGGAGGCAAAATGCCAGCTGGCCTCAGGCATCCTCTTTTCTTTGTATTTTCCTCTTTCTGAACATTATCAATCACTTGGGGTTTTGTTTAGACAGTACACATCACAGACAATGCTCCTTCACTTAAAGACCACCTGTTGCAAGTTAAAATAAATATATGTGTAAATAAATTTGAAAGAGAAAAGTTAAAAGCTATAGAAATGACCTATGCACCAATTTAAATGAGGCTTATACACAAATAAAAGAACTTGGAGAACCTAAAACAGAAACATTGTCAAGACCAGCACTCCAGCCTGTGCCCTGGAGGCCATCAAGCTGCATAATCTCATTATTGTTAGTCCTGCCTTTACATTTCTTCCTTTTGTTTGCTATTTACTTGAGGTATCTGTATAAAACTCAAATTTTCTGAAGGTATAAAAATGAACTTGGGCTAAGCCAAGGGGGTTGTGACCAACTAGAGAAAGAGGAACTGTTATTCTTTAACTATGCATTAGTCTCCTGAGGGCTGGAAGCGCATTTCATGTCCCTATACACCAGGAGCAAAATGATCCCTTCATCCCACCTGGACTCTTTTTTAGGTATGAGAAAAAGACAAATACAGTGTGAATAATAGCAGCTGTATTCCCAAGCCTAGACATCAGCACTACACAAAACCAGAGGTCTCTGCTTCTAATTAAAAAGCAAAGCCACCAAAACTCATTTAGTATGTGTGTTAATTACATGAGATTTTGGTAAGGAGGTATCATTATAATAGCAGCATACAAGTGCAGTACTACACACCAGGGACTGTCATTAGTACCACTGAAGGAAGAATCACTGGGGAGTTGTGTAATTGGACCAAGTCCAGCTGCCTGGGGCTGTGTGTTGGCAGGCAGATCCATCAGCTTGAATGCAGAGGTGTTTATCCTGACCCTCCCTCTCCTGCCACATGCAAACCAGCTGCTTGCATGATGCCTTCATTTAGGGTGGTGATTGACAGATAGTTCGAGGCCACAGAAACAGGGAAGACTGTCAAATACTCTTCCTATCTTTTGATTGTTTTGCTCAGTAGAGAGGCTTTATGCCCTTGTTGGTAAATTCAGTGATGTGGTACCAGGGCACTCTCTGATTAGTCTGAAGGATATGGTATAGGCACATTGGAGCAGATATAAGTAAGTCCAGTCAGTCTCTTTCGAAAATTCTGCCTTAAAAACCACCAAAAAGCAGCTACAACGAAGACTCCAGCCTCACAATCAAGTTATTGTGCCTGAGTTACTGCATGTCAGTGGAATGGTGACAGTGGTTCACGTGTGCTCTTCACTCATGACAGAACAGAGCTAATTTGACATATTAATATACGTATTTGACGTATAGTGGGCAAAGGCAATTCCAGTTCCCTCTCCAGTGCCGCAGGCGAGCACATGCACGCAGGCACCAGCAGCTGTTGACACACTGAATACAGTAATTTGATCAAGTCAGAGTCATAAATAACTTCTCTGGTCTGCAGAGACAGGTAGACAGGGAGGAATCCTCTTACCGACAGAGACCCAAGCACTGCACCATCATAACACCCCCAGTAAAATCTCTGTGAGGAACAGAAATAAAGACTCTACAGGAGCTCTGGCATTTGAAGTAATTCTTGTCTTTCCAAAAACCAAACTCATAACTGTGATAGTCAGTGACCGACTGTCTCGCCTGAGTATTTTTTCTACTCTTCTCCAGAGCAGAGTTTTCCCTGCAGGGACCATCATTTCATGTAAGCACAGGGACTAATGAGGCTGAGCAGCAGCAAAACAGCCCTTCATAGCAGAAGGCAAACGGGGCTGCAGGGGGGTGGCAGGACTGGCTGTCCCTTGGCTCGTGCCATCTCCTGGAGGCTCCCGCTCCTTCCCAGCCCCACCAGTGCTACAATCCTGTGCCCACCCCTCTGTGTGTTACAGACAGCTGTCACAGTGCTGTGTGACTTCCTGAACGATGACTTTCACTCCCCTGTTCTGTGAAAATTGGCAAAAAAATAGCAGAGTTTGTGCGTGTGCCAGGTCCCAGCTCCTGAGTGGAGCGGTTTCCACCTGCACTCTGCTCCTGGCAAGCAGCACAGTTTATGGTACTTGCAATGTTTGACTAGGTGCTGTACAGCCATGTGGGAGAAAACACTTCCAGCCTGAGAAAACATGAGCCACAATCTAAATAAAACTAGGGAAAAGTTTGTGGCATGTAACAGGACACTAAGTTAGATGTCTATTTTCACGTTTCTAAAGGGCACAGCAACATGGTTTTTGTAGTCAATGCTGCAGATTTGCACTTAAGGACTGAGCAAGGGAGAGGAATACATTTCAGAATGTCATGTCTTAAATACGAAAGAATATAAAAGAGCTGTAGAAAAAGCAAGGAGAGGAAAAGGCCAAAAGGATATCACTAATAGCCTTATTAGCAGGGGAATACAAATTGATGCAGCCAGATACTGTACCCTCTGAGGTCTCAAGATCAAAGGAGTGTGAACATAATGCAAAACAAGTCTTCTATGGAGTAAAACTGCATTTAGAAAAAATATTTTTGATACTAAGATCTGATTGGACTCTAGAAGATGTTGCTGTTAGCACTAACAAATTAAGATGGAAAATACTCAGAATACCAAGTGGAAATTTGGAGAAAATTCGAAACAGTAATATGAAGGAGAAAGCCTTAATGCTGAAAGAGCACTGCAGTTAAAAGCAAGGAAGAAATCCCCTTCAGCTGGCCTGCAGGATGTGTAATACATTTCCACTTACTTGTGATAAATTTTGGACACTTACCCACTGCTTCTTCTTGGTCTGGGAAATCAGTTGCTTGTGCTGGCCTGCTAGTTTCTTAATTTCTTCTAAAAATTCTTCTTTGCACTTCTCCTTTACCTGCTTACATTTTCTGTCCATCTCTCCTTGTGCGTTGGCCACAGCTTTATTTACAGCCTGCCTTTTCTCTTCTTCCATCTCTGTACGCAGCTGCCAAAGACAGTCAGCAAAACAAGTCAAGGGACAGCTATTGGAATTGAAAGAGTCTTATTTAAACATCTACTCTTTAAACCTCTATTACTGATGCAGGTGGAGGTCACCTAATTAGAGATTTCTCCTCTTTAGGAAATAAAAATTGCTCAGTTAGAGATATAACAAAATTAGATTTTATCAAAATAAAAATGTCACTGTATTTCTACTCTGCTAGGCGTCTACAATAAGCTAAATAAATTCTATGCATAGTTGCTCAATGATCAGTTTACAAATTTACAAATTTCTCTTAAAAAACATTTTGTTTCTTCCAAATCTACAACTGCATATAAATCTACAGCAAGTGCACAATGAAAAATACAAAATAGAACATCCCCGAGTTCATTAGGAAGTACCTTTCAGTATTCCTTGCCAGTGAGGTGCCTTTGCCCTTGCTCAGGTATCTAAACCTTTGGTGTCTTAATCCTACAGGATTAACACTTGAACTCCCTAGGTTCATTTCATAGTCCTTCATCCAGAAGGAAATTCATCTTATCTTAGGACAGGTATTAAGAGAGGTCAGACAAATCATCCTCCAAACTGTCCTGCTCTCTCCAGCGAAAGGTGACCAGGTCAAGCTTAGACATTGAATTTTAAACAGGTTATTATTAGATAAGAAAATTCAAACAAATTTCAGTGACCTTATTTGATCTTTAGGTCAGAAGATTGACAAAACAAGAATTATTTATGACTAGCAGTTAAACAATGACATTGTTTAGAATCACACTTGACAATGGAGAGAAAGGCTTTGGAAACAGATACTCATGAATGAAGAATTAGTTTCAGTTTTGGATCACAAACTGATTTCACTGGACAAGAATCAAAAAAAGCCAGAGTTTTCTGTTTAAAGTAGGTTTGTTGGTATAGAAATGGTCTAAAAAAGCAATAATGGAGACTATTTTTATGTAGTCTCTTTGGAAAAGGTTTTTTACTCATTTTGGTAAGAGTGGTTGTTACAAAAATAGAAAAGAATGTGAAAAAATCCCCAAAATCCCTTCTCAACCCTCAAGTGTAGGTGGTGTTCAACAAGCATTACCTTTTCCACTGCCTCTCGCACAACTCTCTCAGTTTCTCTTTTGTGATCAGCTTTCATCCTGTCCTTGAAATCGTTAAAGATTTTGGTGTATTTGTCATGGCACATGTTCTGACACACTCCATCATTACTGGTCTGGGTGCTCCGATGCAGCATTTTTGGAGAAGAGGCACTTAACTTCTTGGTCTGAGTTGAGACTGAAACTTTTTCAATGGGCTGAGGCATTGTGGGAATTTCCTGGCTTGAACTTACTGCTTCAGTTTCAGGTTCTGGCTCCTGCAGAGAAAGAACAAACTTGTAAATCAGATATCAAAGTAGAATAAGTCAACCTGTTAACTGTTCAGTTCCCCCTGAAGAAAAAATGAATAATATCAGTGTAATTAATGTGAAAGGTGTCTGTTGAAGACCTGCAGTGCTAATGGATGTGGGATCCCTGTGGAAAACCAGCTTGAGGGTGGGTAGGCTCTTGGGTCAGGCTTTTCTGACTTCAGCCAGGAGCCCTCCAAAAGGAAGCACACCAATGGCCTCAGGATGCCACACTCCCCAGCCTCACCTCCCAAAATTATGACAAACCTCAGAGGCTGTGCTGACCCCTTGGGATTACTAGAGATTTTCTAGAGATACTTTTCCCCACAATATTTTGCCTAAAGAGACTGTAGTTGCATGGCCAAGGCTCCTGAATTGTTTTGGCAAACTCTGGGCTTCCTCTGGCCCAACAGGCTCCACTGGAGTCTGTAATATTCCACTGATTCCATAGAACTGCTGCAAAGATTGATTAGTACTTCAAAGGTCCTTTGAAGATGAAAGACTAATGAGAGTCTACGTCTTGCTTCCAATAATATAGACTAGACTTAGATGACCACAGAAGCTCTATATAATTACACAATTATCAAGAAAGAAGTCACAGTTACTGTAATGTACTGTACAGAATTTAGCTGCCTGTGTTATTACACTGTATCACCAATTGCTCCCCCTCTTTAGAACAGATTGAAGTTACACTCCTGGAAACACTTACTGCTATTTGAAGTGTCTGAAGACACAAATGATATTTTTTTTTCAAGTTAGATGTTTTAATGCTCATTTTACAGTGTAGAGACAAAGCCTTGCTGAGGACTGGACTTTGTGCCTGGCTGTGTGATGAAGCATTGCTCACACCATTCAAAAGGCTGACTGTGTATTCCCTTTTGCAATCAATTACTCTCTAAGAGGTCACTGTGATTGACTTCTGGATCACTGATCAGAGCTAAAAAGGCAAATGTTAAGACATAAATAGATGAAGCAAATTACAGCATTTGCTTGACAGAAAACACAATAAGAATGGCGAGACATCCTCCTGTAATCTCCCTATCTTGCACTCAAACACAGTTTGTGCCCCAGGGAGCACAGACTGTGTCACTGCCTCCATCGATGACGCTGCCTCCTGCGGGATCAGGTACAAGGTGGGGGCAGGTGCCCAGGAATCAGGAGTGGCTACATCTGTATTCCAGCCACCACAGAGAGCTCTGCTGCTACAGTACCTGCACCCTCCTCTGCAGTGGCACCCCGAGTCCTCTTGCAAGGAATGGACATATGTGCAAATTTTTCTTAGCATTACTCCTGCAGCTGGAACAAGGCCAGGAAAAAGTCCTTGACGGTTCGGGAATAGATTTACGGCTCTCTCTGTAAGTGCCCCCTTGTGTACACGCGCGGTAACGCAGCCCTTGGTTCCCTGATCCTCCCGTGTGCAAGCGGCATAAACAGGGAAGCCCCACAGACAAAGTGGATATGGTAGTTCATAAACTTAACAGTCTCGATTGCACTTCCTAATTTCTGCTGTTTATGGACTTACTGATAGCCTGAATTTGTTATTAAAAGAGAAATGTTGTAAGCTGACTTGCTTTATTCACGATACAGAATCTTCCCATGATGATACACATTACTTGCATGTGGGAGGCACAATTATGGTTGTTAGCAAGGAATACCGAGCTGTGGGGCTGGAAATTCTAGGACTGATACTGTAACATCACTAAAAGGTGACTGAAATTGAAGGAGTGTTTATTAAATTCAGACTTTTTGTACTTTGCTATCTCTACAGACAGTAATTGAGGTTACTCACTTCTTTCTTGAGTTCCATACTCTGGTTACGTCGTCCTTTCTTTGCTCTTGGTTCCTGAGTAACCTTCAGCTGTGAACATTAAGAAAAGCATATTGAACCAACCCAAAAACCAGTTCATGTAAGCAGCTTTCATTGTAACATGAGTGATGTGCCTTTTTCTTGTGCTTATTTGCAATTATTTAAGGTATCAAATAGAAAGTTTAATTAAATGTTCTTAAATGAGAAGTGCACACAATAAACTTTCTGCGTTATCACTGATGGCTACGACTGCACAAAGGAACAAAATTAACTAACAAGTTCTAACATTCAATATGCATTTGCTAAAATATTCTTAACCATTCCTTTCTTCATTTCATTGACAAGTTCAAACACTTGTTTTCTGAGATATTCTGGTATCAGTGACCTATGCGTAGAAATCAGATCTTGTTGGACGCCAGAAAGCAGTGATTATAAAGAGAATGTAAGTATGTAAATATGATAAGAACATCCAGACTGGATTATAACTGGAAGGGTATGGAACTTAATGTTTTAGAGTAAAAGTCAGTCTCACAATAGAAACAAGGATGAGATCTAAGTGGATGGTAATTATCTTACAGTGCTTGTAGAGAAGTTCTTATGTCTGCTTTTGAAGCATGCAGTACTAGCTAGTGTTAGTAACAGGATACTGCAGACTACAGCAGAACAGTGAGTTTGATGGCTACTTTTGTGTTCCTGTATCTGGGAAACCAGTAAAACAGGTATAAGCATTAGTCAAGTGAAGGATGAACAGTTGGCATTGAAGAGAAAATATATAAATGGACACTTCAGACCCTGTCACTGACACTTCTGAAAAAAAATGCAAAAATACCACTGTTGTCTTTTATTTGTGACCATTTTCCTGTTTTACCACAGGCTGTTGTATGACTGCACACAAGACTTCAAACAAAGGGGCTGCAAAGGGTTAGCTAAGCAAACCAGGCTAAAAAACCCTAAAACCACTTTGATAAGGAACAACCTCCCACCACAACATGGAGTTTTATAAACTTTTAAGTTTTTAGTTCCAAATTGGGTGATAGACCTGTTTGATAAAAGGACAAAGGAAGAGGGTCAAAATACACCAATTTTTTTTTTTAACACAGACTTAGAGAAAGGATAGTGGTTTCCAATGAGAAAAGATGTTGCCAGGGAAAGGGCTGCCAAAAATACAGAGAAGCATCCTACAAGCTATGAAAATCTTACTGCCAAGTCACTGGTAGTGAATATATAACACCCTCTTGGACGATGAATGACTAGTGAAGATCAGCTACGATAAGGGAATTTCCATATGGAAATGCAAAGTTTTGGATCTTGGCTGTTTGTGCTCTTTGTTAAAACAATGTAATTTTTCTTGGTTTGCAGAATTATTTTTAATGACTTTAATCTTGCTGGTCACATGGTCCCCAAGTGCAACATTTGCACCTAACTTTAGTTAGACCTGCTGAAAATGTCATGGCTGGTGTTACTTGGGGATCTGAAGGCAGAACAGAGCCCTAAGTGAACATACTCCAGCTGTGAAAAGGCTGAGCAGCTACAGGGCTGGCCCTTGACAGGGCTCCAAGAAGGCAGTGTTGCAGTCCATCTGATATCTGTGACATTTGACTTGAACATTCCTATTTAACTTTAGAAATCTTGATCTGTCTCATCAAGGTGCTGTAAGTGACAAACACTTTGAAACTTCGCAAAGGTCATCCAAGAAACTGAGGAAAGAGGAAAATCTATATGCTTGCTATTACCGAGCTACAAAACATAGGGAGAATAAGCCTTTGAACCTTCTTGTCATCATAAACCTGCAGACAGAGCACAAGGCTAATTTAATAGCACATTAATCAAAAATGTATCATCTTTGTACTCTTTAATGAATTGCCCTGATTACTAACATTGTAGCAGCACTCACTTGCTCATTGCTAGTGGAAGAGATACTCGACTCTGCCTCCTCTTCCCCTTTGTCCTCATTCTTTGATTTCCAGAATCTCCCCTCGCGAAGAAAACGCTGGTGCAGTTCCAGTTCATCACAGGCCTTCTTCCATCCCATACTGCGTTTCACGTGCAGCCGGTGGATGTTAACTGTGATATCTTGAATGTTTTCAGAGGGGATCCAGGCCCTTTTGAATACACAGTACAGACAGGTTCAGAAACATTAAATACAGGTGAAGGATCTTGACCTGAGAAGCTGACTTCAAAAGCAGTTCTTCACAATGGCCGATCACTGACAATTCCTTTTTACTTTGATTTCTTTTTTTTTTAACTCAACACATTTGAAAAAACATGGACTGCATATTGTTAGACATTTTTGTTATTATAAATACTTGCTACCTGTGGGTGCTATGGCTAAAAGTCTCTCTCATTTTTGATGAGCTACAAACCTTCCCCAGCACCGTCTCTTACCTGCTCTCTTGCTAAATGCCCTGAGTCACACACAGAAACAGTTTTTATCGGAGGTTGATATGCTAATCCAATTTAGCTCTTGACCTCTTCGCTAAAACTGTCCAGGAATGTACCAACTCATCACCTTGAATAGAGACATTTTGTAGCCCTGGCCCCTGTCTATCAGGACTGAACTTTTGTGGGGACTGTCATGTTTCTTTGGACTGAATTCATGCCAGTGACTTGGTTCCAAAGTTACTTTGTCCTCTTAAATATGTTCAGAGAGTCCTCAGAGATTTAGATGGGCAGGTCTTGACATTTTGAAAGGTTATACCAAGCACCAAGCTTGGACACTGAAGATAGAGAGTGACTGCCATGCACATCTGCCTAACAGATTAAATAATCAACAAATTATATGTTTGCGAACAGATTCTTGATTCTTGAAATATAGATTTAATTTCAGTGAAGACAAAGAAACAATGCCAATTTACACCAACCAGGAATTTGGCCTTTTGTCCAAGTCCAGCACAGCAATGACACTCTAGTTAAACACCCTTTGCCTTCTGTATCAGCACACATTTAAGAAGTTGCAAGCACCTCATCCCACAGATGCCAGGTTACTTTATTAAGTAGTTTTGAACTATGTGAACTCAAAGCCAAAGATTACTAATGAAATAAACTATATTTGTAAACAGATGCAAAGTAAAAACCATTCTGTGACTGAGGCACCAGTAAAGATCTTTTACTCACTTTATGACTATTAGAAAGTCTTGGTAGTTCATATAACAAGTGAAAAGATGTTATATACTGTGAAAGTTACACTGAAAGCAATTTAAATAAGTCTCCTAAAACACTGTTACAGAATTGTCTAGGCCCTTTTGGGATGCACCAAAATATACCACCTCCCAACAACCATGAATTACTTTGGAAATGTCTCCTGCCTTCACATTATAGGCATATAAATAAAACATTAAAAACCCCCAAAAAACAACAGTACATCCACTGTAACACTGCTACAAACCTCCCCAAATGGTGAACAAACAACTGGAGAGAGAAGCAAAAGCTGATCTCTAAGAGTTGAGTTTCCAATGCAAAGAGTGATTCTCTGAAATTGCCTCAGCAGGAGGCCTGTCAATGTTCTAGCAGTGAGACACAAATATTTATGATATATATCATGGTACTAAACCACAAAATTGCGGTGCTTCAGCTCAAATGAGAAATTGCATGAAGTCAATACTGCTGGTAGAAGGAGTACATTTCTGTCCAATTTTCACCTTGGCCTGGATTAGCATAACACATTTGAAGAAACAGCTGAAGTTCACTTACTGCCTTTAATTAAAATAGCATTAAGGAACATCCTTCTGGCAACTGTGGAAAGAGAATCTCTGAGCCATTTGGACACTTCACAAGTGTTAGACTGAACTTTAAATTTTCTGAAACAATTATGGGAAAGCATTCAGTATTTCTAATATTGGCAACAAGCTGAGACAGGATTTACAACATGATAGATGAGAGAAATTCTTTTAATATTGTTTGGAAAAAGCAGCACATGGAATTAATAAATTACCTTTGGTGGTGATGGCCAAAAAAGCGAACATCAACTTGATTGTCCTCTTTCTGCATGACTTTGGCTGGCCAAAACCCAAAGCCTTTCATTTTGGCCCAAACCAGCTCATGATTAGGTATCTGGGAAAAAGTTGGATTTATTAGTGGATATGTAATATTATATTGCTATCTCCCACAAATATTCTGCTGTAATACTATGCTAGTGCCTTAAAAATGTGGTTACTGTTTGTGTCTAGTGCTATTTTCATTTTTATCTTCTTACAATACATTTCCTTGTTAGAGATATTGCTTGGATCAAAGTGAAAAAACCCCCAAAACAACGAAGTCTGAAAAGGGTATAACTGTCTATTGAAAACACAGATCTTAAGCAGCCTAAAAATTAACTTGTCTTTTTAGCTTCATTCAGGAGCGAAGTTTTAGTTCTGTAAGCTCCTTATTTTCTTGTGAAACTGTTGTAACTGGCTGATACCCAGTTTTTATAATCTATATTGTTACAGCTTTGAACTTCAATCAACACTTCACTTCTGTAAAATATCCAGGCTTACAGAGTCGTAACCATGCTTTTGAAACAAGCCCCCTGAAATGGAATATTCAATGCATTAATGACCAAAACTGCAGGTTTTTATACAGAAAAGCAAACAAATAAAAATCTGTGTCAGCAACATACACAAGGATAGCAGAACCAATTGTCAGGTCGCGCATTTGACAAATAGAAACAGTTCTTGCAAAGCTGCAGTTCATCCAGCTGAAAAACAAAAAAGGTAAATAAGCAAAAAAAATCCTATTTACGTGATTTCAGTAGCATCCCTCTCCCTTAAGTAGTAAAATTTTTCAGCCCTGCTTGCTAATTTGGTGGAGTTACTTCTGTCCATGCAAACTAAAGGTGTGAAACTGAGGTGAGCTGTGAGAGGCTGAAAGACAACCTGAAGAAACATTATTCATGTTTCAGAAAACCCAGGCAGAGGAGAAGACTAATTGACATATTAATGATCTATTATAGATGAAATGCAAAGAATAGTTCTTAAAATTCATCAAATATTTAAAGTGCATTGTAAAAGAAGTGATTCAGCTGTACAAAAGGAGAAAGTGTGCCAGCTCCTCAGCTGTATTTTTTGGTCTCCTCTGAATGTGGGGAAATGTTTTGATACCAATTACAGAATTTAGTAGGAATCCCACCTCAGGTTCAATTTGTATTAGTAAGTACAATTATTTCTAGTCCAAATATGTATTGCCTGATTATTTTCAAAACTAAAATTTGAATATCAATGTTTGTAAAATTATAATCTCGTTGCAAAAAAAACCCCAACAAAACCCCAACAACAACAACAACAACAATAACAACAACAAAACCCAACGAACCACCAACAATAAACTAAACAAAAAGAAAACTGAATTCTGAATCAGCTGCTACTGTCTGGAGAAAATTTATAACTCAATTTCACAGCCTTTTTATTTTTGTAATATGAAGAATAATTTCTTAGATTCTAAATGAAAATCAAGTATCTTGACTACATCTTGGTTACTTGGTAGTACTTACTTCATGGCAGGTGTCTTTGTAAAGCATCCTTGCTATATCAGCTTGTTCACTGTCCGCTGTAAATTAAAAATAGATGGTATAAACAATCACAGTATCATCACAGTGCTCACAAAGATTTGCAGCTGTCATTGCTGTGACTTTCATGCTATAATTGTTGTGCTTAAGAAGACAAAACATAATTTAATCACTTGGACAGCCCTTCCATTTAAAATTTTCTAACAATCAGTTCAATATTTGTTTTCTGTGACATATTTATATGCAACAATACTGCTTTTACATCGAACAATACACGCACACATCTGAGGAGGAGCAGCAGCAGGGAGACACAGTTGCTCTTAATATGGATTCAGTTTCTTTCTCTGCTTGTGTCTTAATGACTCATTGCAGTCATCCTAAAACATGGCTCTCTGCTCTCTGCTCTGAGTGATGCTTCACAGACTGTTTATCACTGAGTCTCCCTTTACACCCGTGTATTCCTCTCCCAGCATATTCACATCTTTCCCCACCAGCCACAGTGTGAATCTCCTGGGGCTGCAAACAGACTGGTGCCACCCTGCTCCCAGTCCTCCTCCAGTGGGGGCCACATGTGCAGGGGAGAATCACATCCTTCCTGAAATGATGGCTCTAGAAAACAGGACCTGGCTACAGCTTCTGGAAATGGGAGTGGTGTTTTTTGACTTCCAATCAGTCACTCATTACCTTCCCAGTGCCTGGCAGCTTCTCTGATGGCTGTACCTTCACACTGCACCAGCAGCACACTTCTAGTGTGGATGCAGCTACATTTGCTGTCACAATATGGCAGATATTGCCCAAAAGTAAAAGAAATATGTGTCTATAGTACATGTTTCTGCTGACACAGCACAGAAACCCCACCATGCCCAAGGACAACATATGTATATTGGCAAAAATTGCAGTATGGACTGGTTTAGGATTTGCTGAAGAAGGAACAGGATGGCAAAGGTGTAAATTCCCACTAAGAGGTTTAGCCAGGGAGGATGAAAATAGTTCTGTAGAAGGTGGGCCAGAAAAGACCCTTATGCACTTTGATTTTTAAGGGCTTTCAAGTGACCTCATTCACACTTAAGAATATCTAACACCAAATTCAATCCTGAACTTGTGAGTTTCCTACAAATAAAGACAAATCAAACAAGGCAAGCAGTAAATGTAGTATTTTACCTCCATAGAAAATCACTGTGTTGTGTAGAAGCAGTTGAGCATCTGCTTTGAACTCCTCATAACTCCTGTACTTTCCTTCATTTACTTTCTACACAAAAGAAAACACAAGACTGTGAGAAAACTCTTAAAAGTGCTGTACCTGTTTTATGCAGAGAAGCTTTCGCAGAAATCTGCATTATGCAACACAGATCAGACACTGCCTTTCCTGCATACAAAAGGAATACTTACAACTCTTTGACCTGAGCACTGGCTGCACTTTATACAATGGTTCCTTTATGCAATGCCCAGAAATAAAATAGATTCGTTAATACTTGACCAAGTTTAAAAAAGATTTTCCTGGTTGTAACAAGGTGAATCTGGAGTAGCTTCAGCATAAGGTGTGGCCCAGAACATTTGTTCAAACCGAAATATGTTCCCTGAGGTGATAATTATGTACCTTAAAGTATCAGCTAGTTTCAAATCAGTGTTGACTGCCTTTAAACTTCCAAGATCTTCAGTTGACAGTCAGTGTTTTCTGATGAAAGCTGATTGTCCCAGTCTTCCAAACTCATAACAAATGCCTACATGGAGCCATGCAATTCATTTTCCTAGTACTGCCTTTTGTCCGATAAGGAATGCAGCATTTTCAGTTGTGCTCTCTCAAGAACATCTATGACAATTGCAATCATCAAACAAAATAGCATCAGCTTATAGAATGCTATCAAGGCCAAAAGACCTTCTTTGGAAGCAGGAGAAGTTGACAGAGTGAAAGGAAGGCCTGACCTATTTTCAGGCCCAACCAGTTTTGCCAGCACTTCTAGACAGGCAGCAGTGCTGGTCTCCAAAACTGTCAGTGAAGCTATTGTTTATTCATGCATTTTAATAATAAAACAAAGGCTCTCCACATCTCTGGTTGTAAAGGGCAAGATATACCACAGCACTGCATAGCAATCTAGTTGCAGGAATGAGTAAAGACAAGTATGCTGTTCATTATGGTCATGTGCAGTTGATTTATTAGTCATGATCAGACCTTTGGTTCAGAAAAAAGGGACAACATATTTATTAATATTTTATTTTTGGAACAATTAATCCAAAACAGATGTTTTGGGTGAGTCTGGTTTTTCATGATCAACAAAATGATTGGTTCTTTATGAATCATTTGGATGTTTATAAAGCTGACACCTACACAAGGGCATAATGACTGAAATCGGAATATGGTCAAGAACATTGGGCCAGAGATGCAAACATAGGCACTTGAGTCTCGTTGATTTAGTTAAACAGTACTTTCTCTAAGATTTTAGCTACCTGCAGCTCTTAGTAAAACTTTAGTACAAAAAGAATTGAGAGTATTCTGTGTCTGAAAACTAGGCACCACTCAAAATGGTTTTACTCGGTTACCTATTTATGAGGAAAAATTTGAAATGTTAAGCTTCCATATCCAATGCTGGATACAATACTGAAATACTGGTCATAAAGAGAATTAACCAGGATTAGGACCTTCACTGTTAAAAGACACCAAAACCAGTGTGGAATTTAGAAAGCAAGTCACTCTACCTCCTGTATAGTAGGAACATCAACAGCTGAGTGTACCAGCCTTCGATACATTGGGTGTTTGTTGTCCTTCCCTTTCTTGTTTAGATCTATAGCCTGAAAGGACCACAAGACAGTGTTTGTTACTGCATTAAGAATCTGCTTAAAACACATAAAAGAAGATTAGAAAATGCAATAGTTTGGAATATTTCAGGTGGGGACTACACAAGGGCAAACTGGGGATCCTAACCCATGAGATCATGCGTGTCTCAAACCTGAAAAATGTCCATGTCAGAGGAGCCACAGGCCCATGGCATAACCTGCTCCTGTCAGGGTGATACTGATCTGAGCCATGGGGCCTGATAAGTGTATGTGAAAACACACACCCTGCTTGTGACAGGAGAAATAAAACCCACCCTCTTGTAGCCCTCCTCCCTGCACAGTCACACGTGAGCAACCACAGTGATCTCCACAGTGCAGCACAACACTGAATAAACTTCCCTGCCTCAGACTCACCCGCTCCTTCATACGAGACACTATGAATCGCAGGTATGTGCTCATCTCTTGTTTACTTGTGTTTTTCTTCTTGATACTCTGCCAAAGAAAAATGGGATCATGTTATTATTTCAAACTTGACTTCAAAATCCAGCCAATAAACATTTTCTCTGCATTAACACTTAATTTGAAAAGGTAACTTTGAATCACATAAAACACTATTTCTTAGGTAAACTCTTTTCTGGGATATTAGTAACACTAACACGCCAAAACGACTATGTGTGTTGCTTTGAATTATGTCTGGGCTGAGAACTTCAGCTACAGAAAAATTACAAGTTTTATTTCCACTTGTATCCATAATAGTTTGTCAAAACCTCTCATAAAAAATGTGCCTAATTAGAATAAAGCAATGAAGAAAGGCATTTTAGGGAGCAGCTTAAAATTTATTTAATGGTCATTTTATTAGCAAAGCATTAATAATTTTAGTAAAATAAGAAATAATTTTAAAAATAATATCCTGTACCATCTACAAATTATGTGCTTACTAAGCAAAATGACACCATCTGGGAGGAAGTCAAATTGGCTCTCGCCAGTAGAAACTCTGAGCACTTTTTACTGCTCAAGAAACAGCAGTTTGGGATTTTTGTGGTTCTTCCTTAACAAAATTTAATCCAGATTCTGGAACACAGATTACGACTTTTTAGCAGTTCAAGATCCAGAGTTTTTCCCTCTCATCTTATACTATTATAGAGACTTATCCCCACCCTTCAAAGTATAACTAGGCTAGTGAAAAGCCCTGCATACAGAAAATGTGCTGCTGAAGAGAAGGTGTTTCTGCAAATGCCTAATGTGCTCTTACAAAGCAGCCTTTCCAATTGCAGCTCACAGCAGCTGTGCACAGTTCTGCATGGCCTTGCAACAGCTGGCTGAAGAGTGTTACCTCCTCCCTGCTTTTACCTACAGGAGCTCCCTAAAACAAAAGCACGGTGAAACAACAGCATGGGTTCCAGGTCTGTTATCCTGAAGTGTTTCTAACTGCTCACATCTCTTGCAAGGTGTTCACTCCTCCTCACACCTCCTTGTGCACTGAGTGCCAAGCTGACTTGTCCCCTTCTCATGCCTCATTTCACCACTTGTGTGCAAACTGTGTGGACCAAACTGGCTCAGTTACCCCTGCATTCTCAATATCTCATGGTCTTTAGCAAGATCCACATAATTGTGCAAATGACAGTTGCTTAGCAAACACAAGAGAAAAATGAATCCATGTTCTAATAGGTAAATAAAAGAGGTATGAGGCTTAAAAATTATCAATCACTAGAACTGTTCTATTTTTCATTGAATTACTTATATATGACTCTGGACGTATAGAGGGAGCACACACATTGAGTACAGAGGAACTGCTTTTGCAAATTTACTTGGAAAGAGTAAAATTACAGATTAGTGCAAAAAAAGCTGACAGGATTTGATTGTGTCTCCCCTGTTTATATTCCTCCTGCAAGACACCGAGGACACTGAGAATCACAGGCTGTTCCCCTGTGCTACAGCAAACTTGCAACCTGTACATCTCAGGATTGTACTTACTAGCTCCTTCTTAAAACAAAACTGTACACAGCACTTCCTGCAAAGCTGCTCATTTGATTGCTTAACAGCAATTAGAATCATTACTAACTGGGCTGAAATACCAGTTCAGTCACGAACCTACTCAGATACTGCACTGTGCATAACAACACTACAGCTTTCTCCTGACTGGGAAAAACTCTCTGTTGTGGAAAGGGCCAGCTCCAGGTATTTCTAATACCTACAGTTCTTTTAAGCATTATTTTCATAATATTAATGGTTGCCTGGCCTTCCTTCCAAACTCTGGACTGACAGAGAATTTTATCCTGCACTATATATCTGAATCACCTTCTGTATATTCATGTTCCACCCTGGCTGCCGTGAGACCGTGCATTCTGCTGGAATTCAAATCACCTATTCAGTTTCTCATAAACCAACATTGCTACTGCAAATGAAAACCCAAATGTGCATTAAATTATCTGCATTATGAAACACTGCTGTCATTTTGTCATTTCAGGCACTGGAGTGCTGTGTGCTTGCTAATGACACAGCATTCTAAAAGACTGAAACTTGTAAGGACACAATAAAACTCGCAGGTACTGACTAGTCCTACACCTCTTTTTCTGACATGGCTCTGAATTTATCATCCTTTGAAAGTATTTCAGAATTCATGTGAACCATTTTTCATGCCCTGCTGGGCAAGACAGTTTGAAAGAGACTGTTGAGATAGATGGTTTACAGTCTTATCCTTCAGATCATAAGAAAAGATAGATAGCTGGCTTTGTATAGTTATTGATATCAGCAATTAATATCATCTTAAGCACCAATGAAAATGGTATAATTAACTTGCCAATTCTGGCAAACTTTAATTTTTCCACTTTTCCTTCAATTCCCTACACTGATTTATTTTAAGAAAAACTTGATCTCCATGTTCCTCTACTAAATTTTGAAAGGTAATAAATTTAGGGAATTGGAGCCTATGAGCCAGCAAAATGTCTTTTTATGGCAAGGTTGCTCACCCTTTGTAGAAAGCAAGTTACATTTCAACCACTTCATTCACTTTTCAGCAATAATCAGCCATTTAGGAGGTAGCATTCACACATTCTTTGTAAGTTAGACTGCAAAATGTGTAATTTTTTTATTAAAAAAACCCTTCTTTGTATTTTGAAGACTTGTAGTGTTCTCAGAGAAGTCAACCTAGAGCCACTTAAAGCAAGAAAATAGCTAATACTTGATGGGGACTATGATTTGCATAAAATCTATTTATATTGCTCTGACACAAGATAATATACCCACTTTCAGGTCCCTTTATAGGCAGAGTGATATAGAAGCAAATATAAATGAAATTTAGGTTTTCATTTTTCTAATTTCCTACTTTCAGGAAACAAAAACAATGATACGGGCAAGATCCACTATCTTTTCCCTGTCAGATCTACTAAGATACTCTACTGCAAACCTTGTTCAAATTTCTTTCAAGGAGACTGCCAAGATTCAATCCAGGCCCCAAAACATCAGGATCCTTATACTTGTAGATAGCCTATTTGTGGGATGAATTATCTTAATATAGGACTGTACTAGGTCTGGCTGGGATGAAAGTAATTGTCTTCACAGCGACTCGTATGGTGCTGTGGTTTAGATTTGTGCCCAAAACAGTGTTGATAACACATGGACGTTTTAGCTCTTGCTGAACAGTGTTTGCACAGCGTAAAGGCCTTGGCAGTTTCTCACTCTGCCCCCACAGTGAATAGACTGGGGAGTACACAAGAGGTTGGGAGAAGACACAACAAGGCAGACGACCTGACTAACCAACGAGATATTCCATGGTATATAACGTCATGCTCAGCAATAGAAAGGAAGAGGAGGGCCTAGGGGAATTTAACCATCTTTAGCTCAGGAACTGTCTGGGCATCGATCTGTCCATGGAGGGTGGGCATTGATCACCTTTGCACCACTTTTGTTTTGTTTTCTTTCTCAGCTGGGTGTTGAGGAGACAGGAGAGAGCAGCCGTGTGGTGCTTAGCTGCCTGCTGGGGTTAACCTGCAACATGGACAATCCCTAAGTCACAGCATTGCTTTAGAGAAATCTGCAAACCTTCTGCTTTGAATCAAGGTAAACTGAAAGGCTGGGTCAGGCCTAGTGTTTACACAGGGGATGTAGGAGTGAAGTAATAACCTTCACAATAGCAATCCTCATGTAGAAGATTAATGAGATTTGGTAGGTGAAAGGCCAAGGCTGCAGAACTCCTTTCTTGTGGGTGCAGGAAATACCTTATATTAGCCTTATTCTCTGCAGCACATCTGTTTCTTAGAAGCTGGTACCTGAAGGTTACATTGCTCTTTATATTCAATATTCTAGATTAATTATACTGCCTAGCTCATAAAGAGGGTAGCAATATATTGCACTGTGCAGGTGTGACTTATTTAGCAATTCTGACATGCTTATAGTGCAGAATTCACTGCAAGACTTTACAAACCACATGAGGCTAGAGCAGCCAGGGGCACTTCCAAAAAACTGAAAAAAACTCCATCCTTCAGTAGCACCAGGGATGATGGAAGTGACAAACCTCAGCACTCTGAGTTAGCATGGAGCTCTCAGCTCCCAGGGTGGCAGTGGCCACCGTGCTGCAGTTGCTGCAATCTTTCATTTGAAGAGAAAAAATAGAAAAACTCTAAGAAATGCAAGGTGTCAGTGCCAGCATTCTGTCTAGTTGTAAGCATTTAAATTACATTTGCTCCATTTAAAGAGGTTTCCGTTTCCCTATAACCTCCCATTAATGAATATTTTTCCCCTCCTCCCTTACCTGTCCTGTGTTTACACACATCAAAGAGCTGCATTTCAGTTCAGTGATGGATTATGTGAAAGCTGCTCAATGACAGATACATGTTGCTAAGGCATCAGTTGCATTTTCAGAAGCAATTCAGGTTTCAAGGGGTCTGTTTGCAGAGGGGAACTATGAGCATGAGTCTAACATACACTCACCACTGTCCTTTAGAAACTTCTTACTTTACACACTAGCCCTTGGACTTTTTTAGGGCTTAAATTGCCAGAGGAATTTGGTGCTACATATGGAAAGCTTTACCGCTCTGCCGCCCTCTCAAACTTCCAACCCTCAGGTCCTCAAGTTTCCTGTACCATTAAGAAAGGTATGCAGGCACATGGAATGGGTCTCAGAGCAATCAATGCACTGTGTGCCCTAAGTATCACACAGGAAAGCTTCTGCATGAGGAAAATATGCCCTAAGATTTGCCTCTTTCATGGTCAGATGCAGTACAACTAGACTTTTTAAAGCATCAGGTGCTTTTGGAAATGTTACAGCTGAATCCACAAATTGATTTCTACTTGTATGGTGCATTAAGCACTTTCTGAATATGAAGCAGCAAATGAATTAAATATGCTTTTATGTGCACAAAGAAGGTGGCAGAAGGCTCTAAATGGAGGTTTCCCAGTTTTCTCACCTTTGTGGACAAATTCCTTTATACTTTATTCAGTATGTCCCATACAGTGCCCTGTTCTGTCAGCTCTCTGATTTACTCCAGGGTGCATGGGAGGGACCTGCTGAGGACTAAAACCTCCTCAGGTGTGGGCTCTGCGCACTGAGCCATGTGCTGCTAAAACTGGTCCTGCACTAGGACTTCCCTTTACCTATCAATCCATGACTATTATTTGTGTGATCACACCAAATCCTGTTTCAAGAATATGTTTCCCCATACAGGTTTCCAACAAACTCCTACCGTAACACTACAAAATAAGTCAATAAAGTCATATTCTTTCCTCCTTCCTTGTATTTTGCATTAACCACCTTGACTGACAGCTGGTACCTAAACCCCCCTAATCTGAGCACTTGGTAACTTCTCTTAAGTAACCTCCATCTTTCTGTGCTTCTAACTTTCTACTGCTTGTCATTCTCACTTATCAAATTTTGTCTGAAGTTGATTGTGAACTGCATAATGGTTTATTTTTATGTACTCTAGGAAATGCTCAATACAGTACCAGAACTCAGAAACAGCCTATTTATAGAATACTTATCAGCACAGTATTTAATATCTTAAGCTCTACAGATCACTTTAGTCTCCTATGTATAAACCCCAGGAATATTGAAACACCCACTATGATAGGTAAATTGGATATAAGTCCTTGCAAAGAAGGAAGGAAGACCAATGTCTGATCACATTGTAAAAAAATTGTAAAAAAATTAAGGAGTCAAGTGAAACCACATGAATAATTATTTCCTTCTGTTTCATGAATCAAAATCTATTTCTCTGGGACAAATGATATATCAAAATGCTGAATGTTGTCTTCTTATAATTTTTTTTAAAAATTTAGATTTTTAGAGAAGAAATAATAATAGTTACACCAACATGTGATCAGTATTCTCCTATTCATAATTTTGTATATATCCATTCCCCCTCCAAAAAATTAGTATTTTGGCAGTACTTTCTGTAGTCTTTAGACTTAACAGCTGAAGAAAATGAATTCCCTTGTTTTATCTTATTGAAGAGCTGCAATAAACGTACAAGTCTCCTACTCCTTCAGAAACTGAGTCCTGTCTTGAATGGACTATTCCAGTAGTGAAAAATGTGATCTCTAAGCTCATTCAATATTAATTTTTTCTTTTGTGACCTGTCTACCAGGAATTTTGCTGATAATGCTAATTTATTTCACTTAAGACAATGATTAGTCAACAGTCAGGGAAAAAATTCAATCAGTGCAATGTGGTTTGAATTGAACTTTGTTTGACTTTTGACTCCTGCTGAGAGTTATATAGGGTAGAAAAATATTCCGAGTGGTACCATCAAGTTAAAAAAAGAAACAAATGAGGAACTGGACATTGTTGTTTATGGATGCAGTGGAGAAAAACCATGAGCAGGCAAACAGAGCTCAGAACAAGGTTTGAAAGGGATTGTTATAAATGATATGGGAGGGAAAATATTTTTTAAGTTATGAACAAATCCTTAGCAATGGCCTTTATAAAATACTTCTGAGTAGTCAAGTGTGCAAGATAAAGCTGCACAGGTTGATCAAACTAATACAACGAGAAATTGTGAAATGAAAAATCCAAAGGCTTGCTGACCTTGGCAGCATTACAGAAGCAATCTTTACATAAGAATGAAGTGTTCTTAGATTATTTCTCCCAATATATTATGTTTTAAACATACTTTTACTTCACTTTTGTAAAGAGCTTTGAAATCTCCAAGTGAAAAGTGCTATGTCCAGTTATGAGAATTAAATATGAAAATATATGTATGTCTTTGTCCCAGCTATCACTTTTCTTGAAGGTACATATTTACTGCTGATAATGCAACATAAATCACCCATTGCCCTTATGCAAGATGGTTAAGCTCTGTTATGCCCTCTGGACATCAGCCCGGGCTCTCTCCACATTATTAGTTTTTTGAATATAGGCCACTTTCTTGCTTTTAAAATGAAATTAGATCAGTCATTTGCTAGGAGGGTGGGGAGAAAGTAGCAGAATACTGAAGGATGAATACTGACACAAGGATGCTGACTGCCACACTTACAGGGACTGTGCAAGCCTCCTTAGTCCAAGTTTGCAGAATTAGGGCTTGGAGGGATTTGAATTAACGACAAGAAAAATAGGAGCTGCTGGCACAGCAGGAGAAAGGATGCCATGGCATTCACAATGGCAATATTCACAAAAATAGGTTGATCTTCACCTGAGGCACTAAGCAAGCCAAAGGCCTCTGGGGCAGGAAGTATTTAAGAGCCCCCAAAACCCCTCTTAGTATTTGCATAACAAAAAAGGAACCAATATGCAGAAAGATGGGCAGAGAGCACATGGCTCCAGTTTCACAGGACTTTTTTTTAAGGTAAACATTTATTTAATATCATTGCCATAAAGGACATCAAGGCTTCAAGATGAAAGTCAAACTGTTCTCAAAGCTGACGTATCAGTGCATATTTCAAGCAATGATTCAGCATTTCCACTCTGAGGACATCCATGTTACAAGCTAGATGTTATAAAACCACCTCATACACAAGGTGGCATAAAACATCTACATTCTCTACTCTCACCAGGCGTCATCTAAAATTCCTGGCAAACTAGAGTGGAGACTGGATGCAGTTTACGTAATTTTAACTAGTTATAGGAATTATCAATACTTATTATAAGACCCAACAATTATTAGAGAGATTTATTTAAAAATCTGAAAGCAATTCATCTATATATGGTCATACTTTGTCTTTAACAGAGGGACTATTGACTAGCTAAATTAAATGCTAGCACTTCAATATGGAAAGATACAGTACTTGTCTTTATTCTTAACAGGTTTTTCCCTGCCACTACTTCTCTTTCATTACTTTCAAATTCCTTGAGGCAGGCTTGATTTTCTTGCTATTTCCCTAAACCCTGAGAGCTCCCAGTCTGAGGCAACAGGATTTTTAGAACTCGTTCTAAGGTAACAGCAGTCAAAAAGGGCTGTTTTGAAACAAAACAATCCACGTGTTTTCAACAACTGCTTCTCCATCCCACAAAGTGCCTGAAACCTCACATTCCCTGCAGCACAGATCATCTTAAGTTCAGTCTGCTGTTCTACAGCTAGATCCAAGCTTTTAGCAAAAGAATTGCCTCTCCCTCCAGCAATCCGAGGCAGAGTGGAACTAGCAGTTCACTACTGCCTTTCTGTAGCAACAATTTTATCTGAAACATTCATATGCATTATTCCTTCCACAGGAAGGGAGCCTACCTCTGTAGGAAGCCCAGTGAAGTGCCCCCTTTGGGGAGGTGACACAGATGAAAATAGCAATAGGTACCAGTAAGCACCATCCTGACTAGAATGTTTAGTCTTCTAATGACATGTAGACAACATATCTGCCCATTCTTGGAAAGTATATAAAGCATACTTTTTGCTGTCTCCCTACCCTACTCATAAGAATAGCATCTTTAAAGAAAAAACAACATAGATATGGATGCCATGAGTGAAATCCAGATTGCCCTTTTTGCACCAACAGAATCCACATCAGTAAATGAAAAGTAGGATTTAACTCCAAATTTTTGATACTGCCCTCATCAGTAACATGATTGTGGCTTTATAATGTAAAATATCATTCTAATAAAATATAAAGAATGCAAGTCATCAAAATACAAAAATGATTCATTAAAATGACGTTAAGTAAAAACAGTAGCATCTTATACAGCAATTTGTTTACTCTGGTTGAAGGTTCCCACACTTTACTGCACTTAGGTGCACACACTCTGGCACAGGGTACTGTGCAAATAAAACTTGTTGGACTCTTCAAAAATAGCCATTTGCTACGTGCACCACATTTTGGTACCTCTGCATAGATGCTCTAGGTATGTACCATCATTTCAAAATTCAGTTCTTTACCCATTAACCTGGCCAGACCATCTGGACACCTTAATGAATCTATTAATGAATATCAATCCTCTAATCAGCACATGAAATCTCATAGGTACTCACCCTGCAAACTGGGCACTGCCAGTGACTACTGCTGTCTCTAAGCCTGAACTCATCAGACAAACACTTGGAATGATACACACGAAAACACAGGTCACATATCAACACCTCTCCAGGCAAATGGCATTCAAAACAATACCAGTCATGATTTTCTGTTTCCCAGTCCTACAAAAAATACAAAATATTTTGGTATGACATTCTGTCAAAATCTGCAGGAACTAAGAACAAAATTGATATGTCTTGAAATCCAGCAGCAATTAGACATTATAAACATTTTAAGAAGTGTATAATGTTTAAAAAACAGGGGAAAACCTACGTGCTTAAAGATCTTCATCAATTTAATACACACTAACTCAAATAGAATATGAATGCCAAATTTTAGTTTTTTCAAGTGTCTGATTAGTTGCAATTTCAAATATGAGCTCTATCCACAATGAAAAGTGGGTTTGTCTTCTACCTTTGTGTAAAACATTTGTTGACCTCTCTGTATTAGACTGCAAACAAAAGTTTGTGCACCTCAACAGACCATACCTATTTTCTTGGACTATTTCTCTCAGTTTGATTGTTACAGTATATTTTCAACTGTAATTTTCTGAAGGGCGGCCCCTTCCAGTCTTTACTCTCTTAAAACTGACTACTTTTCAGCATCGAAGTGTTGAGTTACAAGAAATAAATGAAATAATGAACCAATTACTGCAAGAAATGTTTCTGCTAAGCAATCCCAATGCAATTCAAAAAATATAAAATGTTTCACTTGCCGTGCTCAATAGCACCGGGCCCATTCCTGAAACATTCTACAGAAGACAAAGGATATGGTTCTGCTGATGCACAGATGTCTTTAATATACTCTTCCTTGAAAATTCACCCCCAACGGCCAAATTCTGACCTTTGAAACATGTGCACAAGCTTTGCTGAAATAAATGAGAGCAGCATGCATATAATTTGGAGGCAGAATTTTGCTCTAGGAATCTACAGTTCTAAAACCAAGCAGAATTGCCAGTGGCCACTGTTAAATGTTTATGTTTGTTATCTGAAATGCCACAGTTTTCTCTACACTTAGAAGACAAAATAGCTGTCATATCTCAGATAAAATTCCCAATGCCTTTTCACATCAAATGTCACTTTTCAATGGGTTCAGATCTCTGAAAAAATTACTCCTGTTCTTCAATAAATTATCTTGGTAAAAATCTGATCAAGCTATTTTTAATGTCATGTTGTAAAGGTGGAGTTAGCAATTCCCACTGACTGCCAGAACTGGCATTTGTCTGATTTTCATTATTCTGTGCCTGTGAACTACAGCCCTCGTGTGAAAGGTCTCCTCCAGTGGAGCAGCGTAAGAAGTGCCACACACAAGTGGCGCTCCCAGTCCCTTGTGCTGAAGAGCAGCCGTGTTGTGTACAGAAACCATCTGACCAGAGCCCCCAAGAACACAAGAGATTTTGGGACAGCCTCAACCCAGACTGCCTGCACTAAAGTTTATGTACCATGAATGTTGGATTGCAGGGGCAGCAAGTTTAGAGGGGGAAAAACCACCCTATGAAACCTTAACCAGTGATTTTTGAACTCAGAACTTTGCCCTCCTTTGTTGTGCAGATTAACAGAGTAACTTGATCTTTTATAATTTCTCCTCATTTCATTTTATTGGCAAATTCTGTATATGTCAAAATGGCATAACACCACCAAATTTGGCTATAAAGAACACATTCTTGTTTCACCAAATCTTTCCCCTTCCAAAGTCCAGTGGCTGTGTACTTTGGGAGCCCTTTCTTTAGGATATTTTGTAAACAACTAAAGATACTGCATTGTTGGTGTATTTGATTTGCCTGCAGACTGAGAAAAATCAGGATAAAGTAGTGTTTTTGTATTCCTTTTATATTAACTGTATGTACAAAATGAAAAAAAATCAGGTAGCAGCAAAGGGCCAATTAAGTCAGAAAAATAATCAGTTTTGGTTGAAGGTATATTTAGATAAAAAATAAACTGAGAAGACCCCAAGAGGTCCTGCAATTTCACCACAGAATCAGGATTGCAGGATTCTTAATTTTTGTTTGTACTAGTTGTGTATTCATATCTCCCAGATATTCCATTGTTAAGAAATATGCTGGCAAAGGGATGTGGAATTTCATAAACATACGGAAATATATTTGCTGGCAAGAAAAATCATACACTCAAGCCAGAAACCATGACGTTAAATAAAACACCAGAAGAAGCTTCCTTCAGTATTCAAGCTGTAAAGTTTTCAAAACCTCATTATTTCTAAATACAAGATTTTTCAAAGAAAAAAGTTTTAGTTTAATGCAGTATATTTAGTGCATAAGTATACATAAAACATTAATTTGTGCAATATATTTGAAAAGCTAATAAAAAAAGATTAAAAAAGGTACATAACCCTTGTGGACAACTGCCCTATTGACTTCAATAGCGAGGTCAGAGGCATTAATTTTCTTCCAACAGCAATGAAATGTTGGTTATTACTTCTCTCGGTTTACCTATGTGTGAATGGGAGGGGAATGTGCTCCCAGCACTTTTATTTTATTTTATTTTATTCTTTTTTTTTCATGCAGGAAATGGGATTAGTTTAACTGTGCCCAGCTCTGGCTGCCGGCGCTCGGGGTCGGGCAGGTCAGGACGCTCCGGCAGCCGCGGGCGCGGCGGGGCTGCAGTTCCCGCTCGCACCGCCAGGTGTCGCCGGCCGCTCCCGAAAGCAGCGGCCCAAGGGCGGCCGCGGTGACAGCGCCCGGAGCTGCGACATCCGAGCGGCCACCGCCGGCCCCGGGAGCCCGCCGCACACACGGGATGCACACTGAACTCGGGACCGGGAGTGATATGGATGATGGTGGTGGCTAAGAGAGTAAACTAAGCTATCCTAATGGAAGACAGAAACGTAATAGAAAATATGACAGAATTCAAAACCACATAGTGCAAAAATTGTTCACCTTGTTTTTTGCTGCTGTCTGGGAAAAAGGCTGCATACCGTAGGCCTTTCAAAATAAAAACAAAACAAACTTTGTATCTATACTGTAAGCCATCTGATTATCAGGATATACACAAGGCTAGAAAGAATTCATGCACAGTGACCAGGAAATCAATCTGTTAGTTCTAACTTTTGGTTGCATACATTTCCTCCTGCATTCCTGGAATGCTACCTGACACTTTCACCACATTTTACTTCTTTAAAATATCCCATGTACTTATATGATTAAAAGAACCCAGCACCCATCATTCTTATCCATATACACACCCACCACCAGGCCAATTTAAAAATCATCAATAATATTAATGATTGTTAATTAACACACTCTCTTTGATACATAAACCTTCTCTGGGCATCTAAAAAAGATCCTTCTAACATAATTCACTGCATAGGGAGTGGCCCCACCAAAATCAAAGCAACACCTTTGCTGCGTATTATCAAAGGATAGGTTATCACTTTATCAATGAAACTCACAGTCCTTATTTGTGTATAAAAGGTGATACATTTTCCCAGGGCCATGCAGACTGAAGGAAGGATCTCCACCACAGGGACTCAGTTTCCTGACGCAGGGCAGGGAAGGCATCCCAGGTCACTGTGCTGGCAAAGGGAATCCTCTGCTGGCTGCCCAAGTTCAGTGGTTCAGCCGCACCAGTGACTGGCCCCAGGAGGGAGTGGATTTGGCAGCAAAGCTGCGTAACTCAGATCCAACAGGAGGCCTTCATCCTCCATTCTGCCCAGCTGCCCGCTGCATTTGTAGATCTATGCATCAGCAGGGCAGCAAATGTTTTGGGGGGCTGCGTGTAATAGCCAAAGAGCTATGCTCTGTTAAGCAGAGTGGGATCTTGCAATCATATGGGTCACATGTGGTCACTTGTTCTTTATATTCAAATCTGTCAAACATTATATCACAAAGGTCACTTTGCACTGACATAAATAGCTGAGATTTCTCAGAAACATGAGCAAAGCACTGCAACAATTCCAAAAATACATCTTAATTTATGACCGGCATGTAAGCTTACTTTTCTTTGTCATTTGTCTTAAGTAAGTTGTCTTAAAGCAAATACATACATTTATTCTGTAAGTACAGAAAAATAACATGGGATAGAAAATGTCAGGCTATCCAGAACATTTGACAATTTAAATACAGATAAACCCAACAGAAAGGAATGAATCATCATGTCGTAGCCTTTACTGTAAAATAAAATACATAGTTGTTGTCAAGGAAAGAATAATTTTAGTGCACAAAGAAAATGTCCATTATAATGCAAATGTACATGGAAAAGAAATGCTTACTCATTAGTAATGGAGATTTACTTAGCTGTAATTGAAATAGGGAATCTGTATGTTGGAGAATGTGACATCCTGCTGTACAATTAGCATACCATTAAGTAGGAGATGTGAAGCACATACTGACAGTAAAATTAACAATAACTTAGAGGTCACAATTGTAACTATTAGGTCACTTCCATACCACAGCAAGCCCGTAATTATTGTAGAAAAAAAAGATGTTAAAACAAGTAATAAATTTTCATTTTCATATAAATGATATGTAGGCATAGCACATGAAAACAATATAACCTCCTTTCTTAGACTTTGTCTAAAAGGACCACTTTGGCTTTTTATAATGCACATTCCATTAACATAGCT
The DNA here is from genome assembly GCA_013397815.1 of Aleadryas rufinucha. Classification (NCBI taxonomy): domain Eukaryota; kingdom Metazoa; phylum Chordata; class Aves; order Passeriformes; genus Aleadryas; species Aleadryas rufinucha. The sequence goes on along the minus strand of VZTH01017345.1, from coordinate 185,355 downwards.
CATTTCTTACCTGTTAATCTGTTTTCTCCAAGTCCCTTAATGGTAGCCCAGATACTCGGTATTAAGTCACTCTACTATCAGGTGGAGAGAGGAAAAGGGAGGGGGAAAAAAGCAAAACTCTATTCATGAAACTCCCCTTTATGGGGATTTGCTGGTTTCACACTGTTGAACTAGATTTCCCAAACAATCCAAATTATGGATATCCTTTGGACCCAACCAGTCAGCTAAAAACAAAAAGGGTCACATAGATGGGAAAGACAGTTATAAGCCAGTTACCCCTTTGGCATGATCATGTTTATTTACGAATAGTATACATACAGTTCTGTTGTCCTAAATTCAATATGATGCAAATGAAGGAAATAATTTGCCATGGAGTTCATTGTTCCCAGCATTTCCTGTGTGGCACTTGTCCCATAGCACTCTTTGCACGTTTTTTTTCCCCCAGGTGTTCTGTTTTAAATGCTTCTCCAGAGTTTCTTTAACGTGTGTGCTGCTGCGGTGTTCCTCTCTCTCCCCACTACACTCATGCACGCTCAGCTCCTTCCACATCACCGGATTTTCATTCAGACCCACTTGTGCACAAACTCATTGTCAGCCCTGCATGGTGTCTATGCTTTAACAGGCCCTAGAGCTCCAGCTGTCCAGTGGATAAGAAACTTAGAGCAGTTTTTCACTAGTCTAAAGGAAGAGTATTAGCAGATACACAGTAGACTTCACCCACTGTGCATTGTAACAATTTTGGTCTGTCACAGAGGTGGAATCTAGAATGGCAAAGAGGTCCATGCCAGCAGAAAGAAGTTGTTTACAAAATAGAAATTATTTTAAAATAGTAATATTTGCATGCTGCATTTATTTCAAGACATTTTCAAATCACCAGCCCAAGATTTTAGTGTAATCTTTCCATGACTATTTCATAACCCTTTAAAAAGTGTCAATAAATGAGTCCCTACTGTTTCTTAGATTCCCATTTCTTTAACATGTAATGAGATAGGCCATGCCCAATTTAAAGATATAATTTCTGAAGCAAATGTTCTGGATTCTGATATTTTAGGATTTGGGAACAGCCATAAGGAACACTTCCATCTCTTCTCATCTCTATCAGCTTTAACATCAGAGTTCTTCACATTTTCCCCCCTTCAACTAAGAGAGAAGCTTTTAAAATCCTGTATTCTGATGTTAAGGTTTCTTTGCTGACCTTCAGTAACTCTTCAATGGAACCCAACAAAGTTGACTACCAGTCCATATCAAGTAGAAAGATACACTGAAATAAATGCTTCGCTCAAGAATGATGCTTTTTTTTTTACATCTTGGATTTTGCTTAGGTTTCGCAACGTACATCCATCATGATCTGCTGTTGGGAAGTAATTCCTATCTTCTCTACTTGATCTTTCATATTTCAAATTTTCTGCTGTAAATTAAAAGCCTTTATTATACTAAAAAGTGGTGGTACTGCATTCTAGCATGGATGTATCTACCATTTCATTACTATTCTCTGGTATCTGGGTCCTCTCTTTAAGAGGACTCAGAGTATGCTGCAGGAACCAATGCCCCCACTCACGTTAAACAAAGCAGCATCTATTTCTGTCTAAACACATTTTCCATTCTTAATAAATCAGTTCCTTTCTGTCTTTTTCAGGCAGCATCTGCTCCATCAAAGCTTTCTCAATTAGACATGAGCTTTACTAAAGGTAATTGCTAAAACCTTGCAGTACATCTTTATGACTCACGAATATCAGGAGCCATGGTGGGGGTGCACTACCTATGAGACTTCTGTCCTCTGGTAAAAAACCTGAAGAAATGCTTCTTACTCGTACATTTGCTGCAAATAGCTACTGCCCACTTCATTGGTCTGTTTTGTACTTCTCTCAAGGAGTAAATACTGGAATCTGTGCCCCACAAAAAAGGCAGTCTGAAACAGGCTCGGATAGAAGCAGTTGTTAACAGCCCTTGTGAGCTGTGGAAATACTAAACCAGCATTTAGCTCAGCTTTGAAACACCTCCCTTTGCCCATCTATCCACTGCTTTTGCAATTCTGTTCAGCTTCCAGGTAACTGCTCCGTAGTAAGAGGAGTTTACAAAGTGTGGCTGATTATCTGTAAAACTGCACAGATTGGAGCCTTACTCCTTTTTTTTTTTTTTTTTTTCCAGAGAGTGCCAGTGCATGTGCTGCATGCACACTGGCCTCTATTTTAAACAGGCTGTATCTCGTTGGGTACAGTAGCCAGTAAGAAGTGCCCAGATTATCAGGGGTCTCTGGCAGATGTGCTGGTTTCCACTCAGACACCAGCATGCACCAAATAATACCTGGGTTGAACAAACATAATGTGTCATGGAACACCATTCCCAGTATTTTTTCAAACTCAGTGGGGACACTGTCTATGTTTTTGACCAGAGGCCTTAGCCTGCTGTGAGGGCAGTCTTCCTACTGCCCTTTGGGTCAGCCCTCTCTTCATGCCACGTCCCTGGCTCCATCTATTCCTTAGCAAACATGAATCCTCCTGTAAACTCGCTTTCAGTAATCTGCTTTTATCTTTTCATAAGAACAATGAGGAAAAGGTTAGGCTTCAAACTGAGGAAGGTGTGATTAATTCCTTGATGGCTCAGAGGACTTACTCCATCTTTGCAGCAGGTAAATGGTGAGTTAGCTGTTTAATAAAGTATTTCCCTTTCATCATTGCTGTAAAGGATCCCTATTTGATCAGGACGATTGCTTTCCAATGATAAAAGTTTCTTAGATCATCACATGTTTTACATTTAATGCTAGAGCAATGCTTTGGGGTAAATTCAGCATCAAAATAAGCTTGTTTTCTCCCCTGCAGTTTTCCCATAACCATGTGTTTACTAGATATATTTTTTCCTGTTTTGCATCTATATTTTTCCTACTGCTTTTGCTCATCAAAAGTGCTCAGCAAATAAACAAGCATCCATCTTTCTTTCAAAGCCAAAAAGACTTCAGCAGCTAGAATCCCTTTGTGAAAATTGTTTCACTTTATCTTCTCCTTCTTTTTCTAGAAAACTACCACAGCAGGTAGCTACAATGTGTGCTTTTACAGACAGGATAATCTATCCATTCATCTCAGTTGCCTTTATAGATTCTTTTCTTTGTTGACCTGGGCTTTATCTTTAAAATGGATTCCCATAAACTGACTCTGTAGGACACTTTGTAGGTATTAATTATTCATATTTTATCACAATGAAATCCAAAGTAATTATGAATTCATGTGTCCTCACAACTACTGAGGCATCTTTATTTCAAGTACATTTACTTATTTATTTGTTAATTATGGACAAGGTTTTAGCATCTCAGCAATTAATTGGAATTTCTTGTTTTACATGATTTTTAAATTCTCTTATTTTAGAAACCCTTTCTATTCTAAAAAGAACCAACACAAAACCATCAGTCAGGGGAGAGACCAAAATCTCCTTCTCCATAGTGCATATTAAAACACAGATGTATTTATGGGCTTGTAACAGTCCATTTCCACTTTCTTCACTGGTAACTGCTTCCTCTTCTGATGCACTGATGCAGGTAGACTCAGGTTCTGCAGAGAATTCCACATCCTCTCAGAACACTTTTGGCTTTCTTTCACTGAATTTAATCTGCAAGCCTAAGTTTGTCTAATTAACTTATTGCCAGTTTGTCTTAGAAGTCTTCAATTCCTGGCAGAAACCACCCAAGTCTTCTCTGGGTTCCTGCCAGGACAGGTAGATTTTTATTCCTCTTCCTGCCTTGCAGCCATGTTCTGGACAATTTAAGGTGATAGGCCCCAAAGTACAGAGCCAGGCTGTAGCTCCCAATACTAAAGAAGTGAGGTTTTTTTCAAGTGTAGTAGCATGTCAGCAGCCAAACTGACTGGTTAAACCCCTGTCACACTTATCTGCTCAGCCTATGAGCTGTGCTCCTGAAGTAATGAATAAATCTCAATTTCCTTCCCAAGAAAATCATGTTTGGGTAGTAGCAGCGTACATTATTTAAGATGAGACAATACAAGTATTCTCCTCCAGGATATTAGAAACAGAAAATAATTTCAAGTGAAAATGTTTTTTTCTTTCTTCATGTTCCAAGTGAGTTCAAGGTTAATAGAAACTTTCAACTTATCTCCTCAGAAACTGGATTCACTCTGCTATTAATGTCACAATTTTTGACTTAGGTGGAGCCAAGAGGAGGTTTGTAGGCTATTTTCATTAGGGAGATAAATCAGTGATGGAGTGAAGTATTTATCATGTGCAATGCCTTTTATTTCCACATTATGGTTTTGTTCCCCTAGAAAGAAGGTGAATCCAGACCAGAAATAAACCCTCTCTTTGCTTGAAGTTCCAAGTCTCCTTTCAAGAACTGTGAACAAAAATGGTCTTCTTCCCTTTTCTTGCTTAAAATCTGTTTACATTGCTTCCCTGGTCTTATTTTGTAGTGTTTCTTTAGGTTGATGTTTCAGCACACACAGAAACATCTTATCTGAGCCCATAGCAGAACCTCCTATACAGGTTCCTTAAATCTCTTGCCCACGTGTCCTGTGCTGTAGGTGTGGCTGGTATTGCTTCAGCTGTCAGAAAGGCATGAGAACTGCATTTATTGTGAATGAAGCATGAATATTAATAAGCCCATAAGCTTCAATGACATTTCATTCAGTGACCAGCATGACATAATAATAAAAGATTCAAATCAGTTGCCAGAGATACAGAGCATTTTGAACCCACAAAGTTAATAAAAACAACACTACTAGGTCACAGTGGGCACAAAAGGGGTGGAAAAAACCCAACATGCATATTTTCAGAACAAACTCAATATAGACTGATCTCTGTCATTATTCTATTAGCATAATTTAAATCCCATGATGGAACCTTTACACCAACTAGTTTGACTAGTTTACTTCAAACCCACAGGTAAATTCTCATTCTTCTGAACATCCTTTCAATCAGAAAAGAACATTTTGTGAAATCTGTGAACATTATCAGTATCTCAACTCCAGAACTGAGAGTGAAAGCCTCACAGAAGAACACAGCATTACATCAACTGACTTTTTAAAAGTCAAGCTGGCAAAGCTGAGAGAGTCAAGTGAAGATGCTGACAAGGTTGTTTCACCAGTTTAAAAGAAGCAGCATCTCTCTGCAGTCAGTTGGAGTCTACTAGTGTCACCTTCAGTAATGTGAAGATCCTGCAAAGAGTGTGAACTCCCTTTCCAGAGAACAAAAAATAAGGATGAGCAGAGGAGAGAAAAGAAATACCCCTGAACAGACGGGAAGAGAAAAACAAGACTGGAAGAGGAATGCAGAGAATTGCTCACTATTCTTAACCCATCTGGAGGCAGGAAGAACCACTGGAATGGCTGTGAGTCCATTCTCATGAGCTGCATGTTAACAGCCTTAATGCAAAGACAGAACAAGGTCTTGGCTTTAATGCAGAAAGAATTTCTTGTCCATGAGTTGGGAATTCAGAATTCTAATTTGCTTCTCTAGGACAAAATAGTCTATACTTTGATTCAATGATTTGAAAATATTTGCTTTTCTGAATTTTCACAAATCCACTAATTTTTAGTTTATTAATAAGCAGAATCACATCTGCAGTTTGTGACAATAATTTGCAAGAAAAATCATTGCATTTAGCACATGGCAGATTGATTTCATGGCAGTCCTTTGGAAAATTAAGCTGCAAATGACGGGACCTTAAAGGATGGAAAGACAGACAGAAAAGAAAGATTCAAAGAGTTTCAGAAGCTCATCTTCCTTGAATGTTCTTGTGTGACCAAGCTGGTATGTGGCCTGACCTCAAAGCCTCCTCATACTCCCCCTGATGTGTGGTAATAAGGGATGGAAGCCAGCTTGAATTTTTTCTCTCATGAGATCAATCATTAACTCTTTGCATCAGTGAATCACCAACTGTAAAGAACACTGGTACTTTCACAACAATTAGGAATCTATCTGGAACATTCCAGCCTGGAAAATTCTCAATTTGTTCAATATGTGAAAAATATTAACTAATATGGCTTGGGCTATGTTTGGCTTTGGATCAGTGAATTCACACAGGACTTTACATTAAAGGCAATACGGATGGATAAGGCAAACGGGGAATTTTTTTAAACACTGAAGGAGATTTTTCTTCATTTGGTGTGACATGTTCTTCCTCTTTGTGCTCTCCAGTTGTAAGAGCTTTCATGATTAAGGCACTGGCTGTCACTATTGCTGTTTCATATTATCTTTCTGCTCCTAACTGAAATGAATGGGATGCACATTAAAACCATTCCTCAGCCTAGTTATTTAGAAGCCCCTAGCTTGCTAGCAGGAACTGGTAGCTATTCAGGCTGGTTTTGGAGAGAGGTTTGGTTTTGTCCGTTGTTGTTTGGGGTTTTTTATTATTTAAAATGTATTTTATGTACAGAAAAGAATCAAACCCTCACAGTGACAGTTCTTAAGCTTTTTACAATTATCTTCACATTTATAGACACTCAAGATGACATAGCCAGTTCAAAAAACAGCTTCTGGCTACCAATACTGACCTAGCATGGAAAAATCAATACAATTACAAAAGCAATTAAGCATGGCAAGCAAGGAATCAAGCCTTTGCTCAATCTAAAGTAATTTATATTAACACAAACATAACAGTCAAAAATACTCCTTTCTCATAGACTGATCCTAGTAAAATTGAACCTGCAACACATCAAGTCACAAAAACAACTGGGTGTGTGCCTCAAGTCACTTGGGTTAACAAAAGCACCTTCAAGACTCACGGTGCTGACACTGGGTTACAACAAATGTTAAAATGATGGGAATACAGACAGAGCAGAGAGATGGATTATTTAGGCAGCCTTGTGACTTGAGTGTATCTGGAGTTGCTTTGAGCAAGCATCAGTACTTTCTCAATTTAAAATACCAGAAAAATGCCCAGTAATGAATTAGCACATTGAGAATGCATGTGTGTGTTGGGAAAAAGCACATTGTATCTCTAACGTTTTCTGAAAACAGGAAAAAGCAAGGAAACTTCCCCTTCATACAGCATGCTCTCCACTAAACTAAAACATCTTTAGAGGGAAGAATTGGGAAGGCAGTAATTTAGATACACAGAGGACCAAGTACACAGGAAAATGACGGTAACTGACCCCCAAAGTCAGACTTAACTAGCCAGAAGATTTGCTGGCTCTTTCTACAAGCAATCAATTAAATGATCAGAAAACAGAACTCTGTAACAGAATAATTTCTTGAAAATATAATCACCTTTTATGCATTTTTCAGTGAAGAAATAGCTCACAGTGCCTTAACTAAGTATGCAGCCTCACTCTTCACATCTCATTGGAGAATTTGGCCACTAGGAACCACTTTTAAACCACAGCAGTGTTGTGGGATGTGTTGCAATCAGATGCAAACAATGAACTTGTGTTATGAGTACGTCTCCATTTTAGAAGAGCACAATATTGTTTGGCTTTATGAACACAGGAAAATTGAAATTATACATTCATAAAGCCTCTCTCTGGGTCAGAGCAGTTTTATGACTTTAATCATGAGGAGAAGAATTAGCACATTAAATGCTCAAAATAGCTCAGTGCACACTGTCTGTAGAAAAATGTAAATGAGTAAGACAAACTAACTCTAAAAACTGTATCTACCCACCCCCCCCCATAAAGCCACAGGACATTGGTACTTAAATTCAATTTCTTTCCTTGGGGTTAGACTGAGTACTATTTTACACAGAAAAAAAGTGCATAAAAATCATGGCATAACAGAAAGTAGTAATGAATAGGTAAGAAGATTCATTATTATTTTCTTGAAGAACTAAGTTTCCTTTCTATTTTACCAACTGCATTGAAAAAATAGTTAACAACATCGATTTGCAAATTTTTTTCTAAACCCAAAGAGCAAGACATTTTTTTTTATGCTGATAATAAATAGAATGTCCAAACCCCAGAAGTTCTGTGAGAAATAGAAATAAAGCATTTAGAAAGAAAGAAGAAAGCAAACTTCCATTACCAGACTTCAGGACTGACATTCCCCTTGCAAGGCAAAAAGCTGAAGAGGTTTTGTTCAATTGTATAATAATGGCATCAACAAACAGAAAAATGCAAAATTCCTAACTAAAATCCTGAATAAAAATGCAAAATAAGTTCTTCTCTCATTTATTTTGTGTCAAATGCATTAATCATCTGCAAGATAAGAAAGCCTGTAAGATGAGAACACATTTTGAAAATGTGCAAAACATCTGGAGACATGGCAAATGAGCAAAAAAAATGAATACCTGCACAAGCCCTGGAGGTATAATATTTGCTGCAAAGTTCTTGTATAGGTACCAACCCTTAAATGTCAGTTGGAATACAGTACATTTTGCTACCGACTCCACATTTTAAATTTACTAACTTATATAAAAATATTTCTCCCACATGTATCTGTCTGAAAAAGAGAATAATTTTATACTCTTAAATCTGATCATTTTTTCCCAGTTTTTCTGAACATTAATTTTCATGAGCTGTCCCTTTTGCAAGAGCCTCCTGATGCCCTCAAACTGTTTTGTCTTTGCACCTCAGCTTGTTCTTTTGTATGATATTACTAAATATATAAGGTTTTGCTTAATTTTTTTACCACAGCCTCAACATACTGCTAGTACAATGACAGCAAAGCAGTATAATTTTTCTGTAGGCTAAGAGTAGCCCTATCAGAGATCGTGTCCTTACTGCATAGATCTATCATTATGTCCACCTATTGCGTAGGGCAAATGTTTGGAAACCCCTAAGCAAGCACCACAGATTATCGAATGAATCTTTTCCAAATAGAGCTGTGTTTTCATAATTTCTATACTTTCAATTATTGTCACTATTTAGTCATCAGTCTGTAGTCACCATCACAACCAGTACTTTCAGATCCTCCAGCATCCTCCAGTCAGGCACCTCTTACAGTAACAGACAAAGGTGCTCAGCAGTTTTGTGGCCAAGGCCAGTAATTTTTTTACTTGCTAAAATTCAGATCCAAAACTTCAAAAGTGTAAAAAGCCACCAAGCAAATACTCAAATAAAAAATGAGGGGAGGGATTATAAGAATGTGTCCCTTTACTATCTCCTGTGTTTGCTGACTTCCACTGTGGTGCCAGGAAACAAGATGAAATCCAAAAGCGTTCCTGCACTGGTGTTAGTGGGTGGTGGATCGGTTCTTAAGTCCTCTTTCCCATTATGAGCTTTCCAAGTTCCAGTAGTACCAGTCAAACCAAATTTGACAATTAGGTCAAGGGTCTGCCTGTAAGTGCTAAAGTTTGATGAGCCTGAAAGCCCTATTTTAGCTTCATAGAGTTCCATCTCCTCCAAGCAAACCTCCAAAAAGAATTCTGTGTGTTTGTCCTCACTGAAATGTAACTTGAGCTCATGGTTCAACAGTCATTAGTACCAGATTTGAGCAGTGCAGAATTACAAAGAACTACAAACTGCCTCTTGATCAAGTGCAGACAAAGCACTTAGTAAAACTATCCAGTGTGTCCAAAGCAGGAACATACCAAACTTCATGGGTTCGCACCAATTTTCGGAGAATGGAAAATACTTGATCTGATGTCGAGTGATGACAATGACACTTTGTTACTCATTAAAACTTTCTGAATAAAAGAACAAAGAGACTGACTTTATACCAAGTCAATGTGTTTTGCTTCATCTGCCTGCAGCATTTTGTTTCAGTATTAGGATCAAAAAGTTGGGGTTTGGGTACTATTGAAACATGGCCTGGATCAGAAGCTGATTCTTGTTTATGCATAAAACTGTTAAGTCAAATGTGGCGTTCTGAACTACTGAGACGGCCACTGCACATATGGTCACAGCCCAAAGTATCAGTGCTTGGCAGTCATGCTGAAAATGCAGTCAGTGCTTCTAACTAAAGGGTTATTCATAATGTGACTTTAACAGCATCTTTGGTCAAGTCAAAGACAACACTTTTTGCTCAGACATAAAATCATCGTGTAATTCTAATGACTCACGGGGAATTTACAGCCTGGTTATCTTTCAAATTTTGTTAAACAAATGTTGCTAATAAGCAGCAGGAACATTATTTGAATGACTATATAAGAAATGGCTATTGTGAGGCATTTTGATTATTTTTTTTCTTTTTTTTCCTTTCTCTTAGCAATAGAGGAAACAAACATACAGAATACTCGAGATAACTACAGATCTGAAGCTTTATGTCTTGTTGAGCCTACACAGTTAATAGCACTTCTAAGCAGATAAAACTGGAGTAAGAAATACCTAAAAGAGTAAAACTGGAGTAAGAAATACCTAAAAGAGTTAAGCTGGAGTTTTGAAATGTTTTCTACCAGGGAGAATAGTAACATACCCTTTAAAGGTTCCCTTGAGGGTTTCTAATGAAATTAGAATGAGAATTTTTACAGTGACATAATGTATACTAAATACAGTGTATTGAAATTAACGTATTTCAATACTTTAAAATTAGTGTAAGTGGGATAATTTTGATGATAATGTTTTCTGTTATGGATATTGCTTGTTTCCACAAACCAAAAAAATAATACATTGTTTCACTTTCAGGATCTTACTCATAACTGCAATACTGCAATTAGTGTTTTGGTGGTTTTTAGAGTGTTTCTGGGTTTCCTCAAAATTTAATGTATTAGCTATGTCTGAGACAATGGTGACCCTTTTACCAGTATTTAATGCAGTTTATATTCCAAAGCAATAGTTCCTAGTTCAGGTATTTTAAAGCTTTCAAAAAAGCTTTTTTTTTTTTTTTTAAGTTAGGAAAATGTCTTGTAAACAGAGACATGGGACTTCCGAACAAGGCAAAGCTATTGTGCAAGCTTTTTCCTGGTCTGTGTGACTATCCTCACTTTGTGAGTGTGTTCCACCTCAGCTATGGAGGGATATCAAAAACATGCTTTTCTTCTGTTCACGTAACTTTCAACCTATTTAAATGGATTTTAATATTTATGTTACACATCCAGTGGAATAGTATTTGGATGCCTGTAGCTAATTTGCTACGGAAATCCTTTCTAATTGAATGCCCTGGTGTTCAAGAATATCAGTAAAACACATCTTTTCATGTGTGTTTGCATATAATTCTATAATTTCACGTTGCACTTCTGAAAGGGAGTTCTTTGCTCCTCAGATTCAGATTAAAGAAAGATTAATCAAAAGTTCTGGACTTTTTTTTTTAAAATACACCATCTCTGGGATTTGAGAACGTCTGAGGATTTCAAGTAATACCAATATTTACTGTCTTCCTGTACAACTGTAGAAGAGAATACCACATAAAAGTGAGGGATAACCGAGCAAAGGACTTTGCCAGTTTTTCATAGCAGAAAACTCAGAATTCAAGAAGAAAGAGCTTCTATAGAATAGAAAAGGTTAAAAAAATTTAAGAGCACATTACTTCCCTGCTCACAAGCACCAAGACAAAATCTATAAATAGCTTTAAATATAAATTAAAACAAGTTTCATGCTAAGATATCAGAAATCGTGATTTATTTTCTCAAAGACTTTATACTCACAATCTCATCTCCTGGCAACCAATATCCTTCTTGTTCAATACCAGCTTTTGACCCTTTACACCCCACCGTCAGGGTTTCCACAATGAGACCATCCTTGACTGCTAAACTCAGCTGACGTGTGGTTTCTTTTGGATGCATACCATGGACTCGAGACATATACCTGCACACAAAGCACAGAAGTCTTTTAGTGTTAGTTTTAAATTATAAAATGTGTCAGCAAAATATACACATTTTCAGATGAGTTAAAATAATACACAGTCTAAGTTTTAGATTGTTTTTAAACATTCAAAATCTATGTAACTTCCCACTTTACTTCAAATCAGCTTTTTTCCCCTTGCAGCTATCATGTACACACTTAGACAAGTAGTAGCACAGTAATCTTCCACCAAAAAAAATCCCAAAATTAACACATACGCTGTTTGGGCTTGTCTCTACCACATCCATTTGTGCCCTTTAAATTACCTTAAACTTGCATTTCTCTAACACTTCCTATAGCATACACACTACAGAATGTACCAATGAATCTTTGTGATGCTTGTGTGTACAACACATTTACAAAAAATGTGTAATTTGTATATCACATATGAAAACCCAACAGCTCAAGTTACTGTGCTAAGTGGTTTTTCTCATTTTCTTGAGACAACCACAATGATCACACTGTGACAAACTGCTTTGGTGAGAAAAAAACATATGTAGCCTTAACTGTGTATATACACGATATTCAGCTGTGTAACGTTGACCTTTACGCAGTATAATTTCCTTCTAGGCCAACACCAAATATTAACTTGGAGTAAACAACTTAAAATTATCTTCTCTCAAATAAAGATGACCTCTCTGCCTTAAGATCATTACAATTCAGGTTTTTTTAACAAAATCCTGAGACCATATCTAGGAGTTGCTGCACACAGAGAGCTGCAATCGCATGCCATCACCAGATAAGTGAATTGACTTGGAACCAATTATTTTGTGGACAATATTTTCCTAGTTACAGATCTCTTAAAGTTACAGAGCTAACTGAATTTCTCTCAATTTTTGTTTCTCCAGGTACTCTGTCTTTACCTGTTTCCTAAGAGAGAAATCTGTAATTTGCCTGCTTTAAGACAAAGCTGACAGCTACAGTATCCTCTCATTCCTGCTTCATAATGAATTCCAGCAACCATGACTCCTTTGTGGCTGTCATCACAAACACCTTCACAAAAAATGTAATTATGATCACGAGCAAACTCAAGAAAGATTTATTTTAAAGCAGTAGCATTGCATGAAAAAAGATACTTAAATCAGTTCAGATTTTTTTTTTAATAACATGGCTGTCAGGAATTTTTAATGCCTTAGAAGTTATAAACTTACAATAAGGAGTGAAGACCATTCTAATGGTCAAGTCTTCAATCAACCCCTCTCTTCAAAATTTGCCTTTCAAACTTTTTACTGTTTTGGTTGAACAAAGGTCTTTTCCTTTCCTCCTTTCTCGCTCAAGCTTTTGCTGGAACTGGTTCATGCTAATCTAATATTTTTGTTTTGCTCTAAACTGTATATAAAACCATATAGCAGATTTCTGACTGAGTGGAAGTATTACTAAGGGTATAGTAAATTATACAATAATCAGAGCAGCACAGGACATTTATAAATTTCTGCTTGGTATCAGAGGCATTTACATAAATGAAGCATATTTGCAGGATCTTGGGTTTTATTTTTTTTAGGATAAAAACTCTTAGAGGCAGATGCTGCCATTTACCATACTTTACAAAGTCTGCCACAACATAGTCCAAGCCTGATTGGTGTGTGCAAGCTAGCACTGTCTAAATAGTAAGTAATTCATACAGAAAGAACAATATTCTGTGCAAGTTTGTGTTTCAAGCTAATATATATGAACATTCTGGTGGTTTGCACATAGGGGCAAGGGCCAAAATCAGAGGATAAGGCCCTTCAGTTCTATATCACCCTGGGTGGATGCTCATCTGCCAAACCTGATCCCTCTCTACTTTTACAGAAACCAAAACTCAATATGAGTCTTGGGTTTTATGAGATGAAACACCACAAATTACTTTTCCAAGTTCTCCAACTTCCAAGGTCTGAAACAGGCAGAGACTCAAGTCTACTTACTTCACTTTTAAACAGAGGGCAAGTGAACACCACTGGTCTGTGGAAGCATAAAGTGCTGAAGCTTTAAAGCCACAAGAAAGCAACTAATTTGATGTTACATGTATTTCATGTGTGTGCACATATGCACATATTTATGCAAACACAACTAGCTTTTTTAAGTGCAAATTATCTTCGTCAACATTCTGCAATGTTATTCTTTTTTCAGCAAATTTCCATTTTTAACTCAGTACTAACAACCTCCCCAACAGAGCCATAGCATTCATGTGTCTGTAATTAATTCAAGTCCTTAATAGGTCTCAAAATACAGAGAATAGGCTAACTATCATTCTTCCCATTTTACTGACAGAACAAATCAGACTCTGAGCACAGAAGTGATTTCCCTGCACTTATAAGGGGGGCTGCTATAGGTCTGAGAACAGAAATCAAGTATTAACCCAGTGCCATAACCCTCAGGGTATCCTGCTGAAGAATCCATGTATCTTGCACTGCATCATCCCTAGCTGCAGAAACACAGTCCAACCAAATTCTTAAATGTAAGCTACAGGTTTTGTGATTTCTCACTCATATCTCTGAACAGAACAGATATATAATATCAACCAAAAAGCCTTAAACCAACTGTAATCAGCTAAGGGGTTTAATCTGCCTATTTCCACTGTGGCAGGTTGTGCACTAGTGAAAAGGAGCACAAGGCTCAGAATCGCCCATTTCTCAAATCCAACCTGTGTTCTCAACCAGAGTGAAAGTACTGCTACCAACTAAACTATCTCCCCATTTTCTCCAGCTGTAAATCAGGAGTAATAAGTCCCCAGTGGCTTTTTGAAGAATACTTTAGTCAATGTTCAGACTCTGCCACTGGAGAGCCACAAGGGCTATGTTTTCTATTTTAAAAATAAAATGCTATCAGCTTTCATAGGAAAGCACACACATGTAGAGAGAATGGTTTAACTTCAAAGAGTAGAACTGCTGTTAGAAAAGTGCACCCCCCCCAGATTTTTACTTTATTAAAACCTGGGAAGTGTACATGGCTAGATATTCACAAAAACTAAAAACCAACACTCTAGGGTTTGGATGAAAACTTATCTTGTTTCTTTTCAGCCACAAGGACAGCAGGTAAGCAAAGAAGTGACTACGGCACAGGACTCAAATCAGAAAAGATAGTTAAAGTTCTTTAATACGGAAATGTGAAAAAACTGTCACGATGTGAAAAATGCTGAAAACACAGAGCATGATGTTTGGAGTCCCAACTACTACATCAGCCTCATTACTGGATCAGAAAAAACAATATTGAAATGCCTTTGTGCGGAAGTGACACCACTAATCCAGGGAGTGCAAGTCTTTTCCTGGCACTGCATGCACTGAAGCATCTGGCACCAACAAGTTAAAAAACAAGTACGGGAGATAAAGCAATCCCTGACTGCTGTTTTCAACAAAAGCTGATTAGCCTTACCTTGGAGACAGGGAGTTGAAGGAATACTGGTTTGTTATGCTCTTGCCCAGTCCTTCATATCAACAGATTTGGGAGTGTAATACAACCCAGCCACAAGAAGTAAAGCAAATACACTCATATGAATGAGAATAAGGCACAGAGACAAAGTAAAATCCTCTAAATCAGCAAACCAGTCCTAATCAGATAGGGGGCTGAAGAAACCATTTCAAAATACAATTTAACTGTGCTAATCCGTACTATATAAAATGAGGGTCTGTCTGATGAAAAGTGGAGGTTAGGCCTGATAATCTGCATGTCAAATTCAAAATCTCACCAAATGAGGCTGCCTGTCTGCACAATACAGAAGCAACTGAACTGCTGCTGAAAATTAGAGTGTTTATAGGTCAGTATTTTCTCCATTTATAAACTGGCAGTGCATACCTCTTTGGCATTAGCATAGAAGAATCTAGCAAATCTAGCAAAATTACAGTTTTTGTAACCAACTTTTAAGGGCATGTTTTCAATTACTGCAACTCCACTTGGAAGGCAAAGGCTAAGGATCTTTAGCATGTAGTTTGTTCATTAGCACCCTTAAGCAAACCTCATTGCCATACCATCAAATGTATATTTAAATGTGGTGACCTTCAGAAACAAGATACTACCAACAGAATCAGGTAGATGCACATGTGCACACACCTAATATATGTGTGCATCTGTCTGATGAGAAAAGAAAACCTTTAGAGGAGAGTCATAGAAGATAATCATTAATAGATTCATAGATTGTATATGTATGTGATGTTCATCTGTATTTAGTACACAAAGTACCAATCAGAGAAGTATGAAACAACAATTTCAAACCTCTTTGGCACTGCAGATGAACAGCAGTCAACTGTAAATAACAATAAAATATCGTCATATTCTTCTGTTTATATTATTATGTTATTACTGTTACCCATCCTAAAATCTTGACCACCTCTCAGACACCACAGGGACAGCCCAGTGGGTCGGCACATGTGGAAATGGGGGCCTCCAGCAGTTCTCAGAGGGCCCACACAGCACACCCCACCTGAGCCATGCTGAATGCTGGAGAGGAAAGGATGCAGGGAAACCTGGTACAGACCTTCCAGACTCTCCCTCCTCCACGGCAGCAAAATCTCCTGTAACTCATGGCACTACCAATTGACAACTGGATCTCGCCACCTCCCTTTGCTGAACAAACTGGACCACAGGAGTACCTGATCCACCTCTAAACCACCCACCTGCCCAATATATAGGACATTACAGAAGCACCAAAGTCTGTCAGTGTACCACCAATTCACTCCTAAAACTTCAAAATACTTTTCTCAAATTAGCCAGTGTCCATGATGTCTTTCTATTAAAAATCTACATCTAATATATGTGCTTCATAACACACCTTCAGACTAAAGGAAAAGTTTGGTTTGATCTGAGGGGTGTGGAGGAAGCAGACTCTAAAGCTGTGATCACCATGGGAGCAAAACAGACACAGAAGTAGCCAGCACTTGCAGGGGATCAGATGGTGAACTTTTCACCTACAGCTGTCACACAGCTCACAACTCCTGCTTGGTGCTCTGCAAGACACAGCATGAAGCCAAACCCGGTCCCAAAGAGTTTAATCTATATAGGTACAAAACAGAGCACACAAAATAGCTAGCTCTGCTCCCAAAGAGTCCTCTTGAAGGC
The DNA here is from genome assembly GCA_013397815.1 of Aleadryas rufinucha. NCBI lineage: Eukaryota > Metazoa > Chordata > Aves > Passeriformes > Aleadryas > Aleadryas rufinucha. Next base: position 168,670 of record VZTH01017345.1, on the reverse strand, counting down.
ATCTCTGGTCTACTGAGAGGCAGCAAATGGGCACTGCTGTACTGTGGCCCAAATAAGAAAGCTGTGCAGAGAAGCAAGGAAGGAAGGTTATTTAAGGTAGGAAGTTTATACAGGTATTTAAAAAAAAAAAATCAGTTTTTCTGAACTCATATGGAATTGCATTTTCAGCCACTTGAACTCAATCAAAAGAAAATAACTGAAAAAAATGTTACAGCAAGCGTATCTGTACAAGACTGAAATAAAATACATATCACAAATAGCTGCAAAAATACAACAGTGTGGCAAGTGTAGGTAGATGTTAACTTTCATGGCAAACACTGTAATCTTGGTCTGATCAATTATCTCTCTCTATGTTGGATGCCTCCACCTGCCCCAATGAAAAGGGAAGTAGCAGCCTGCAGCTGCCAGCAGACTATCTGCTGAGCAACTCATCCAGGGACGAGTTGAGAACTGATAAATTTGAGGCCTGATAAAATGAGATCTGATAAAATTGAGATCTGAGAAAATACAGCAAATCCCATTAAACTCAACTGAAAGTCTGCCATTAATTTTAAATGTTACCTACAGGTACATAAAAATGTCCTAGATTCAGGGACAGACCTTAAGGAATAATACATAGAATAGAAGGAAAGCAGCCAAAAATCTGGTTTGAGTTTTACATCGTCTTCCTACCTCTAGTGAAAAGTGATGCCTTTTGCCTCAGTTTCAGGGCATGACAGCTATTTTATAGAAGGCTCATACATTTCTTTTAAGATCTCTTTTTAAATATAATTTGCAAAGAATAGGCCACTTGGTCATACTGAAAGTAAAAGTAGAAGAGAAGGCTGTGATTGATTTATTCTTTTTTAACAAATACAGCTACATGGCATAAGAACTTCAAACACACAGGCCCAGATCTCGGGAATGCATCAGCTCTCCCTGTGGAAAGCCAGGTGAAGGTCTGTGCTCACAGCTGTATCTCCAGGTCTCAGCTCTGAAGCTCAGGTTGCCTGCTCCCACCATGTAGCCCTATGGTACCAATCAACTCCCATAAAACACAGCCTAAACATTATGGGTATTTGACACATATATTCCCTGCTTGCCAGAAATTGAGAGCTGAAGACAACACAGACACACAGAGGAAGTGGATCTGGGTACAGCAGGGACATAGCAGCTCGCTTTTGTTTTCTAGGACACTTTCTGATGTGTTTACACTTTCTGAATTTTCAGTTATGGATTCTATTCACTAAGATAAACACAACCACGGCACAATGTTCTTCCTCTGTATTTGCATTCCACAATGAGATGCAGGTATATGAACAGGCTGCATTTAATTTCCACTGCACTCCACATACCAACAGCACGTGCACAGACCACGCAGCCACTGACAGTGCTGCTGCCTCTGCAGTAAAATACTTCTTACATGATCCACAATTTATGCAGTCCAAAATTCCAGGAATTACAGAGGACTCATCCATTTACTTTTCCCTCTGACATCAGTATCTGCAACATTCATTTTGAAGACATATATACTATCCAAGCAGGAAATGTTTTAAAAGTTTGTTTCATCTCTCCTTTGTAGACAAGAAATTCAGAATTTGCATGAATATAGAATCAAATTTTGTGCAGTGTTTTTATTAAAAAAGAACGCATAAACTTGATAGTGAAACAGTGAAATCCAGTAGTTCAGCTAAATTCAGATCTGCCTGATGTTTGTGCTGCTGCTGCTGAAAGGAAGTTAAGGAATGATCTTCTTTGTGCCTGCTTTAGATACCCCAGGCACCATGCATGCACCTATAATGGCAATCACCTGGGTCATTTCTGTAAAAAGCACAGTAATGTTAACCTAGGTAACCTGATTCAGTAATTGAAACTCCCACTCATACAACTTCACTATACACTTTAGATTGTGTAACCCACCAGCATGACCATGAAAAACAAGTAATTTAGGCGCCAAGCTATTCAACCCCTATCCAGAAAAATCTCCCCACCACCTTCTTATGGAGTAACCTATCTAAAAAAGGACTCTACTCCCATTTTTCCAACCTAAAAACCTGTATGTGACACTGCTGGTAATGTACATGTGTGTGCACTGAGCACGACTGCAAACAAGCACTAATCATTCGGGGGCACTGCATGCACAGGTGCAACTGTTCAGGTATCTGCAGGGCCACTGTTCCATCCTGCTCTTGTCTCTGGATGCACAGAAGAGACAAACAAGTATTCCATGACTCAGAATGTAACATCCTAGCTAATACCTTGCAAATGAAATATTTAGTCAGCTCCTACTGAACATCTCAATTCAAAACATGTTAAAAAAATAAAGATTTGAATACTTTCATGATTCAGTTCTTTAGAGCTTTCTATCTAATTTCCATTCTTATCTGGGTCAAAACCTTTTTCTTTCTGTTTTTGGGGGTGGTTTTTTGTGTGTGGTTTTTTTTTTGGTTAGATTACTTTTAGTCTAGCTGAGTTTCAAAATCATCACTCTGTCACACAAATGTTCACCTTATTACCATCTAGGGAACAGCACAACGGCTGGAAAAGCCATCAGGGCAGGGCTGCTGCTCTTGGTGATGATATTGTTTATATGAATGGGAATATGAAACCACAGCCTAAAATAGATGGTATGAGTAGTGCTTTGGAGATCATTCTCTCTCCACTGATTACAGAGAAAGCCTTGATGAGCACTTCAGGTCAGATAACAAGCTGTTAAATGGCCATGTCCCACTCATTTTTATCTCTTACTTCTAATAGAAAGTCACATTTATTTACAGCAAAGAAACCAAATATAAGCTAGAAGTTTCACTTTCAAATATTACAATGATGTTATGATTTGAGCAAAAAACATAATGGTCATGACATAAAAATTGGTTTGCTTTTAATAATTAGAAATAAAATTAGCCTTTTATGTATTTTTCTGTGTAAACTTACACAATTTCAATATAAATATTAATAGAAGTATGGAGTACATGAAAATGGGGACAGTGATTTTCAAATCAGTTCCATCCTTTTCCTTCTCAATATTCCTACTGCAGCTCATAGTTTGTATGTATTGTATTAAACATTGAATATTACCACTTTTATAGCAATACTCAATAAGGAGAGTTTAAATGAGTATGCACTTATTAACAAACATCAAACAAGGAGTATGGCTGCTGTTAATAACAATGGGTTTGTGCTGCTTGTGTGAATCACTTTATTTACCATACTCATACTCAGCCCAGAGATGACTTCACCTACTGAATCAATGAAGAACATTGACCTCTGAGACAGAAAAAGAAAAATGCCACACTAGCAATACCATGTAAGAGCATTCCTAAGAGAAGAATTATTAGATAAGGAACATTGATCAAGCAAAATTCATCAGAACATCTGAGCACCTATTTATTTTTTGCAGAATGAACTGTAGGAACAAGATGTGTATGCAGCAATATTTCTGATCAAAGCAAATACACAAAAAATTCTACCTCAAGCTCTAGTCCTCAACAAAACAACCATTTCTGCTAAACCCTTACAGGTGTAATGGTTGCACAGCCAGGTGCAGCACCCTCTCCATTCCCTGTATTCTGCATAAAGCAGGGAAAAAAGGCAGCAAGGCTGGAGCAATCTGTCAGACTCCTGGTGAAGAGTTTTCCACACCAGGCACTGAATTAGTCTTTGACAGCCAGCACTGGAAAGCAGACCCAGCAATTTAGGAAGCAAGAGGGGACAATGTCTCAGTACCAAGTTGAAGGAAAAACCATCCCTAAGAAATTACAAATTACACTGTTTAATACACATGGACTTCTTTTTAGGTATTCCTCTAACCAGTTTAATTAATGTGATTAAATAGAATTGTCACACAAATTGAAGAAATAAGCTGTATCAATAAAAGAGCTTGATGGGAAAAAGAGTAATTATTAATATACATTATAAACTCCAGATAATACTTCAAGCAAATCTGCTAATTTAGCAATTTTAATTCCACTATGACTCAGAGCAAATGCAGATAGCCTTTCTTTATAGCCTTTTTTCAAGAAAAGTTTACATTTTTTCCTGCAATCCCTGTTTCCACTCTCCTTAGCCAAGTAGTCTAAAGGCAGCTCTTAAAATGGACCATATGAGCAATATTAAAATTAAATATCCAAACCAAAAAATCATTTAAAAATCATGAACACAATCAAGATTAAGCACCCTGTAAACAGATAGGTAAAAGCTGTATGATGAATATATCTATCTACAGGGAACACAGGTGAAATTTAATGAACATATGCCATTGTGAACACCCCTTGTGCAATTAAATCACAATCTGGCATTCTTTCTTAAGAGTTTTATAAAATATGAATGTTTAGCTTAGTTCCTCACTTTTCTTTCAACTTTTTTTTAATCTGGGTATTAAAAATTGTTATTAGCTTGGTGACTATTACATCATTGGCCAGTCACAGTACAAATTTACAAGCAAAATTGTGTATCAGTTATGATGCAATAGCAGGTGAGAACCCCTGTACTTTCCTGCACATATGCAGTTCTCAGTGTTCTTTCTGTTACTTTATAGAATATAACTGAGCTTTTGAAAATATAAAACAAATTTAACCTGAATCCATCATTTAACCTCATTGCAAAGCCATCAGTATAAAAAATTAATGTGTCAAACAAGTCAAGCATTTTGGTGTCTGGCACATTTCTCTGCAATGTATTGCTATGCTTGTAACTGCTAGTTATGCACCTGTAATACAATTTTTATATATGACCAAAGTAGTACTTGTACTAAAAATTTTGTTATTAGGGAATCAAATGATCATTTTTAGACTGGTTTTTGTTTTATTAATATAATGACTTTTAACTAAATCAGTCAAGAAACAGCTGAAAAAGCAGAAAAGACTTTTGTTTTCTGCAGTATGATCTCTGACTAAGGATTTACAAGCGTTAAAACTCTAAACTCAGTTCATTCTCTGGATTCAACACAAAAATAGTGTTCTGAAAACAGAAAAATCCCACACTTGTTTGGAGCTTAAAGAAGTAGCTGAAGTTCATCATGAGAAACAGAGAAGGAAAGTAAAAGAAATTACAAAGGAGATTGACATAGAGGAGTCAGACAGAAGAAGGCACCTTGTCTTTACCTGTAACAGAAAACACATGAGGAGGTATTGGAAACTAAGAGTTTTCTACCCTGTCACCACCTGGTGATGCATTCTGTAATGCATATTATCTATAATTCTGCCAGTCCAATAGCAACTGAACTCAGTTTTCTCAGAGGTGAGCACTCACTAGACAGGCTGCCTCTGGAAGCAGCTATGTGGACTGTTGAGGAAGTATTATGCTTTTTATTGCCAGACCTTGTACTCCACACTTCTGCTTACCCTTGCATAATCAGGAATTGCTATTACACTGCATGCACAGAAAACAACTTCAGTGTACTGGCCAGGATTTCAATAACACTGTTTGCTTCAAATAGTCACATTTAAAACATACGAATATGATGTACAGACATAGGAAAGGAGACAGGAACTCTGGTAAAAAGTGAACTCAAGTGACCACTGCATTCTCCTGCATAACAGGAGATGTTCTACTTCAAACAGTTGCTTTTAGAAAAGCCTGCTCTCCATTCAGCAAGAAAAAGACAGATATTTTAGGGGAATGGCTTGACAAAGGATAAGAAACCAACAAAGCAAAAAAAATCCCATTTCTAAGCATTTATTTCAATCAAAGAAATATCACATGCTACAATACTTCTTCTGCTCATGCAAAGTTTAGCAACAGGGTTATCTAGTTATAAATCCAGAGTCATCTGCTCTTCTAATCCTTCCTATGGCTTACTATTTTTGTTTATGCATGACTATTTAGTTGCAACAAGCAGAATACTAGGAAGATTTAAATTTTCATCAAGAGTACTATAAATAGTAACAGATATTTTTTCTAGTAAGTTTCTAAGCTTCAAATAAACAATTCTGAAAGAATCTTGTTCTTCCAACTTTTTTCTTGCCACTTCACCGCATATTCTTATTTATATACTTGTGTGATTATTCTCTATCCATTCAATTGCTCATTTTCTTATTTATACTCTGTTGTGTTTATTCTGTACCTGAGAATAAATTTCTCATTCTCAACTTTACTTTAATCACTACTTCTATAAATTGTTTTCTGTTAAAGTAGACAGCCTAGAAAGAGAACAGCAAAAGAAGTAAGGCAACAAAATCAGATATATGAGCTTCAACTCTTCTCAGACATTGACTAGAGAAATTCCAAAGACTGATACTTGGAGAAGAAATCCCCCTCCTAGGTCCAAATGTCAAACTGAGAGGGTCACATACTCAATCTACAACTATTAGCAACTCCATCTCAACTGTGGGACCAGAAAATCTCATTATTTTACAGTAATCTTTCATACTGAGTAATTCTTTTCTGGCATGCTATCCCATCAACGCTGATTAATGTCAGCCTGCACAGAGCTAAGAGAATCTACTCTACACTGGCTTGGGATCTGCTCATTTCTGTTTGATGTTCTGACTTGGCTGCACCTACATTAAATTACAATATAGCAGGAATGAATCAACAGAACAAATACAGGAAAAACAGCTGTGACCATTTAGGGACCTGGTACTGGACCATCCTTTTTAAAGCCAATTAAAAAAGATTAAAGTCTTTGTATCTATTAATGAAAAACCAATATTTTTTTGTATCACCAATGGGGTAAAACAGCTTTCTGATTGATGAAACAGATAGTTTCAGTATCACTTTATTTGAAAATAATATAAAGCATCCAATTTCAGCATTACCAGTTTTATCCTAGCCAGTGGTCTGTCCATCAGCTTCATCCCCCCAAAGTTGTGATACCCCTACCCTGTGTCCTGTGGCCACTCTTGCTTTCATTCCCAAACTAACTTATTCTCAGGCTCCATTCTGGAGAAAGACAAGTTCTTCCTGCAGGGAAAAAACAAGGCATGGCCCAGGGGTTGGTCTGCTCCTGACAGAGAGCACAAATGTAAACCATGCCAACAGTGGCTCCCTCTGCCAAGGGAGGGCACCCAACCCTGTTGCAGCACGCTGTGTGTCCTCAGACGCCTCCACGTCGTGCCCAGCGGCGAACTATCGTGTCTCTATCTTCAGGTTTCAAGAATAGCATTGCTGTGGGCTGTGTTATTTTTGGCGCTTAGAACCGAAGAACCACACACACACACACAAAACAAACAAAGAATATGTCAGGGCCAAAGAAACACCCTACGAGCCAAAGGCAACGAGGTGTAGCCCCAGCATAACTGCTCTGAGGGTGCCAGGGCATTCCCTGTCACGGTACACAAGATGGTATAGACACAGCCTATACAAGAGGCAGAGAGATGCTAATCAACTTAATTAATCATGAAATGCAACAACGGGAGAGAAAAAAATTCATGAGGAGGGATGCACGGAAGAAAATAATTATATTTTGGTTCTTTGCATTAGTCTTCATGGAACAGTTTAGAAAACAGAAAAATTATCTTTTTACAATGAAAAAATCTTGAAAGCTGCCAATAATAGTTCTAGAATACCAGACTTGCCAACTGGGTATGTTAATAACATTAACTTAATAGCTAATGAACTATGAACTAATCATAAAGATCATGAAATGTTCATATATTGCTACTGAGGAAACCAAATATTTTGTGAGAAAAGGGGTATATATTTAATTAATAGTTAATTAAATCTTAGGAGTCCAATTACCTGTAAGGGAATTATGAAGAAAAGACTATAAAAGGAACTGGAAGATTGGAATAGCCAAAAAAAGAGAACTTTAAAAACATGTCTGTTACAGAAATACTTACCAATCTGCTATGCAACTAAATGTCAATAATTTATCCCACTCATCTAAACATGCATGCCTTTTTCCCAGTGTACTTTAAGGCATTTTATTCCATAGAATCAATTCTTGAGGTAACCCCAAAACCAGAACAGATGGAAGATAATGAGGAAAAAACAGGAAGTCAAAGCACAGTTATAATTTTTAACACACTTTTAGGGATGAACAATTTTTCAGGCTGCACTCTTGACAGAGAATTCATAGGATATGGGAAGCCATTTCTTCACTAGTGCCTACAGCATAACTAATACCAATAATGCTCATCTAAATAATTGATATACTAGGGTCAATTATCCCAATATCAGTTCTAGACAGAAAAAGAAGTCATATTTCTTGATAAATACCTCTTAGAAATGTAATTTTGTTATTAAGAAATGTGGTGGTTTAGAAATATTAGCTATTTCTTGTAGTCAAATTTTAAACTATTGCAATTCATTGACTGGAGATACACTGTGACAATATAAGCCAGGTGAGAATATTTATTTTCCATACCTTTACAGAAATATTACTACTGCCTTCAAGTGAGCTCTATCATTAGATAAAAATGCATTGAATATACTGAAGCTTATGTACAAAGATAGGAACTTAAACATATATTTTAAAGCTCTCTTCCAAAGGTAGTTTGCATTCAAAGAACTAATTCCTTTAAATTCATGTCACTCTTGCTTCTTGTTAGTTTTGGTTTTCAGTCCTTCATTCAGTTTTCAAGTTACTGAAGAATGCTTCTCTCCAACCCATGAAAAGTGCATTTCCAACTATAATGTACCCTCACAGGCAGTCAATAAAACTGCAGAATCCCTTTCATATGATGATTTGTTGAAGGTTTTTTCCTGAGACTTTGAGTCTCCGCAGCGTGGTCTCTTCCCCATCAATGCCTTAAGTATTTATATAATACCCCAATTAACTGTCATATTCTTGCCATTTTTACAACCACATATTTTTAATTCTTTACAAAACAGACACCTTTCTTGTGTTTCTTATTACTTCTCTGCATGCAATGACTTTTCTAAAAAAACTGCCAAAAGTTCAAAAAGCTTACTAATTAATTTCTTAAAGGCTCTAACTTGCATACTCAAACTTTCCAAGTGACTCTTCCCTTGATGTAAGACAGTTTTCAATCACTTCTAATCACGCATTTTTCTGTTCTTGCCTTTCCCCCTCATCAATTTAAAAAGCAAAGCATACTTGATCTAGTCTACTTTTAATTAAAGGGCCTCTTTCCTTATAGGTTTTTCCTGATAATATCAGAAGTACCTTCTAGTGCTCTTGGCTCCTCCTACACTATCCTCCCACTCTCATGTTCTCTACAGAAAATGCGTGCCTAGTTCTGTAGATTTTTTTTGCATGCTCTCCATTGACAGTACCTCCTGGAAGTCTTCCTTTACCCAAGTAATCTTCTAACAATTATACTTAAAGTGCACAGGTAACAATTTGCATACTTGCATGTGTTATATAAATTTGTCTGTTCTACATATTGAGTTGAAACAGTTCATAATCTACAAACAATGAATCCTCTTTTTATATTACCAATATTTCCTCCCTGGTCATCAAAAGTAAGTGTTCCTTGAGATGTACAGTGTCTCCCACTCAGCACCAGAAGACTAAGAAAAGTAAGAATTAAATTAAATTAAATTAACAAGAATATATAAAGGAGAGGGAGACAACCATGCTGAACTGCACATTAGGAGAAAAGCCAACAAATAGATTTGCTTAAAAGTAACAAACCATCTAATGAAGAAAGCAACAGTTCTTCATAGCAATTGCTATAAAGGTGGTTGGACTAACAGGTCACAAAAGACACAGGACAACTTGTCTCTAGCAGCAAATGAATGCTCAAACCAGGAGAAAAGAAAATCCATTCAAAAACCAAATCATGAATCATCTTTTCAACATGTGAAGTTGTCTGAAAGTACCCATTTGTCATCCACTCTATGACACATAGGAAGGCTGTTACTTACCTTAAACATGGATATATAACAAAAAAATATTCTCTTGCTGTTTTTCTGTCTCCTCACTCAGGAATATGACATGCTTCCATAATGTCACTGTAATTATTACTTTTAAATACTTGTAATATGCAAAGCCATTTCTTCTGTCAATCCTAAGAGGTATTAACACTTCTAAAAAATGCTACTAATTCAAATATTAAAATCTTCCTTTTACCTCCCACTGTGTACACATGCTCATAATTTTCACTTTGACCATTGGTTTTGAAAATTCTTAGTATTCATATGTTTGCCTACATGCCCAGACACTGACGGATCTTTTAAGGAATTGCAGTTGATCTGACCAAATGACTATTGAGCCTGAAAGAATATATCAGCTGCTCAGTTTTCATCAGAAGAGATATTCTGATGCCATGCTGATTTTGGAACTTTATTTTGAATATTATGTATTATGCATACTCATTTACTATGTCATCTGTGTTTCTTCATCAACCACGAGAACCATACAGCAATTCAAAGGTCTTTATCATTTCCTTGTCAAAAGTTATCGCCTCAGGAATGTCACATAATAGAAACGAGATCAGTGTTCATCACTCTTATCACTGATGTGCATGGGGAGAATTTACAATGCCCAAGCACTTTTTAGATTACTGTTCACTCTAACACCTTGCACATCTTTCTCAAAGTACTGAGGCTTCTTGCATTTCTGTTTAGTCACTTACTTTTCTTCTGATTAGAAATGAGTCATACAATCTGGATCTAGACTTTTTTAAAAAATCAAACTACCCATCAGTTACCAAGAGCAGTACTTCTTTTTCTAGTATCTAATTACTTGTTTTTTCAACCTTGTTTATAATGATTTGTCTGACCTAACTTTACCCAGCTAAATGTTATTCCCACTAACTTAAACTAGGCATCTCTCATAAGAGTGGGATGAATTCCCAGCTAGACATGCCTGTCTCCCTTTATTACATCTAAAAGAAGCACAAACAGCTAACAAACTCAGTTAATATGTAGCCTAAAGCAAGTAATTTGAAATGTTAAAATGGAAAGTGTATAGCATTAGTTTACCCACTTGTCTCCTTGGAGACATGATGAAAATATATATATGCTTTAATGCATTCTAAAATTCCACTGCAACCTCAAAAGTGAAATTCCCTAAAATACAATCTGGAAAGGTGCTTTTTGGTTTGATGGTCCATTTTTCTTCTTGTAGAAGCAGGGTACACATTAATTCATTTGGGACATCATCTTTCTTTCTGCATTTCACTGTTCATTATGTTTGGAGAACCTGAACTGTTACACTTCTTCCAGTTATGAAGCCAGTTTTGCCTGACACTTCCACCCAGAATTTCCAAACTCTGTCAGTGGACCCTGTCATGGACCATGTTATAATGATTTTCACTTCGTTAGTCACCTGCACTGTTTATAACTCTCCCCGTTAGTGGTCTCTGGCCTCATTATCAGTTCACATTGGTTCTGGCAACTGAAGAGCTGCCAACTGGTTACTTTAGTTCTTTTAAATTATTCATATTGATTACTTTGACAAATGTGACGTACATGCCGGCCTGGAAATGCAGACAAAGCAGAGAGAGGCACAAAGCCCTCAGTTTTCAATACAGTGGCTGCTACAAGTTATATTGTAGACCTTTCTACACATTGCAAGCTCCACAGAACAAAGAATATATATTTCTTTGTGTATCCAGCACCTAATACACCTGGAAGAATATTTTAACAGTATTAATCACAGGTGGTAATCATCCCGTGTCTTCTTTAATCTTACGCACATCTTGGCAAATATGGCTTCTTATTTATTTGAGCAACCTAACACTTCAGATTTCTCTCTGCCTTCTGGAAGTCCTACACTAGCCTCTCACATTTTCCTAAAGAAATAGATTATTTACAGATTTATTGCCCTTTTGTCCTCAACTGTTATATGTACTTCTTGTATTTTGACCAAGCTATCAATGCCAAAATGCTAAATTCAGTTATAGCACTAGAAATATTACATATTTCCTAAAGATGCTTATGCAAAACAAATACAGGGTAAGATCTCAATTCAGTGAATTAAACCTCACTTTAGGATCTTCAGGTGCCCAGTTTGGTAAATTTGGGTTTTTTATATATAATTAATTAATTAGTAACATAGACGTGCATGTAACTGTTTCACAGTCTCTCACAATGTTTACTGTCTCTGTCTCCAAGGTCTTTTATCAGCATCAACCTTCCCCCTCACCAAGACTGTTTTTGGAGCAGGTCACTTACTTTGTAATACGGTCAATGTTAGCAATTTGCTTCTGGTTCCGGATTATTTCTATAGCTGCCCAAAGATGCTGGATAGCCTTTGTATCTGCCTGCCGTCTCTTCGTTAGGCGTGCCATGACCTGTTTACCTGGTCAGCTGCAGCCAATAAATAAAAAACAAACAAAAAAAAAATACACCAAAAAGTTAACCAAGAATTATGAAATAAATTACGTGAAGATTATATTGCAACAAACATGATTACAAGGAAAAATTTACCATCGCATAGCCATTCAGTTTGTATATAACAACATGTTTTCAAGTGCTTAAAGAGCAGTAAAAAGTGAAAAAAAAAAGTAGTTTACAAGAACCCCTTTCATATCACATAATCTAAACAGAAGACAAAAGGCAAGCAGTAAAATACATGAAATCAATAACAAATTACTCAACTTATGAAACTGGTTATAAAAAGTCACTTAGTTCATATCTCAGTTCCCTATATTCGGTAAAAAGGCAAAACTACCCCAGCCTGAAGCTGCCACAGCCTCCTGCATTGCCTGAAGCCCTTAAAAAGGGCGAGTGGTACTTGACTACCTCATATGGCATAAGCACGAATTTTTACACACAGGAAAAGCTGGACGTGCAGTTTAACATACCACGCAGTTCTTGGAGTATTACCTTCACATTCTTATCATCTACAGCTATTTTAAAAAAGCCCATTCTATGAGGAGAAACTAGAAGTATCTTTTCATGGATGATAAGTATTTAAAAAAATATTTTGGAGCAGTTCCATTTTCTGTAACATGCTAAAACCCAACAGGACCAAAGTGCTTCTGATGGCATTTACCCATCTAACCAACCCTGAACAGGAACATAATGAGCATCTGGCTTTGTTTACAAATTTTCCAAAAGCTGGAGGCAATGAGTACAGATAAGCCATAAATCGCCTACAGCTCCACTACAGGCATTGAATCCCTTTTTAAAAGCTTAACGATGCATTTTGATCACTAAATAACTTTCTTCCACTGCCACCACTTTCTCAATGAAAAAATGACTGATTTATGAGTGCTACCAAGGTCTATAATTTATTTTAGAGCTCTGTCCTCAGAATGAACTCTGTGGTATGCACACGGATATTTGTAGCTAGCAGAATATTAACTTCAGTAACCCAAAATAATATAAAAAATGCAAAAACATTTCACCATCTGTGCAATGTTAAAGATGGGAATTTAAGTACTAAAAGTGTCCCTGCTCTTAAATTCAGAAAAATTAAACAGATTTGAGTATTCCATCAGTTGCAGCGATGTAATTTTCAAGTCTGTGGGACCTACAGGTACTTATCAAAGAGGGCTCTCAAGTTTTAGATCTGATATAAGCTCGGCAACACTCATGAACTTTACAGGGAAAAGAATGGCAACATTCCATCATTAAGGATAAGAAATGATTTAATGGCATTATACTTCATGTTATGTAGCCCATTTAAAGAAAAAAAATAAGGAAAAAAAAAGATGATGTGAAGTGGAAGGTCCATGAGGCATTCCTGGCTGCAGGAGGTATCAGGGAAGGGCAGAAGAGAGCAGCACATGAGAAGATGTGGTCTGGTCACACATCGATCCCACATTTCAGCCTTAGAAATCTCCTCCCTCTGGGGTTTAAAGCAAGGGCAACTAGAGGGATCTCCCAGAAAAAAAAAGGGCAAGAATACAGTTTTGAAGGAAGGATAAGAGGGAATGTGACAGACATACAGCTAAGAGTGACAGCAGTAGATAGCATCGCCTGACAATGATTCAGAGAAAGAAAGTCTCCGTTGGGAGCAGTGGGAAAAGACACTGCATCTCTCTGAGCTCCTCTGCTTTCATTTCACAGAACATGAGGCCATTGCAAATTAAAAAAAAAAAAACAACTCTGCTAATTTGTAAGAGAAGCATGTAACTATTTGTAGAATTATTTTTTAAGAGAAATAGAGTAAAGCACAAAAAAAGGTTAAATCTTAACACAAGAAGTGACAATCTTTACAGATCTATTGTTTTAGCATAAAACTTCTTTCCTAACACAGACATGACTGAAAGATCATTCTTCTTATTGCAGCTCTCTACAAACTCTCTGCTACAAAAGCTGTCAGGCGATATGGCAGCCAGCAAGCCGGACACGGGGTCTCTTGCACAGCATCACATCCCCATGTGAGGAGCAAACGCTCGTGCTTCTTGACCCCGATATCAGTGTGAAACAACAGACCAGTTCTCAGTTTATTTAGTAATCCCAACTCCTTTAAAAATAGCCACTATTTCTGGCAGCCCAGCATATGGCTGCCATGCAAGCGTCGCACCCAGCACAGGGGACAGCGGGGTTTTCTCTTGCACCCCCACGACGCCTGCACCCGAGGGCCCCGGCACAGCGCAAGGTCCTGGGGAAGCCACCTGCCACCTCTGCATGGCCCCACGGCCCCGCTGGGCAGCCAGAGGGAAGGCTGGCCTTTGGGGATAAGGAATTCCCCCTTCCCCGGGGTGGGAGAAGAAGCCCATGCTCGAGGCAGGAAGAGGGAGAGTGAAGGAGAACTGTAACCACGAATTCCTGAAGCCCTGTGGCTGCAGAGCAGCAAAAGCCCTACAGGACCACGGTTCCCTTTGGAATGTGCTTTCGGAACAAACTCTCCGACTACCCCGTACCCCATCCTTGTTGTGCTGTGTCGGCTTGAAGCACAGCCAGGCCGTGCCCTGTGCCGTGGCTCACTCAGCCCTCAGGACAGGCGTGCACCTCCGGGCCCCAATGCTGCAGGGATGTCACATCACTGAGCCAGAAGTTACCCCCCAAAACATAACCCATGGGGGTGGCCCCCCAAATAGCTCCCTGCTGGCTGGCCCCTGCTCCCACTGCTGCACACACGGGCACGGCCATGGCTCTTCCCCTCCGTTTGTCTGGAAATAACAGCAGCATGGACACACATGGGACACAGCAATCACACCTGGTCTCTGTTTCCTTTTTTTTTTTTTTTTTAAGATACAGTAATTTTAGTAGGTGTTCTGCCTTCAAAGAATACACATTTCACTTTCATAACTTTGGTTTACTATTTAAGGGCACTTTCATTAAACCTGAGAGTTGACACTCTACTACTGAAATAGCAGTTCTTACAGACCATACTGCCAAAAATACAAAAATAGGGGTTTTTTTTCCAAAAGCCCAGACTACTTTAGTGTTATTTTAATCTTTTAATTGCATGATGTAGAAAAAATACAGTCTTTTTCCATTACAGAAAAAGATTAAAAGATTGTGGCATATTTCTTGCTGTTCATTGCAGTCACTCTTCCTCTAAAACTAAACTAACCACAACAGTCTACTCCCTGCACTCCTGCAAAAATATAAGCATTTTTCTATATTATTACAATATCTTAAAGGGAACTTGTATCCAACTGTTAATAGTTCATACAGTGCCTTCGAGTGTTACTTCCAAGCAATAGAAAATCCTCCCAGAGTCTCCACGGGAACAACTTATTCATGCAAATAGTAGTTTACATTTTAACGGGAGACACGTTGAATTCCTAAATCTGTATTTATCAGTGCTGATTATTTGCTTTTGTGTGGGTTCACACACACATACACAGGAGAGAACAAGCATAAACGTGCAGTGCGTGTATGTGTAAAAATCCATGGCTCAGAGGTTAAGTATCAAAAGAAGCTGATTCACCCATGCAGTGTTTTAAAGAAATTTGAAGTCCAGAGACTCTTTAAAACCACAATACTCAAATGTACATTTACACATAAATGCTTGAAAATGTTACTCATCCTCCTCTTTTATTATAGCATTCATTTAAAAATCCTGGAAAGAAAAATTAAAAGCTGAAGTAAACATTCATTTCCTTTGTATGATTTGCTGGGCACTATGCTCATTTAGCTATGGTACCACCTGTCCATACAAAATTATTTGTTCCATGCCATTTCTGTCATGGTTTTATTAGCAAGTTTATGGTAGGACACAGCTTCTGAGAGAAAGGCTGACAAAAACAGATGACTGAAAATCTAGGAAATTATATCAGCAGGATCTGTCTTAGGTTTTGTAGGCATCCATGAGACCTGTAGAATATAAGAAATATCCTAACAGAAAAAGTTTTGTGTGGCTGATGCACCAGCTCACATACTTCCATCTCAGCCCCACTCACACAGGGCCCAAAGCAAATAAATTCTCTTCTCAATTTTCAACTCTCTAACTTTTCCTCATGCACACTGAGTATGGTTTTACTGTACTTCGTATTTTGAATCCCTCTTTAATGTCCTAAACACATTTTGAAAAGTACACCACTTTACTGTATGCAGCTTTCCTCAAGAGCCAAATGTTAGCCACACTTCTCATAGGCAGGCTCAACAACCTGTGCTTTATCTTGTGAATACACAAGATAACACACAGAGCACAGCTTATCTTCCCCAAGCCCCCAGAGCAGCCTCACTGCCACGCGGCAGCAGCGTCACAGCGGTGGCAAGGCGGACGCTGTCAAAACAACAAGGCTACCAGTCATTAGCACACACTTGGCTGAATCAAATGCTGTACAGCTGTCTGCTGCAACAGTGGTGGATATGGAAATCTGAACTGCAAGTCAAAATAAACAAAAATCACCTTGCAGCATGTCAAGGAATTTAGCCCAAGGAACCTTCTGACCTGCTGCTTGCATCCAATTTAGCAGATACTATCAAGCACTAAGTTTAGCTAGAAACTCTCCCTGCACACAGAAAAAACTCCAAGGTAGTCAAATCTTGCCACTTGTTAGCTGTTAAATACCATTGTCCAAGGAAAATACGATGCTTCTGAAAACTTAACTAATGAATTGGACTTTGCACTGAAGCAGACGGCGTTGCAGCTGGGTGCTGCTGCTCTGATGGGAGCTGCTAATTAAGAGCTGACAAGCAGTAGCTTGTTAAGTCTTGTGTTCCTACTTCACTGTAAGTGAGGCTACCTGTGGCACTCGGCCCTTCCAGTGCAAAGTCAAACAGGTTAAACTCCATCCCTGCTATCAGCCACCATTTGGCTGGGACTCCGTGTGCACCTAAATTGCAATGCAAAGAAGGTTTAAGGAGTTGATCCTTGCCACTGCTCAGCTACTGGCTGCTGCCTTTTGGCCTCGCAGCCCTGGGTCTTGCTATTGTTTCTTCCACAATACACAGTGAAAGATTTTAGGCTCAACAGGAGGAAGAAACTAGGCTCAGTCCTAGTTTTTGTGGCTTTCATGCTGAGTTTGGGTGGTTTGGGAACTTAAACACAGACCTAGTTTCATATTTATATGCACTTTATAATACGGGGTCTAGTGTTTCATAAAGTATAACTTTTTATAGTATGCATAAAACTGTATATATCAGCAGTACAGAAAGTTCCAAAGGTCTAGCTTTGTTCTTGTACTAAATAGAAATCTACTGTTAAAATCCAGATTTGCAAGTTGATGCAGAGTTTGGGTCCCTGGACTTTATATAGGTCTTCATTGTACTATGAACTTCTGCAAGCTTAAAATTTAGTTTACAATTTATACTGCTGTTAAAACATATCTTCCATCACCAGTTTAGTGGGAGTGTGAACTCCTAGTCTTCCCCTCCTACAGCAATTGTGATTAAAAGTGGTAATTACTCTATTTTTACATAGGAAAGGTACAGGTGAAAATATCTTGACTGAACAGCAGCATAGGTCATGCATGGGGCAAAAACAAAAGAAGGTTTAATATCATGTCTGCCTTCCATAGCTGGTGATTCAAAAATGTGGGGAGAAGCTGCTGGGGTGAGGACACAGCTTTTGGTAGGAGAAATTCCATATTTTGCTTACCATTTATTTGTCTTCATAAGTGTACAAGATTATAGACATATAATATAAGGATTTGCTGGGCACCTGGTAGCAGGAGACTCTCTTCTGTAAGAGTGAAGGTTATCAGAAATAAAAATTTTGCATACGAAGTATTTTCAAATGTTGAACTGGTTTGGTATATTAGATATTTACTCTGGACTTAATCCCAATCCACTAAAATCAACAAATGCCTTTCTGCTGACTTTCCAGGGTTTTGGAGTAAACTTTCAACTGCTGTCTTATTGCCACATCCTCACAATGAAAAACTTAGGGATGTGTTGAGTGATGTTAGTGAAGCTGAAAGATATGACAAAGGCTTGTGGCTGAAAATAGGCAACATTTCTTTGTTAATTAAACTAAACTCAGAAAATTAGACTATAAATTAATAAAAGTTACTGAATTCTTCAGTGTGGTTTTTTTTTTTCTTTTTTATTAGGAGATTAGTTCAGGCTGTAATGCTGTCATTTTGGAAGTTATTAAAATACAGATTCTTGGATGTTGAATGCGTGTCATTCCTAATGAAAATCTTTTCATTTCACTGTTAGCTTAAGGTCTACACAATCTATTCGAAAGAGAAAAGTTTATTAACATAATTATCCTAAATATTTCCCATGTGCAAGTGCAATACCCCTGCTGTTCTGTGCAACTCCACCTTTTGCATTTCCCAGCTGCAAGGTTTGTAACCTTGATGTCATGCAACTTTTTGAGTGAGGTTTTGCATAACCCCCTGAAGTGCAGTACAGACACAAAACAGGACTGCATGAATACAAAACTGTAGTGTTTTGCTTGGTTCTCTCTGCAATTTAATTTTTTTCCCAACCCCTGTACACAGAATATATGAAAGCTTTTGCTTTTACCTCGCGCCATTTCAAGATGGCAGTGAGCCATTGTAGAAATCTGAGCCAAGGACATTACAGAATTCAGTGTCCCAAGAATACTTTTACAAGTATTGTAAAAGTATATGTGCAAGGTCTATTTTAATCCCTGATACTGCATTTATTTCATTTGTATGTATTCCATTCATAATGATTAAGTAAATGTCCTTCACTAGGGCTAAGGCATACGGCACTTGAATGTTAAGCTCAGACATTTAGAATCATCAGTATACAAATGGTAGAACTCTTTATTTTTCTTTTGGAGCCAAACCTGGACTTTCCTGTTTAATTAACTCACCCTGTTAGAGAGAACTTGACACAAATGTTGAGGTGCCATCCCAAAAGAGAATTTCTAAAAGTGTAAGTGTAAACAGAGTAAAACAAAATCAGATATGAGGCATCAACACGAGATGCTGAGAAAGACTGAATAATAGCCATGTACTCCAAACAGAGGCTGTCAAAATGGTCTTGCTTGCTATCAAATACAAATACATGTACAGGACTAAAACACATTCTGCTGCCTCTCCAGCCAATCCCAGTCTGGAACCTCACAGACAATAGCAAATATTATCCTAATATTTGGAAGAAACTATCCTTTGTTCCTGTCCGGCAGAAATCATTAAATAAAACTGTATCTAGCAATGTAAGTTTGGAAAAGAGAAGAGCATAACTGCCAAAAAAAGTAATGTAGTTGAAAGAGCTGAAAGCAAAGAGCCAAATCTGTTATTAGCAATGCAGCTACACCAGCTTCTTTCAAATGACTTTTTCGGTAATGGTCATCATGTTTTACTCTCGGTACTATGCCTTGGTAAGCTGAAGCACATAATATATTTGCTATGGATCTCTGTTAAGACAAGGTTCCACACTGATCTTCTAAAATAAGCAACATATTCCTTAATATTTCAACTTTTAATCGGTATTCAACACATAGAGAGCTAGTTTTTATAGCTAGTAAGAAAATTAACAGTTACATAGGAACATCAAGAACCATACAACTTTTTGTTTTACTGAGAAAATAATGTTTCAAAGCAGTTCTGGGGAGGTTTAGACTGGACATTAGGAGGCATTTCTTTACCTGCAGGGTGGTCAAACACTGGAACAGGCTTCCTAGAGAGGTGGTTAATGCCCCAAGCCTGCAAGTGTTTAAGAGGCATTCGGCATTTGCCCTTAATAACATGCTTTAACTTTCGGTCAGCCCTGAAGTGGTCAGGCAGTTGGACTAAATGATTACTGTAGGACTCTTACAACTGAAATATTCTTTTCTTTTCTATTCTACTCCTATTCTATATGACCACTAAAAATGCATACACTGCTAATGCCTTTATCAAACTTCTGAACACAATTCCAGTTAAAAAAAAATTTAGTTTGGTTTGGTTAAGGCTTAATGAAAGTAAGTTATACTAAATAGTTTCTACAATGGAGCTTGCACTAGTGTAAGTTGCTTTAAAAACACAGTTTCTGCAAAGTGATGCAAGTTTCTCATGAAGGTAAACTTCAGCTTCCATAGTAACAAAGCCTCTTATTTTCAGGATGATGATGTACTAGACTAATATTAAATAGACTTTAAGCTGTTTACCTCAGAAGACTAATCATCTTGGGGCAAAGGAAATTTCTATACAAAAGATGGTCCAACACGAGTAACTTCAACATCACTAAATAATACATGGCTCATACAAGGTGTTAAAATATCATCCTACACACTTCTTGTCCTCTATCATGAAAAAGAAATGAGTTCTCATCAGATTTGTTTATTTGGGGAGTTAACAAAAATAATGCTTCCACTCAAGCTGCTGTCAGCAGCACTCTGGGCTCCCCTGGACAAATGCAGGTGCATAGACACAAGCAAGTCACACACACCTGCCTTGATATGAGAGGCTTGAACTAACACGTTTTACCTTCCATTTGCCATAGACTAAGAGCATGAAGAGGGTCAGTTACAGAAGATTAAGTGACACGTGGAGATAGGATCATGTTCTGAACCCACACTGCACACTAGCACGGGCTTTCTGTGGTTTAACTGCACCCACTACCAAATTACGTATTTTCCAAAGCAGCGTGAAGCTAAACCACTAAAAGATGCTCAAGGAGAATCCATGGAAGGAGTTAACTCCTAATGAGCAGTCTGGGCTATTATTTCCCCATGTAGACAAGCCCTTAGTAAATAGATGCTTCCTGTCCTCTCACTTGGCTGTAGTGAGCAGAGATGATTAATGCAGCTATGCATCCTGACAGGCTCCAATGCTCACTTGGTCGTAAAACGGGAAAAATCATGGCCAAAGAAGGCTGATGGTGAGGGCTGGAATTTCGGTTTGGATGATAAATAGATGCCACTTTGATTCTGCAACTCCATCTAATAAAAAGTGATAGGTGGAAGACATCTTAGAAAATGCTAAGAAATATAAATGAGAAGAGTAGCTCCTTCTCTGAAAGCAAGCTTTTGATCATCATCTTCCTTTCTGCTCTGAAAACTGAGGAGGTTGGTTGCTCTGTAAGCCTCAACTGAACTGATGCAGTAAATTTCTCTGTCAGTAAGTAAGGTATAATAAATAAGGTATGATGACATAAATAAATAAATGATTTTTCATGGTATATTAGCAAGGAATGTAATCCGGCATAAGGTCAGTTTCACACTAAACAATGAGAAAGAGAGATACATTTTCCAGGTCAAAGAATTAGGAATGTATGGAAAAGTACTAAATCATGAAAAAGATAAATTCATTGCAGATTATGTAAGCTATATGGTATAAAACAGAGCTGATGCCAACTTTTTTCCAATATAATGTGAGATTCCAAACTGCTGGGTTTTCTTCTCTTTCTCTGAACTACACACAACTGACACTACCTTTAAAGTACAAATTGTGATTCTGGTGGTAGCAACAGGACCTAAACCTTAGATGTTTGTAACAACTATTTCTCTACCAGGCTACATTTTTATTGACAAAAGGCAGCTGAATCAATTTTTGTTGCTCCTTAACAAAAACAAAGCCTGCCTGAACTTGTTTCTTTCAAAGCTCTTCTTTTTGGCCTCTC
Source organism: Aleadryas rufinucha (assembly GCA_013397815.1). Taxonomy (NCBI): domain Eukaryota; kingdom Metazoa; phylum Chordata; class Aves; order Passeriformes; genus Aleadryas; species Aleadryas rufinucha. Next base: position 146,968 of record VZTH01017345.1, on the reverse strand, counting down.
CCTCTCTATAAATAAAAGCACAGCTACAGAACTTCTAAAACTGCTCAGATATTGAATTATTTTAAAGTGAATGTGTTATGCAGGCATGACCACTTTTCTCCAGCAGTCAGGCCACAAGCAACATCAGCTCAGAGGAGACTTTCTCTTGTCAACAGTCATCTCTGGGAAAGCTGATACTATATAAAGAAAACAAGTACAATTCTGAACCAACTAAGGTTTCCAAACTAAAGCTCCTTCAAGGCCAATATGCCTGGGCTTACCCTTGGAAACTTGCAGAAATACACTCAGAACTTACAGCGTTAAAGCACATTGATCTGTAACGCAGGTAAGATGAGCCTAAGAAAAACACTGCCAAAGCTTACAGGCTTCTGTAGCATTAATCAAAAGAAACTTTCAGGCAGGGAGAGGATCAAATTGTAAAATCTGAGCTTTAGATCCTGCTTCTGAAATTCAAGGTGAATATCAGAAATAAAGGACCTGAAAGTTTCATGCAATGCTCTCCTAGCTGTGAGACAGTTCATCAAGAGAAAGAACAATGTATTGTGGAACTGGAAGCCTTTCCCCTAGTGCTCACCTTGCTTAGTTTTCCCTTATATGTTTTTTAGAGAATGTATTTCCTAGGTTGGTCACAGACATCTGCCTTGAAAGTACAATCTGAAATATATTTGGAGCATATGTTCTCTCCTTCATAGGCAGTACTCAAACTCACTAATTACACACATTCCTACACAGCTTTCCTCTCATCCTGCCCCAAACCAACTCCATCATCACTCCCTAGTGAAGCCTTAATCCCTACCCATTTCTACGGTCCATTTTGAATTGTTTGGCTTGTTGGGGTTTTTTTAATACCTCAAAAGCAGGTAACTTTCTTACTTCAGATTGCCCTCAGCTCTCCCCCCAAAACGCTCGTGTCTGGACAAGGACAAAGCTTGCCTAGGGGACAATTTACAGACATGTGAGAACAGCAGTTTTCATGAAAACCAATGTACAGTGAAAAACAACTGCCTTCATAACTAAACAAATCCTGAAGTGGAAAACAGCTGAGTATAATCATGATCGTTTTCTTTTTATCGTTGCTGCAAAAGTTGACAAATGGAAAAAATGAAGAAAGTAAGTTTCAAAACCATAAACTTTATAAAGAGAAACCTTAAAACATTACTCAAAGAAAGATCTTCCAAAGATCAGAGCAGATGGTGGAAGTATGTTGCCATTAGTTCAGATAGCATCAGTTTCTCAGCAAACCTGGTAACAGCTGACATCAAGAAAACCTCATCCTACCATTTCAGGTTGGTATGTCCTTCCTTTAAGCTCTTTAAAAGAGGCAGGGGAAACATACCACAACTTTATAACCAGCTCTTGGGGTGGCTGATGGTGTGGCAGAGGTTGGGAAATGGGTTTTTCTGGCACAGAATTTTTCCCAACACTGTACATGTAATCTGGGACTGCACTCTCAAATTTGTTGATCTGTTTCAAAGACCTCGGTGGGAGTTCTAGTGTGATCTCTTTTGATATATTTGCTATTACCTATAACTTTCAGATGCTTCCAACTCCTATTTCTCATCCTCTCTTACCTGAAGCCAGCTTACATGTCCTTATTTTTTATGTAGAGAATTCTTCTCAAGGCTTCTCGAGGCCCCGTTGCAGGTGAACAGAATTACACTTTTTTTTGTGAAAATCCATTTCACATCAGCTTGATTCTTGCATGTTGTATCTGTTCTGTACTACTTCTTCAGTAAAATTAATACTTTGACCAGTGGCTTGCTATTATATTCATATGCATGTCCATGACATATGCTGGAGCTACAAAGAGCCCTGTGCTGCTCTGGGACTACAGCACTTCCCACTTGTAGAATCATGTTCTGTGTCTCCTCTGGTAGGTGCATCTGAAACCTATTTCTTCAAGCACTGATGATGGTGATGTTGATGACATAGAGCAGATTACAAAGGCCCTTTAGGGAGGACATTACTTCCTGAACACTCGAGAGCTCTTCCTGCTCTATCATTATCTAGGGCTGAGGTTTATTAAAGGCAACAGGACCATACTGTTCTGTTCTCAGCCATTTCCTTTGGATACAGAAACATAAGATTAATAATTTTGTCAGCAAAACTAGGACTTCATTTTTCAGATTATTTCAGTTTTCTCTACTGCCAACCTTTGGCTGTGTTTTTATTTTACTCCTTTAACCTGAATGCACATGAATGATAGGGAGCTCTGACACCAAGACTTAGCCCTACAAGGTGGGGGAAATTCATAGATATGCAGGACATAACTGAATAGTGTGCCATCCCTGTGGCTACCAACAGAAGTAAAAGCCCAGAAAAATTAACTAATCTTACCATCAGCTTCTCCCAAATTTCAGAAAATGTCATTCATGAAATACAGCCTCCTGCTGTGATTTCTGCAAAAATCTTTTCTGCGTAGTGCAAAGAAAATGAACTGCAAGACTATCATAACATCATGGTGTTATAACAAAGGCCAAGTCTCTTGACTTGAATTTTGGATTTACAAACACTATTCTGCAGGAAATAAAATACTGGAGTTCTGGCAATCTTTCCAATCAATATCTTATTTCATCACGTGAGGTTCTTTCAATCTAGGCAGAAGACCTGGAGTCCACTGTGCTGCAGGAGCACCTGCCTGGAATGACTCCAGTTGTGATGCCTGATGCTGAATGAGATATTTAACTCCGGCCTACTCCACCAAGCACTAGAAACCATCTGAAACACAGTCTAACACTGCATCATCCTCTTAAGCTGCTCCCTGTCCTACAGGACTGAACACAAAGTGGAAACGGAGAGGATAATTTGCTCCTGACAGGGTTTTTGAAGCTGGATTACCAGATTGCCTGATTTCAGACAGCTACTCCTTAGGAAAGTGGTTATTTTCTCGCAGGGGTGTAACTTTTCTTCTCATGTAAGTCGAATCCATTAATGAAGAACACCAAGTCTAAATCTGGGAGGACTTCGTAATAGCAGTGATTTCCTTCCAGGTTTATATTCATGCTTCTCTTTGATACATTTACATGCTAAAATTCCTTCTAAAATGGTTTATGGAGTGTGCTCAGCCCCTATTTCTCACTTGTTCATGCCTGTTTCGTAGAGATTTCATTTAATTTTTCATTTTGCTTTTTTGAGTATGACAAGACATAAAACGAGACTTTGAGAGCTTCTTTTACACTGAGGAGCAAGGCTTCTTTGTTTCCATGACACTGAGGCCCTGGTGGGTGACCACAAAGTGACGAATGCCTTATTCTACCCTATACCACGAAATAGAAGATGTTTTTCACTGTTTTCACCTCCATTAATAGAAACAGAATGTGTCCATCCAAGTGATGACATGCTGAAGGAAAACATACGGGATACTGAACTGGTCATGTCAAACTGAAGAAAGACCAAGGTATTGCTTTTAAACGCTTCACACCTATTCCCCAACTGCTGAGAGATTCTGACTTTTACCACCTTTTTTCTGTTGCAGATAGTCTGTTGTTTTATTTTTAGACATGAGATTTCCTACTGAAATTAACTGTGGGTTTACAATCTTTGCTGAGCTCCAACAACAGAAAAACCTCCTTTTGAGGAGACTTTTCAGGTAGTGCTTGTTGGAGACTGCTGCCACCACAGTGGTCAAACTAATTTGAAGCACTACATTAAACCAGTTGCAAGAAATTTTACTGCCCAGCCCAGGAGCATGGTTCTTAAGCCAGACACTGTCCTGTCTTCATTTGTGCTCTTACTGCAGCTTCGAGCATAATGGTTTTGGTGTGCTTAAGAAGACACTGACATTCATGTCAGTCTCTGGATTGCAGCTTCTGAGTTTATGACAGATGGGAAACCAACAGAGGAGTTAAAATCCTGTGAATCCACACACAGCTTATAGCCAGTAGCCATCTGGCTGGGGATCTACATAATACCACAAGAGGATGACAAAAAAAAAAAAAAAAAGGTAGTTTCATTTGCACTTCCATTTCTCATCACCTTCTTTGTCCTACCTGGTTTGAATATACTTAATAATCGCATTACAAATAGTCTTTCAGCTATTTCATACAGGTTAAACAACTACTGTATTTTCTTACTAGCACTTTCCACACAGAAAAATAAATTCAGTGTTAGGCAAAAAGTCCAACACACGACAGCATATAACGTTTTCCTATGGTAACAGACAAACAGGCAGCATTTAAGTAAAGTACAAGCATTTGAGGAAAGAGCAGAGAAGGGAAAGCACCAAATAACCACATTCAGCAGCGCTTCCAGTTGCTCTAAAAGCAATTCCAGGCAGAAAAAAATGTTAACACAGGGCCCCTAAAGTATAATTACTTGACAAAAAATGTGGCCAACAAAAGTTACCTAACCTGTTCAGAGAAGAAAGAAGCTCTTTAGCCCTAAAATGTGCTGGAAAGGCTGAAAATCTGGTTTTCAAAGCAAGAAAGTAAAAGCTCTAGTAAAAAGCCCTTTTGCACAGCAGTGTGTTCAGCTGGCTTGAGACAGGAAACATGCAAACCTTCCTTACAGACAAAAACCCTTTTTTGCCTCAACCTGCTGAAATGTTTAGCTAGGCACTTTCAGCCCCTGCATGTTTGTTGGGGTTTTAGCTTTCTGAAAAGAGCAGATTTCTGATGTAAAGAAAGAGGAGAGCCACTACACCAAGAATTCTTTTCCCTGTGTGCTGTGTTGCAAAAACGAGAGCATATTAAGCAACTCGAGTACAGGAAATAACACTGACAAACAAAACTGATATTCTTTCCATAATGTGGTCACTCAGAGGAGGACATTTGAAACTTCATCTCCCCAAATCAAGAAATGTTTATTCTACTTTTGGCAAGGCTGCTGAATGCCTGTGTGCTCCCTCCTTCTAGTCCAAGTGTTTTATGATCCTTTCAGCGAAGCAGATAGTCACACTAGAGTAGAAATGAACACTGAGCTGCACGGTTTTCCCATAAAGCTCTCTCCTTCGAAAAACGTTGTTTTATTGGTCCCAAGATGGTTTGTGGAAATACAGTAGTAGATATGTGGGAATGTATCTGAGATCCCCTCAGCTCACCTGGAGCAGCTGGCACTGCAGGTGATCGGTGCCGAAGCTCCAGCTCCACAGCCAGAGTCCTCCTGCAGCTCTGTCCTTTTGTTAATGCAGCCTCCAACGTGAGAGGTTGGAAAAACGGATTGAACGCAGACGTCTATTCCTGAGCTAATCACTCCACGCTCCCTTCACACTTGACGTGATCTACTCAAGGCTACAATTCATCTTGTTGTGAAGCAGACATCGCAAATAGGTCAGATGAATTAAGCCCTAAAATTAACCATTTCTCTCCAGGGAAGATAAAGTGAGATTAGGATGAGAAGTTCCTGTGGCTGGATTTAAATCACACACACTGCACTCAGGCTGCCTGTTTTAACCAGTGCCTACACTTGCCTAGTATAAAAGTCAGGCTTACAACTGAATTTCTTACATCTCAGCTAAGGGCTCTAGCCAGCATATTATTGATTTTTCTGCTACTTTGCCTTTTTTGGATGAAAAATTTCATCAATATGTTTTCAGTTTCCATATGGACATCTTCGAATAACTGAAGATATCTTACTTTCCCCATCTGCCTAAAGAAAAAAAAATGCAGTTGTGTTTTTCATTGAGAAAGGTTTAAATAATTGCAATTTTTCCTAAAAAAACCCCCTCGAACAAACCCAGGGATATTTCCTTTATAACCCAAGTAATATCATTGCAATTCTAGTAAAAGGGCTGATTAATGACATTGTCTGATATATACTATAATTTTCAATGGGAATAATGTGTATTTTGAATTTTTTTTCTTGTCAGATTGAGTTTTTAATTAAGAAAAAGTGCAGTGCAAGACACTTTATAATTTTTCTTGCAAGAAGTGTAATTGTAATGAATGTGGCTATCTACCCAGACAAAATGAAACTGCAAAAGCATAACTGCAGAATTTTCTTCAGTGTTTTACAACAATACCTTGATCAAGTAGAAAGTGAGCTAGAAAAGAAAATTAATATCCTTAGTTATTTCAAGAGGCTAACTTTCTCTAACTTTGACTCCTAGGTCACAAGGCGGTTTATTTCAGATCAGCGGTACTTTCATATAAAGTAAAGTACAAATTTTTCATCCCTTTTTATAATGCTGTGGCCTTTGTCCTCTATGTCATATCACTACTGGAACCTTCATCTCACCCTCCTGTCTTTATCAGCACTCAGTTAATCAAATTTATTTGGTTGGTTTGAGCCTGACTCCTACATGCATTTTCTGATTACCTGCAAACAGTTTAACAAGTTCGATAAAAAGAAGCTGCAAACATACAAGCAGTAAAAAATTTCCATACTGATGTCTCTGTCTTCAATAATTTAAAATAAACATCTTCCTTTATTCCTTCGATTTCACCTTGACTTTCATGGACTCCATGGAAAGTTATAAAATGGAAGGTAAAATAAATTTTAAAATGCTGAAACCCATGTTTCAAGCTCCGTTCCCAGAGAAGCTGTATATGGAACTACATCCCATGGGCCAGTGAGCCTGCTCACAGGCCACGCCCCAGTCCCTGCCAGGACTTCACTTTGGAGGGTGCTAGAAAAGGAGTTCAAAACATTTAGGAGTCATCTGACACTATAACTCAAGCCTGCGGCCTTGGGAGCCGTCTTTATCGCTTCCTTTGATTTATTAAGGGTTAATACAATGTTCTACTTGCTAAAAGATTTCACACTTTCCTAATTTCCTAACTAAGAAGAAACTGTATCTAAATTAATTCCTATAGGTTTTACTTACAAAGGAGGATCTCACATAGGATTTAACTCTGTATATACTCCTCATATTACACTTCAAATAAAATATTTTAACCAGCAGTTGCTATTTAGAGCAAACCACAGAAATAAAAAGCTAAAGCAAAAATCAGATATAAAATACACTTCCATTACTTTATGCCAAAAGAAATTGCCTACTTCATGCATTCAGTTATTTTACTACTGCTTGTAAGAGCAGGGGTTTTTCTGCATGAGCTGTAACAACTGATTTTTACAAAAGTGTTGAATTAATTCTCAAAGTAATGTGTAAAAACCATTCAAGTTCACTTCTATTTGATGTTGGCTCAGGTAATTTTGTGCTTTCACAGCATCACCCCGCCAGGATCTTTTGTTTCAGACCATGCCGGTGTCATCCAACACAGCAGCACAGGGAAGCAGGGCACTGTTCTGTGCGAGCACTTGATATGATATGATATGATGACATACAGAAGACTGTATCCTACCCCTAACAACGGCTAGGAGCAATGCTTCAAAGAAATTAGGCACTACAAATAGCCAGAATGAACCTTACTAATTGCAGAAAGCTTTGCAGGTGACAGAGAGGAACGAGGCCTCCATAGAGGAATGCTACAGGTAATGCGCTTATGTCTTAAATCACGAGATTTGATTACCCTTCTCTAGGCATGCTTTGCTGCCACTGTTATTAGACTTTATATCATCAAGCCCTTTTTGAAAATTGAACCACTATATTTAACTATATGACCTCCATGGTATTCTACAGGCTAAATGCCCACTGTCCAAAGCATTATTTATACCTTATAAAATTACAAGTTACTCATAAATATCTGGTTTCTTGATCTTCTTTTATGAAGCTGAAAAAGAAGAAGAAAGAAACACAGCCTGATCATTTCACCTCTTATTTCATATTACTAGATATCTCAAAAATGATTTTTTTTATTATTTCATTTCCAAAACAAACAGAATACACATCCATCCCACCCCATCACCTAACAGACAGGACCTGTTACTCAACTTTATATTATTTAAACTTCTATACTTTATAGGACTTTGAAAATTTTAAAATTTTAATGTTATGACTGAAAACATTAAGTCTTTATCTCTTCTTTGGTTTTTGGTCTCTCTCTTATGGTTACCAACTACAGCAAGATGACTTCCTGATACAATCCTTTAATCCAAACCCCTCCGGCAGGACCACAGAGGAATGAAAAGGAGTTCCAGAGACATTTTTTCCCCTTCAGCTATTCTCTTTAAAAGAGTTATGGATTTTTCTTTACTCTTTGAAGACATCTTTATTAAATTATGTACACAACAGTAATGCTAACAAACCCAAAATTTATTAAAACAAAGAGAAAATGGAATTAAACCAAAATAAATTGTTTGCTTAATGTAGCTGAATTTACAGTTCTCATACATTAAACTAGATAAGGTATAAACTAGATAAGCTTGACTTCAGATAAAAAAAAAACCCAAAAACCTGTAGTTTTTCCTTTGAAATTAAATATCCTTTCTGACCACACCAGTCAGCCTGTCAATGCCGCTTGCTGCTTGGAGACCAACAATTCTGTTTTTGTCTCCCACAGATATGCTTAATAAACTCTGGTTAAGGTTTCCTAAACACTCCTCTGAACACAAAAAAAATGGGCTTTGGTAAACAATTTCAGTCTCCATTCTCTGAAGAGTTACACCATCGAGGAAATAAAAAACCTTAATTATGATTTATGACTGCCTTTTCAAGGTTTATGACCCAGCTCAAATATTGCCTTTTGCTAACCATTCTGGCTGGGTCTCTAGGTTTTGGCCAGACCCATGGGCAAATCTCATGTAAAGCAAACTCCCTTCCTCTTACACTTGTCACATGTGATGAGTTATAGACAAGGGATAAGGGTCACTCTTAAAATCAGCTACATCTCAGAACAAAGTCCAGTGGACATTTGGAAAAAATCAGTCTTGGCTGATGTCTCAAGTGACAGATTGTTCTTTGTTTCCACCTTTATGGGTTTTAGGACTCACATATACAGTTTTTGCATGAGTATGCCATGCCATTTAGCAGGTGGTATTTCCCTGATATAAGCAGAGCATGACTCTTGGACAGATATAATAAAAACTGATCTGTAATAGAATTCTGCCACTTTGGAAGTATAATGAAAATGGCAGGCTTCTCATATGCAGCCATGGATGCAAACATGCCAGCAAAAATGGCTTAGATAAGCAGAACTTCCTTCTGTTAAGCAAATAAAGACAAACTGCAAACAGTCCTGCAGAACAGGCTCCACGCTAGGACACCAACACAGAGGTACCAGAAGAACTAGGAGAGCAGTGGTGAACAGATCCCATTGGTATCCTGTCATATTAAGTGTAACATATTAAGTGTATCTTAGAGCATGGGCTAAGCCATTCTCAACCCTTAATTCTTCAGCCTCTCCAATAAATTTGAAATTAGAAAAAAACCTCAGCATCCTAGACAAGAAACACTGAAGGCATGAAAGTATTACAGAGCTGCCTAATAATATCCATAGGCTTGTCTGATGTGATACAATCCCAGAGCTAAACCAGGGCTACTGTAATCAGGCAAGAAAAAGAACTTATCATGACTCAAAAGCAGATTCCTATAGGAGAAGGTTAGCTTGTGACTTCCAGAGCTGGAACTATGTCACATACCATTTCTGGTGTAACTGGAGGCTTGGAAGAAGCCTTTCAACAGCAGGAATTCAGGGTGTGGCTGCACTTTGGTTCCCTAAAGCCAAAAGCAAATGAACTGTGATCTCAGATCTGTTCAACAGAACATTGTATTAATTTATTTTTTAATTATGAAATCATACATAGGACAGTCTTTCCAAACTCCAGATCAAGTTAATTTCAGTCATTACAGAGTCACACAGAGTTACGCAAACATTCAATTAAAATAACCTTACAGAACTGCATTTGAATTGTATCATCACTCTGATGATATCCAGAGCAAAACATAAAATAAAGGTCAAACTAGAGAACACTATGGAGCAAGTTAATACCCATGAAAAATGAGCACAAGGAAAACAAAACTGTTCCCCAGTGAAAAATGGTAGCAGAGGATGTGAGAAGGGATGTTATTCCTCTCTTTTATTGCTGCTCATCTAACAGAGGAAAAGAAAGAGAAAAGGAACTTCAAAATTTCTAATGGTAAAAAGACAACCCTGCCTTACCACATAACAAGGAAAGAACAAGTTAGAAAAGAAGGTACATGACCAAAATAGGACCTCACTGCTTGCACATCTCCCTCTCAAGCTCCAGGACACACAGACTCTGCCATAGGTGATTTTTTTTTTTCTTTGCTCAACAGTTTCTTACAAGGAAATAATTTTGTAATTGACTTAAGGCAAGGATTCCTTCTTAAAAACAATCAGAAAAAAATCCTAATGCTTTGGTAATCTTTCTCTTAATCCTCTCTATGCATTATCACTGGAAAAGACTTCAAAAACTGATTAATCCAAAGATAATTACACTCAACTGTTCACCAATGAGGAATAAAAATGAATTGGAAGGCAGCTAATACACAACATTTTCCTTAAGGAAAAAAAGTATCCTTTAAAAATGCTTTCAAATTTATATATTGATAATAACAATAAAAGCTAATGAATCTCACCTAAAAATCTCTAGTTGATTCCTTTCAAAAGAAAGTTTTTCTCAATTTTATAGAGTTTCTGCACACATTTGAGACAAGTCCAAGAATCTACCAACGCATTTAATTATTTCTACTGCAGAAATGTTTAGATAGCATGCCTGTATCTGTGAGAAGGGAAAGGCCTCCTTGTTTTTACAGGAAAAATACGTAATATGTTAGCCATAAATTAGCATGCTACTTTGTGTAGTAACCATGAAAAATCAACCTCGATACAAAATTCAAATTATTCAGAAATACATTAATTTTAAATCCTGACCTTCTGGCTACCACTGCAGTGGAATGCAATTAACACTTTTCTGAGGCTCTCACAATGTATATTCAGAGGTTTTATGACTAAGTGATATATGAAATGATACAAGGGACTCTTTGAAGTACTGCAGACAAAAAAGAACATTGAAAAACAGTATCTGCCATGTTTACACACAAATATTCTGCATAAGCAAAGCCAAGCTAAACACATCACCAAAATAGTTTCTTTACAGGTTGTGGAATTCAGACAAATATTATTTGCCTTACATTAAAAATATCACAGAATGGCAGAAGTCTGTTAACAAGCTAATGTTTTAGAACTAGGAAGTGAGGATGGAGTGTATTTTAAGGACTAATTTAAACTCTAGTGTCAGAAAGGTCGGCAGAGTTTTCATAGTTATCTGTACTTGGGGGGGATGCTGGAAGAGTGGGAGCTGAGGCCCCATTTCAGGGGTAGGTAGGTGTGTACCCATGCTGCTAAACATGCTGAGATTTTTTATTAAAAAACGTCCAAGTACTTTTAATTTTAATAACTGAATTATCCTATTGCCAAAACCCAAACCAAAGTGATTAACAATTGTGAATGTGCACCTAGGTTCTGTGCAATCATTTACGGACCACTGTAGGATAACCAACAGATGTACAACCCAAAATAAATGTTTGTGACATCTCTGTCTTAGTATTTGCACTCATTTATGGAAGTTAAGATAGGATCTTTTAATACTTGGGCTATAAAGATGTGATTCACCAGGGCTCTTGACTACAGCATGGTTTACCTGGGATTCAGGAATGCTCAGCACCATCCTCCATAGCAAGGAGATGTTCCAGACCAAGGCTGGAGCAGCTGATGGACAGCCCAGGCTGGAAGTGCTCAGCTGCCCTGCTGGAGTGCTGCCACTTGCACAAATAATTAAGTATTTATTCTAACATGGCACAAACCCTCAAATCCCAGATAGCTGCACAATCCCTAAGGTTAGAAACCCAGTGTCCACGTGCCCCACTTACCCACTAAATGGAAAAGCTTAAGATCATACTAGGCAGGAGAAACTAACTCTCATGTACATTACAAAAACCTCCAGTGAACAAACATTCACCACTGTGATATTGCCCATTAGTTTGTACCTGGAATTTAATTTTTTCTCATCTCTAAGAAAGCAAGAATTAAAACTACAGTGGGGCTTTTTTTATTGTACTTTTACTGACTATAGAAAGCAAAATTCTTATAAAAAACAGGTATTTTTAAAAACCATACCTATTTCAACTTTCACAAAAGAATCTGGAGAAAGGAAATTATGTGCTACATTTTCTTAATACATTATGCCTCCAGTGACCTTCAGCTCTGATGAAAACTGCCACCACTCATTCTTTTAATTACTAACACAAAGCTCTGGATTAGTTAAAGAGTTTATGAACTCTTCAATACTTCAAATACACTGTTAAAGGCAAAAATGTAAATGGCCTTCATTCATAACATTTTAAATGCAGGTGATAATTTTCACAATGGCACTATAAGAAAGCAGAGGAAATCACTCTCAATGGGTTTGAATGACACCAGGACAGAAGCTGGCATGTCCAGACCAGTGTGAGAGGGAAGGAGATGGTTGTGAGATGCCCACCACCACCATACAAAAGCATAAAGACAAACAGAAAGGCCCTTGTTCACACGAGCCTGGCAAAGAAGAGGTCCCACAAGGTCAGGGCCTGAGAGGGAGAGAGCTCCTCAGACAGAACCCCACAAGTGCAGGAGTGGCAAATGCTTTCACTGGAGACAGCCTAGCACCACTGTGCTCAGAAACCAGCGTGATGATGAGATGGTAGCAGGAGCTGCATAGAGGTACAAACTGGCAAAGAAAAATTCTACGGGATGATTCAGGCTAATTCTGGAGGAGAAAACATTATCCTCCATTGGGTCATGTCCACAAGCTGATTCCATGGCACAATCCCACAGCTCAAACCATAAATGGATGTATTTGGCCAATACTCAATACGGGACTTGTCATAGGATACAGAGCTCCAAGGTACTAAATATTATCGAAGCCCCAGAAAAATATTTAATTTCCAAAGCTCAGAGATCACCCTTCAAGAAGATACTAAGACCAGGTGACTGGGTAACTCATTTTCTCTAGTGTAATTTCTAGTATCCTAAAGAAGTTGATTTTTTTGGTAAGACCTTCCAAAACCTTCAAATGCCCACCCACAATCTAAAGCTGGCGGAGTTGAGTCTTTGAAAGGTTAAAGGGCTTGTCCAAGATCTGTAAATAGCAAAGACAAATCTCCAAGCTCCATCTCTCCTCCCTTACTCCATCATCATGAGTCAGAAATAATCCTGCATCAGAGCTTTATCCCAGAGATTACAGATATTATTTTAAAAGACTGCATATGGGAGAAATACATAGATCTATAATTCTGACAGGAATTCTAAATACTTAGATTTTAAGAGAAGTAGAGTTTCAGTTCCATCCTCTGCTCCAGTTATAGTCTCTCTTTTAAAAATCAAGAAACTCGTTTCAAAATAACCAAGATGAATAAACAATCTTTTCAGCACAGCAGCAAATCAGGTAGATGGATGTCTTAAAGATATGAGTTCCAAGTTTCACATCTCATTACTGCCTACAGCCCTCCAGCCTCAATCCTGACAACAGCCAGTAGCTTTTATGAATAAGCATGTTCTGGAAGAGACGCTGGACTACGTGGCTGATAAACAGACAGATAAGATGGAACAGAAATACAAAACGTCAAACATCCATTTACCACAGGTACCAGCGCAGGAGCCTGCAGTAATGTTTATGCAGATAAGAAAACAAAGATCAAAAAGAAAGCTATGCAAATAGTTTGGTTCTATTATTTATTGTAAGATTTTGGCTTTGTAAATATGAGTCAAATACAAATGCACAGCACTGCCAAGGAAATAAATTATATTAGGTATCTATACATTAATATATTCCAGTAAAATTGTCTAAGGAACAAATCTAGCGGTAATTCAGTCAAGAATCTGTACAGAACCATACTATTAAATTTCCATAGTATGTGAAGAATAAAACATGTTTAAGCAATACAGTTCTTCAAATCATATGAAAAGCAAAATGACTGCAAACTCCTAAAGCAATGTTACTAATTTATCATTGTTACAGCTTAAGAATGTAGCCACATCACATAAATCGCTCCTCCCTCATGTAGTATCTTTGAATCGCTCAATTTGAAAAACAAAAAAATCCAAACTGTATTACAAAGAGACTGCACTTTTATAGCACAGGAGGTAGCAGACGGTGAAACAAGAAATAATATAATGGCATGAAGAATTATATGCATTTTGCATTGGACTTATCATTTATATGATAAATAACAAGTGCACAAAAATTTGAGACACTCAATTGTTTCTCTTGAAGAAAAAAATCTGTCTGGTATAGGGCAGCTAGTTGGAAGACAGATTTTTTAGTCATTCTGAAATGAAAGTAGTCAGTAACAGCTAAAATGTATCTCATACTACAAAATTCCTTCCTAACAATTTTGGGATGTTACAAGGTGTACATCTACTTCAATTAAAAACAGGATAAAGATATTCAGAATCCTACACAACAGCTTTGCCTTCCCTGGATCTCATCCAGAAGGAGTAGTAGACTTCATCATTTTTTTCTCTCATAATTAAAAAAATGCTGGATTTCTCTTCCACTCAATTATATCTTTCTCTGCAAATCTTTATTTTCAAAAAACAAGAAGACAAAGAACAAGGGAAACATCAGGGCACTTAATTTCCTTTGGGTAATTCATCACATTGATACAATTTTTGTACCCTAAATTCTACTTCTCCCACATTCATGACCTGCTCACTGCTCTTCTCCTTAGGCATAGTATCCAAGTACTTCTCTGCTGACTTCAGTTTATTTTAGTCATTTTCCCACACCAAGAGCCTTCTCAGTTGTCCAACTGATTTGCTATAAATTTTCATGGATTATAGGCCACCTCCCTGACATCCTCCCCTCTCCTTCTTATATCTTGTTTCCTGCGGTCGTGGGAAAGGGATATGAGATGTTTCATCTGTGCATTGCCTGATTTTCTTGAGGGTCCTTATTGCCTTTTATTTCCCATTTGCCAGAATCTCAAAAAGCCCAAAGATTTTGTAAAAAGCAGTACCAATCATAAATTGCAAATATTCTTTTAAATCACCCCAAAACGCCTTTGAAAGTTTAGTGCATACAGTGAACATGAAAATGCTAATTAGAAGGAATAAAAAATAAACTGACTTATGTTTTTAATTGGCCACAGCTAACAGTCAGAAGAAAGCAAGTAACAGAAGTATGTATTGGAAAGCAAATCTCATTATTTAAAAATGCAATAGTTCTTTTTATTGGGAGTGGTTTAGCTGCTGTTTCAAGTAAGCTACATGAAGAAATGTGAAAAGTAATTATATTGTCTCCATGTATTCAATTTTTTTAAAAAATTCAGTATTTTTAATAATTTAAGATCCTAGACAAGAAAGTTTTCTTCTCAGTCTACTTTTTCTTGTTTCTCTTCAGAAAAGGAAAAGCTTGCGTAAAATCTGTGCAACCATTTTTTTGAGAAAGAATTAAAACAGACTGCCTGACCTGATAAGCCCTCTGGAAGACTCAGCTAAAAGTCTAAGAAATAGAAAAGCTGAGCTGCAGGAAGATTGCACTGACTATTCTGGTACTAAGTCTCCTGTCACATGTGCCACTCCCATCTTTTTTAAGCAGAAATGACAATGCATGGCCAATTGCTGACAGCCAGCTTCAACAGCAGAGCAGATAAATTTGTTTAAGAAGGTCTGTCCTGCAGGTATATCCAAGTTCACTTCCTGGCAGTGCTACAGGTTTGCTGTGACCCCAGGAATGTTTCTTAACTGGTTAAAGAAAATTCTATCTATATTCTTTAGATTTAATATATCATCTTCGTTTTTTGTAAAATGGAAAAAACACCAACATACACATGCTGATTACTGAACTCTCCAGTCACTCTTGAACGATGGATATTCAGATTCAATGAGTGAACACTGAAGAAGCCATTCCTGTTTAATTACACTAAGAAAGAAATCCAAGAGGGTGTTTCCAAGTGGAGGGTTCATGTTCAACAGCACAAGCACCCTCTGAGCTGAAGCCTGAAACCAGACAATTTCTGTAACAATATTCAGTTCTCTCAAAGGCTCTGAGAGCAGCTCCAGATTGTATCACAGTGAATGCCTCAGCTCGTTGATGATAACAGAACTTCTGATGTCACAGCAAAAAGTAAAAAATGGGCTATGAGCAAATGTAAATTGAAACACATTTCACTCCTCCCAGAGTCGAGACATTCATTCTGAATGAAAAAATAGCAGTACGGCACTGGTAAGAGAATTGCTAGCAAGATTAGCAGTCTCTTGGTGAAGATTTTAAGGAAGTTATTTCCTTTGAGGAAAATGATGCAACTTCTCATGACATTCCTTCCCAAGTCATAAGCCGTTTCTCAATTTCAAAATAACATTGATTTCGTTACCAAGTACAAAATTTGCTAGTTTTAGTGTAGCACTTTCTTTAAAACTAATCAGAAAATCACAGTAGCGAGTGTTTTTCACTATTTCTAGGACCTAAGCACAATTCCATTTCCTGCTACTATGGGGCTACCAGCAACCGAAGTTCCAGCCATTTTTACAGAGCTATTAAACAATTTAGCATATTAAATCTGCTAGCCTTTTGCTTTTGCACTTGCCTGCATTGTTATTAATACCACTTTCTCTCCATCTCTTCTTCTAATTTTCTATTCTTCTAGTGCTAAAAGTATTGGCATATTATCATTATCTCCCTCTGCCTTAGAAGCAGACCTGCTCACAGAATGAAGTGGAAGTGTATGCCTTAGCAACTGTTCCCCTCTAATTTATACTCCAAATGCCTCGTAATACAGCAAAGTGCTGATACTGCCACTTTACAGGGAGGAAACCGCGCCATAGAGAAGTATATTCAGAATCTTGTTACAATTTTGTTACAAGCACAAAAATGAGACTGGTAAATCATTGCAGAAACCTGATGAGGTGCTCTCACCAGCCCATGGTGGGCAGACACAGCTCCTGGCTCACAATATTTCAGGTGCAGTTCCCGTGAGGCTGCCAGTCATATAACTGGCAGCAGGGCCATGCTGATGCTGCGAGGGCTGAATAAACTCAGACCACTGGATTTGGAAGAAACCAGTCAACAAGGGTTGCTGAAGCAAACCCTAGCACTCAACACTGAGATGAGTCTCAACCTCCATTTTGGGAGCTCTCAGCTATCCAAAGCATAGGGTATAGGAATTTTGGCTCATATCCACACAGGAATTTTAGTGTGCAATCCACAGGGTGAGAGGTTTGGCCATATTTGCCCTACACAGTAAACACTTAAAAGCAGACACAACATGACATGTGATATAGACATCATGACAAGTTCTTTCATTTGAAGTGCTCATGTTTAGATCCTACAACCCGGCTTCCAATCCACACTCACCCACATTGGCTGTGTGTTGTCATCCTCACACTATTAGTGAGTCTTAAGTGGCTTTTTACTCTCTTCCACAATCACCTCCCTCTAGACATATTTGTAGAGATCGTAAGAACCGCAGGGATTGATCAAAGACACCTTTACTGAATTCCTGGTTCATGACATAAAGCTAATCAAATATATGGCATACTCCAGGGCTAAAGATGGAGAAGGTAACATAAGTAACAGCAGAGTTTCAACCTCTCTGTTGAAACATCAATGTCAACATCTAATTCACAACTAATCTAAATCCTAGATTATTAATAAAAGCAGGCTGTAAACAAAAGTAAAAAAGATTAGGTATTTTTACTGACTCAGCAAACAGACCTGAATGCTTCAGCCAGATGCCTTCTCATCTAAGACACCTGTAAGGCCCACGAACACCAGTTCTTTCTCTAAATCAAGCTCTGACTAAAAGAACAGACTCTGCTACAAGGAATCTGGAGAATCTTTTAATTTGAAGACAACATTAAGTATCTTGAGCCTTTCTGTTGAGCTGAAGAGAAGGAATCCTAAGGAGAAATCTGTCCTTAGCTTGGTGCTGCTAAATTAGTAGTGTTGGCTAATTGACTCCTTGGAGGCAAGGGTCTCTAGCCTTTGGGACCAGGAATAAACCTCAGCTGAGCAAGTTACAGGAATTAATTTAAGGAAGACTGACCACATGTCTGGGCTCCTGCCTGAAAAGTTTGCTGCAATCCACTTTAGTTGATGGGGTAGAGAAAAGCAAACAAGCTGGGCCAAGAGCTCTCACAGTACCTACAGCACACATTCCTCTACACTCGATTTCGAGAAAGCAAGGCAAGAAGAGTGGTAAGTACTCCATGGTGAGTAGCAGCTGGATAAGGTTATTAATGTTTTTTCCACAAACCATCTTGGCTGAGGATCCTGTAGCATTGAACGTTTTTATGCCCACAGCACTTTGTAAGATTTGTTTTTCATTTTTTTTTCATTTTACAGTTGGGGAACCATTAGACAAAAAGCTGTGTCTGGAAGGCCTAGCTAAGGTACCCAACTTCAGCATCACAATTAACAGAGTGTGCAATTTAGGAAGTCTGATAAGTGGTTTTTATCCTCTGCTCTCCGCAAGATCAAAATAATTACACTCAATAACTAACACTGTCCAGGCAATTCTGCTGTAAATAGTCCTGGGCACCTCCAGTTAGCTTACAGTCAATGCACTATTTTGGTGACTTTATGCAAAACAGAAACAGTCCCCATCACAAATTTCTACTATAGACAAAAATAACTTGAGCACATTAAGCTGCTTTCCCCTGTCACCCCTGATGAACTTCATATGGCAACCAGACCAAAAGCCCCCGCTGAGCCCCCGAAGCTGAATGTGAAACGGAAATATCACAAAAAAACACTGCCAGCATCCCAGAACATGACTCACACTGTGTAAGTACCAAATCACTACATTTAGAAGATTCTCGTCTGGTTATTTTGTGTGGATAGACCAAGCACTCTGAAACTCCATTTGCTGAAGGAAGCAGACTGAGCGCCAGGGCTCCTAACTTGGTAGTTGCCTCCTGTGCTAGTTAACTTCAGGCAAGTCACTGCATATCTCTACACTACCATTTCCAAATGCAAAACTAATTACATTAATCCCTTTTCTGCAGCACTTAAACATCTATGGATGAAAAGAATTACCCTAAGAATATTAGAGCAAAGAAGTAAAATACTGCATGGAAAGCCACAGCCAAGTCTCTTCTGTCAATCTATCCCGCCTGACAAGTAAAAACGCTTAGACACAGAAATTACTACAAAATGCTGTTTAAAATTGATGGACCTTCCTGAGCAGAGTAAAATGGGGAACTGCTAAGGGAAAACCAGCG
Organism: Aleadryas rufinucha; assembly: GCA_013397815.1. Lineage (NCBI taxonomy): Eukaryota > Metazoa > Chordata > Aves > Passeriformes > Aleadryas > Aleadryas rufinucha. The sequence goes on along the minus strand of VZTH01017345.1, from coordinate 127,967 downwards.
AAACAAGAGAAGGAAAGATGTAAACTGTCCTTAGGGCCAGATTTTCAAAGATGTCTGAAAACAGATATGAGGTCCATACGTGATGAGATTTTCAGAACCAACATTTACTCAGTCCCACTAACATCAATTGCAGCTAATTAGTGCTGCCTTTGCAGACAACTGCAACTTTAATCACTCTTTAATCTTTTCAGTCATTGAAAATCTGACCCCAAGTAAACAAACTAAAACAACACTGTTTAATGTTGCTTGTATGACTATTGTGGAAAACTTCTTTAGACAGAAATGTGACTTTTAAACTGCAGTTTAGCAATCCATAAATACTAATGAGATCATGTGCTGTTTTGTCTTGTGATAATTTTTTCCTATTAAAATCTTGTTCTTTTTTTAACCTAATAAGCACATCACTAGTCTAAGCACGTTCATTGTTCAAAGTTTAAATTTACAGCTAAAATAAAGAGAGGTTGCTTGCCAGTAACCAGAATTCTTTGAGACATGAATTCTTCATGTATATTCAAACTGCTGGGCTACATATATGTCCTTTCACTTAAGAGTAGTCTTGAATCTTTGCAATGAATAAGTATATAAGGTACTGACTGTGCCACTTTTGGTTTCCTCCCAACCATAGAAAGAAAACTCAAGATAAATTCAAAAAATTCTGAGAGAGAACAAAGTAATCAAAATAGAAAACATTTATGTGAACTAAACATATTTTTAAAAAGTTGCCTGTTGGTAAATCACCTTTTTCTATTTTGAGTGAACTAGTACAGTTTATCATAGTGACTTCAACAGCTACACCTGGCCACTAAGCACCTGAGGGAATGGAGTCTTTTATAGAAACCATTCTAGCACTAAGAGCATATGGTGAAGATACTGATGGAGCTACAGATAGCATCACCTCCAGTACCTCAACTGTTCCTTAACAATGTTTTGTTCTCTAGAGAAGTACTCTGTAGTGACAGAGATTCATCTTAGCAGTCTGATAGCAAATTTTGACACAGTCTCCAACTGACTTCGACAGTCTGTATGGAAATGGCTGAACTGTTAAACCCCCCAGAAAACACACAATGAATAGCCTGAAGCATTTAAATGTGTGAATACAGAAGTAGACAACCCACAAAATATAAAAGTATAAAATAACAAATTCTGCTTTAGAGGCAGAACACCAGCAATAAAATTTTGAGTTTAAATAAAACCTGCTGATTAAAAAGTATAATTCTACCATGATTTGAGACAGAAAATGAAGAATGTTATTCATAAGAACATATGTAGCTCCTGCAAAAGCCTCTGAGGAAGTGGCCTTGATGAAAGCAGAAGCAGTAAACACCAAGCCCAAGACCTTAATGAGGCTAAGTGAGAATTCAAACTCTTTTAGCCTTAAGCAGATATTCCGTAACAGCTTTAATAAATGATAGAAAAGGCGGAAAAAAAAAAAAAAGGTAAGAAGCCATGTGAATCTCGTTCCCATAATGTGCAGCATGTGGATGCTGGATGGCTTTCCTTGTTGAAGTATTCCCGATTTTTTTCATAGGAAAATGTCCACAGATGACAAAAAAATATCCAACTAGACAGACACTAAAGTGGATAAGATACCTGTCTGTCCCAAAGCACTGACAGATGGGGCTTCAACCCTTTCACTTACACACGACAGGCTAGCTGCCGTCACAAGGGCTTGTCATGGCATTTTCACTGGGTTTGATACAGAAGAAATAGGTAAAATTATTTAAGCTGGGTTACACAGGAAAATTCTTTTCAAAAACAAGGCCAAGCCGTTGAACAGACAAAAATTAAAAGGACAGCAATTTTCAGAAGCACATACATTGTTGTAAATCTTTCTGTTGCGTAAGTATATAATACATTATTTACTATTTTTAGTAGAAATGAAGTTATGTAAAAAGAACTACCAACAATAAGAAACACCAGTGTTAACATGTAAATTCTAAGATACCTTCAAAACAATTTTTTCCATTTCTAGAAAAACAAAGAAACCCCAAACCTCTTTTTGTGAACAATCTATTGGAGATGGGTATGATTTCACTCACAAATACTAGTCAAAAGCATTTTTCTTGAAATCATTTTCAAAATGAAAACTGTTTTTCCATCTACTTCTAATATCTTTGTCTAATGGGGTATATATGCACTGTGGATGAAGCATCTCTAAACAAACAAGTTATTTTTGGAAGAACACTGCGACAGTTCTTGTAAATATTATACTGCTGTGGTTATGCAGTGTGGTCTAATACTGGATTATTTTGACGTCCTCTGGAAATCCATTCTAGGTTAATATTGACTATTAATACCAATCAGTTTTAAGAGCAAGCTTGCAGCTTTGAAGTTCATATCTCTACAAAATAACTTTCCACAACAGGATGTGGCTTGGGTTCTTTTTCACTTACATCTGAGTCTACAGTAACAAACAGCAAGTCCTTCCTACTGTAATTTACGCAGGATTCTGAAAGACTGAGTGGTAAACGATAAAATGTGCCTTTGTATGTAGAAGAGAAACATTTCTGTGCCAGCAGATGATTGCCACGTGCAGATCTGTGATTGCCTAAGTCCTTTTGACACCACCACATAAATTGGCTCCCACTCCCTTGTTGACACACATGTAAAATCCATGCCTGATAACCTTGTAAAAATATATACAGTTTAACTACAACACAAACAAACATTATTTCTCCTACCAGTGAATTATATCCATTCCTGCTGCACAATGTATCACGTTTAACAGTGCACACTACTCAGCAACTTAACCTATTTCATAAACTCTGAAAACCTACCTATTCTATGAATGCTATTACTGAATATGCCACTTCATATTTTTTCTGTACTGTCTCATACCACACTATACTTATTCATGCACAAATACTAAATGTAATTTGGAGCAGGGATTTTCCTAACTTTTTTTATTCTGTGCTGTTATTTTATAAGTTTCCAAGTACGTATGCATTACTATTTAAATAAACAACAGTAACAAAATCCAGATGAAACTTTACAGAAATGTAGGTACTCAGAATATAATTAGCCAAATTGGAATTCAGCCAGGGCAACATCCCTACTCTTGCAGAAAACACCAACAGATCATACAAATGGCTTGAATGGGTCAAAATCATAAGTACATAAATAAACACTTCAAATGAAATTTCCAAACATGGTACACCATCATCTATCACTCTCTGATTATCTAGCATAGCTATCGAAGGTGCTAGAGCCTCATCAGCAAACGCCTTCTCAAGGCTACCTCCATTGCAGCCTGCTGTATTCTGAGACGCAGGAAGTGAAGGTCATCATTTAAATTCAAGACAAAGCAACTGTAAATCAGCACTTCTGCCCGATGTGGGGTTCCTGCGACAGCGGCTCACCAGCAGCTCTCCACCCGGTCTGGCAGCTCAGTTAATTTCATTAATTCAGTGGAACTCGGAAGAAACGTTGGAAACCAGGGCTGTAATTTCAAGCTGTCAAGAGCTCCTTTTGTTTCTTAAATTTAGAAACGTAGATGTGAAAAGGTTTGATACCCACTGCAATATTGCATTTCATGTACTGTTTGACAATCATATGGTCACCACACCCAGCAGAACGGGCTGAGCTCAAGGGACGCTTGTTTGCTCTCCTGCCAGGACTTCAGCCTTCTTTAACACCCTGTCCTTTGACAGCTCCTAAACCTCAATTCAGCCACCCAAACCCGCTTTTAAAAGGCATCTTCAGCTCTTCAAAACCTGAAAGTATGTTGCATTAACACTGACACTTTGCTTTTATTGTCACTGAATTCTCGTTTTCCTTTGACATGCAGCTGATTTCAGCACCTTTCTTTAACCTCACCGAGTTGCCTTCCACGACTGAATCACCTATTTACTGGTAAAGAAATACACAGTGAGGACACAGCACATTCGTCTGTTTGCAGCCCTTTCAAGGTTCTTCCAAAAGAAAGAGAGCAAAAGTATCAGATCCCTATTTAAAGTGCCTCACTGAGGTCTTACGCAGCAGAGGGATGGCGTTCATTAAACCTTTAGTCAAATTCCTCCTCTACTGTCCCGACTCCCCATGTGCATATATCATGACATTATTTCAAAAAAGGAATGACACCCCAGAATGTCCAGATGAAAGTATGTAGAAGTTGTACCAAAATTGTAATAAACTAACATAATAAAGCAGAGGAGCTATTAGAAGTTGGAGAGTGAAACCATTGAAAAATTTGCTTATTAAATAAACACCAAATAAGATGAACAACTGACCCTCTCTATAGAGTCTCTCTGCTGAAGGTACAGAGAGATACTTAACACGATCATAACTTCTCATCTGATGAAGCTTTCAGTATACATCAGGAAAGCACAAGGAAATAAGCCAAGGGATCCAAACACAAACAGATGGAATTGGCATGTCTGGATTCTGAGCCTTCATTGAACAAGAGGGAAATACAGTTCCCATCTCCATATGAAACACGACTATCTTGTTCCACCTGCACTCAGACAGACAACAATACCTCACAAGAGCATGAACTTCCCTTTTCATCACTGCAGGGAAATAACTGAAAAGCACATGGGTGACCCTTTAAAAACCGCTGATGCCAAGTGCATCACTGCCAAAGAATTTACCATCTCTCTCCGGACAAGATACTTGCCTATTGCATACCAGGAGGAGATTTATTTCATTGTGAGTAGCTCCCTTTCAGAAAATACAGGACACTTAAAAGCATCATGACATTTTCCTCTGCTTTTCACTGCCACCTATTAGCTGCTGCTACACTTATTTCCCCTTTTATGTATTTAGATTATTTGGTTTCTATAGCTGCAGCATTTAAATCTAAGGTATTAAGTTTTCTAGTGTTATTGACATGAAATACAAACTTCTCCCACTTTCTTTCACATGATTATACTTACAGAATAAGCCATTTTCAGAGCAATATTTAAATTCAGAAAGTTATTTGGGGTTATAATTTTTAAATGTGGCTTTCATTTTCATGTTCACAAACTATGTCTGTTATGAAAATATTTCATAGCAAGCTGCTGCCTAATTAGATGACTTAATGTTGCAAAACTCTGTACTTAAAAGAACTGCCAAAGATTATCAAAATCAGATTTTTTCCTTTGTTTGCTATGATGTGGTTTCTTTCTACTTATATTATGTACAGAACAAAAAAGAGTTGAGTGATAAGACCATGAATTCACGTTGTGTTTTCCTTTATAATGTTCATCAGTTAACTAGGGTGTTCATAGGTTGTTTGCTTTTTGTTTGGTTTTTTTTTCAAAAGTGACATTTAGAAGCCAATAACCCAAAGTGTATTACTGAACACTTTAACAGTGTCCAATAGGTAGATGACCTAGCTGCACAGTGATTAAATGATTTAACTGCTAGATCAATGAATGCAGCATGAATTAAAATGGCTGCAAGCTTTCCCAGGCATAAGATGAGACCTAAAAAAAAAGGTACCTCACTTTTTATTTCACATTTCAAAGAAAATGTAACCATTTATTTTAAAAGAAAAAAAATACATGTTTTCCTGACAGAAAAACACAGCTTTATTCTAATATATAGTGACTAAACCATATATTTTAATTGTCAAAATCTGACTACATTTTACCATTCTCATACTGAATAACCTCACTCAAGGAAAAAGCAGTCTCTGCTCAGGAGACATAATGGTGTTAGGATCTGGTCCAAAGTGAACTGTTATCTCACGCGTGAAGATAATGAATGTTAATTTAAAATAATGTTCTTTCAACTCCAGGGTTTTTTTCATATAATCAATCAGGCCTGAAAGTGCGTGCGTGCACGCTCTCTCTCACATGCACTCTCTCTGTCACTCACCCATAAATACTTCATTTTATATTCTCATTCCCAGGGATTCAGGAAATTTTCTGCAGGTGTAAACTAATATTGCTCCACTAAAGTCAACAGAGCTGCACCAAATGATGTCAGCAGTCAGTGGTCCTGCCTCCTGTGACAAGGGTGTACCTCGACTTCCACTTAATGTGCATCTCACAGCAAACTCTCTTTCTTCCTTTCATACATGCATTTCCCAGCTCTTACTGGTACTCAACAGACAGCCACTACAGCCTTTCACTAACTCGCTCCTCAAGGTCTCTTATCTCCACTAAATCCCTCAGAGAAGCAGGTATAACATGGCTCTTTTCTGCAGCCTAGGAAGAAGCTCTCGGAAAATGTGCAAAGAGAAAGAGCACTGCAGTGGGAGGCTGCAAGACATGTGGAGAGGACAGAACAGGCGTGACCTAAAAAGCAGTAGGTTTCAACATTACAGCTAAAATATTCAGTTATTACAGGAAAGAAAAATTAAAACATTAAAAAAATGGAACAAATAAAACTTCTACATGTGTAAAAACAGGAGCCATAATCTAAACTGCTATTGTTTGGAAATAGTATGGAAAACAAGTATTCTGTAGCTTTCTACCTCAGCAAATTGCCTGATTTTTGACACCTTTTTAGGAGACATCTGATGGCTGGAAACAAGACTCTGGATTACATGACATACTAGTTTGATCAAGAAAGGCAGTTCTCCTGGAAGAAGAGCCAAGCAGAAATTTGGATACCATTCCTTCCCACTGGCCCAGGAAACACTGTAACTGCTTATCCACTAACTTGGCAGAGCAAACCATGTTCAGCTCCTCACTCCTTGGTGCACCTGTACTCCAAGCATCTGCGCCACCACGCAGCTTTAGCTGATGTTTATTGGTATTTCCTGTGCCTGTGTGAGGAACAAAAATCCTTCCATTTTATTGAAAGCTCCATCTTTTCAGGAATTAGTGCTACAACTTAGGCTAATACTTGGTTGACTGGAAAACTGGTTATTTTTATAATACTTTTTAAAACTATTGAGAAAAAGAATATCAGCATGAATTTAAAAAAACAATAAAACTGGCTCCTGGAGATGGTTGGCTCTTAATCTGTATTTCCTAAAAGGTGCAAGTTCAATAACAAGAGGAAATCTCATGTCTGGAACCAGAGAGAAGTTAGGAGTATGCTTCCAATTAGGAGATTTACAAAGAAGCCTTCTGGGAGCCAGCAGAGCAGAAAGCGTGCAGGAAAAGGAAGAATCTCTTTCTTACAACAAATATTTCCTGTAAGTCTATTTAGTTCAGGTCAGTGTAAGCAGAAGATGGAAGACAAAGCTACAAAACTGAAAGACACAATTACAGATTCAGAGTGTCCATGTTTCTCACTTTCCAACACTGTCAGTCGGAAATGCTCCCAGGTATGCATCAGCATTCTCCTTCAAAATGTTAGTGAAACAAAATATTTTCTTTTAACATGCAAACAAACAAACAATATTTTAATATGGCAGCTTTTAAACAGCCTGATATTCCATTCTAGCCAGACTGCTAAGTCAGACACTCTGAGTTATCTTTGAGCAAAGTGTGCATCCCTCCTCATCGTTCCTCACATTTTACTATGACTAAGAAAAGTTTTAAGAAAGCTATTTGGGAAAAAAAATATATATTTTTTTTAAATATTACTGCCAATGCCAAATTATTCAGTGTGCCATATTATATTCAAGTGTCAGCTTGCACGTGATGACTGACACTGAAGCTTCCTGAGAAAAGGTCCATGCAGCCAGTTCTTAGGAATGTCCTAAATTCTCAACTATAGTTATTTGAAGCTAAAAATGGCGCCAGTCTGGTTTCTTCACTTTTAATTAAAAAGAAAGAAAAAACGTTTTCTGCAATTTTGAATGTTTAACAAAGAAGGAATAGAAGCACAAGGTGAGGAGAACGTTACTCGCTCTGAACAATTTTGCATGGAGCAAAAAGGACTGCCTAGATTTGCCTAATGTTCTCAGGTAAATTATAAGAACAGGATGAATCAACATAACTTTCAGAATTCAGGTTTTTAATTTATGTTCTATGATAAAAAAAAAAATTAATTTTGATTACTTAACCGGCTTGCACATTCACAATTTCCACAATTTTGAAACTATGTTAAAATACACAGTTTCCTGACATATCTGTTTTCTAGCTTTCCTAATGTAAAAATAAACTTTTCTTCTCATAATGGTATTGGCTTTTCCAGCAGCAATTTCTTCTTTTACCATTTTCTTTATCTATAATTAAGGTTTTCTATAACACACAGGATTTAAGATAGACAGAAAATGACAGAAATCCCTAACAGAAAAATATTCTCCACGTTTTCTCTGTTCTTTTCATAAGCACTGTAAATTCCTTCAAAGACTAAGGTACATGTAGGAAAAGTGCCTTAGCTCCAATGGAAACAATCATCAACGTAAAATTTAGCATGTGCACAAAAACCAACAGTCATACTGTTCATATTGAAAAAGTATAAAAATGCCCATGTAACACTGCTATGCAACTCCAATAGAAGAATCAAAAATACAGCATTACATAAAACTGTATCAGCACAACAAATTTTAACTGTGTTCTTCCTGGAATACTGGAGTCTTACATAAGGTTTTAATTTTTAAAACTATTTTGTGAAACTAAACTTATTCATCAGTATGCTCCAAGGCCTATGCATTTTCATGCCTGTGGGAAACAAGTGCTTATATGATCAAGGTCTCCATCATTATATTAATATTAATCTATGGGTAACAATGAATTTCTGCAGTGAATAGTGAATATCAATTTTCATCAGTGAACAATCAGTGACTGTGCGGCCTGTGATTACATTTTATGAAATAGCAATTCTTTTGTTTTGATTTTGTACAATTTTGAACCTGGATCTGAGTAATTGCTTGGGGGAATGAGATTATGCATAAACTCTGGGTTCCAGCTTGGCTCTGAAGTCAATGACAGCTCATAAGACACTGATCACAAAATTAACAACCGACCAGAAGGAAAACTGGAGAAACCCCCCACCATTCTGAGGCAGAATTTCCACTTTAATTTGTGCATGTGAATGCACACACTGCAGTGTTATGCAAGGCACAGACTCTCTCCTCTTCGGAAGTTTTCTTTTACAAGCAATGACACCAAGAAAATAGTAATAAGGCACAAGCAGCCAATGCAGACTTGGCTGGTGCTTGGTTTCTGACTTGAGAAGCATCTGTAATTGCAAACAGGTATCTGTAGTGTGAGATCCTCTCTTACTGAATGCATAAATGTTGTGTGAGACTTAACAGAAAATGAGAGCGTGCTAAGAAAGATAAAGCTCTCAGATCACTCTCTCAGATCTTAAAGATTTGTTGAGCAATAAACATATCTTAAATACTTTTAATTTCTTTTTCACTGCATACTATTTCTAGCTACTTTGGGATTCTGCTAATAATTTTCTCTCAACTCCATTTTGTTTCACTTCCTCGCTTTTCCAGAAGGTTCAAATAAAACCTAAGGTTGACAGATAAGAATCGCTCAGCTAAAATTAGTAAACTAAGTGCCATGTCCCATGAGTCACAGCATGCAACTCCCATCCACCTCTCTTTGAAAGACCAGATAACAATGCCATGCCCTAAGTGCACGGGATCAAAGTACAAATACCCACTTGCCAAAATACTGCTTTGGAGTACTACACCTACTAGCAGAGTCCTACACTCTGTAACCAAAACATAGTTAAGTCAGTTGCATTAAAATCATAGATTTGAATATAACGCCAGTTGGTTTAATATTTAACATAGTAACTCACATAGGAGAAATGAGAGGTAAGCAGGAATATGTTTAACTCTTCTTTTTTTCAGTTACTAGACCTCAAAACAATAGCATCCTATTATGGATAAAAAAATTAATTAAGACAGTGAGCCTGGTTCTTTGCATGCAAAAAATGCAATTTCCACAAAAAGGGTGAATGGAATATCACTGGTATTTTTGTTGGCATATTTTAATTAATTTTTTAATGAGTAAGTGGATTTTAGTACTTTAAATTTCACTGAGTCTGGTGTTAAAATTATTTGTTAAGAATTAGTTTTATATGATATTACAAGTGAGAGTTCCATGAAGACTCATGATCATTAATTCACAATGTTTTATTCTGCAATTATTTAATCCTGGAATTTAAAACTGAATACAGTGTAAGGGTATATGTAAAGATAATCTGTTCGTTAGTAAGTACACCAATAAACCATATTTTACTTATATTTTTTAATATATTTCTAATTTTGAAATTACAAATAACACTGCCTTTTTAAGCAATAACATACTTTAAACTCAAATTACATTTCTCTGTATTTTTGTAACAGACACTTCTGCATTCTAGTGAAGTGTAAAATGAGAGATTGGAAGAAAATCAAAACCAGTCTTTTTGTACACAAAATTCTCAATAGCTACACTTTGGATTTATCTACATGGTACAGCTACAGGATCAGGCTCCGACAGGATATTACCAAAGCTGGCTAAAATTAGACACCATGAGCTTTAACTTGGGTTCATGGACATGTCAGTATGTATCACCACTGTGCCTGCTGTCACCTGCCCACAGGACTTAAAAGACCCTGGTCGTTTCAGGGAGAAAAAAAGAGAGGAAATAAATATGAATGAAATCTTACTAAAATTCTAGGTTTATCCTTAATTTTTTTTCATATAATGCAATATTCACAGCATGATAGAAATAAATAAAAAGACAGAGTTCAGGCTTTCACAATTTACTTGATGGCAGACATTGGTTTAAAGTGATGATAAAATTATGTTTAAAGACTACAATTGAAAATACGGCGAAAAAAATGGGCTTGATCCAGCCCTGGTGTTTCTGGGAGCTGCATGTGGAGAGGCCTTCGAAATCAGATGGCCCCGTGTGCCACAGGAGTTCACCTGTGCAGGCTTGGGGCCACAGTGGTTATTGTACTGTACACAGCCACTCTGGTATCAATCAGTCTACTCCCACTTACCTCCACTACACCCAGGAATAAAGGGGTTTGTGGAGCTTTCCACAAACCATTTGTTTTGCATTTCATATACTCTCACCAAATAAAGAAACTACTGAAAAATGGAGTCATTACGTCATCTTATAAACTACCTATTTTGCAGGCTGTACTCTCGCGACTGGAAGATTAAACCTTAGAACAATAACCCAATTATGAGCTAAATTTACATTCAGCTGATGAAAAATGATCCAGAACCTGACAAGAACAATCTTTGTTCACAATGTTTAGCACAAGCAACGCTTGACAGCCTAAAATGTATGAGCTATATAAAAGATGACATACGCTGCACTGCCCAGCTACCAAGGGCACCATGCTCCAGGTACTACACACGTACAATGGGAGTGTTCACCACATCCTGAGACTAAACAAACCCAACAAAAACCAAGGCACAAAACCCTCTGCAGATAAAGAACATGATCTGACATTAGCTCCTAAACAATCAGGGCAAGAAGGACAGCTAAACAAAGTCCTACTATATGGAAGGAAAACCACTGCAATTATTAAAATCAGTGGTCAGGATCTGAAACAAATTTATACATTTGCTGGATAGATATGAGAAAAATAATTGCTCCAACAATTCTGACCAAACTTTTGCAAAAACCTCCAAACTCTACTTCATTCAGGAACGTAAAATCTTGTGTGGATTTGGCCAGTAATTTTAAACAATCCTACATTTTACGAACCAAGTTCATCACTGGTGTGAGGCACATATACTCTAAACAGATTAATTTTGTTTGTAGTTCTAGTTAGCATTTGTAACAACCTGCATTATGGGTAAAAGACATCTTTATACCAATCTGGATCTAGCTAAAGAGTCATTTAAGAAGAAAACCAGAAATTTACTGAAGACATTTTCATCATCACCTTGTACCTCTTTCAGAACTTTTAGCCTGCACTGATTCACACTGCCTGAAATCTTCACACACTTCCAGAGATAAATGCTCTGAAAGACTGTGGAAGGCAGTTACCATGAAAACTAGTTACATATATGTCCAAAATTTGTGAACTTTAGCTGACTGAAGTTGAGTCTTCAATTTCAAAACATGTCTCCTAATTCTAAAATTCCCCCTCATTCTCAAACTGTGTGAAATGAGACAATTAGCTAACTAATTAGATAATGCAGACATCTACGGAGACATTTAGATGCCTAAAATTAAGAAAACATCTTCAATGTTATCTTTTATCTATTTCCTTTTGAAGTATTTTATTCTACCACAGCAACTGCAGATGGCACAGTTCAGTGATCCCCAAGCACTGGTAGAAATGCACAACAGTCTAGACGGAGCCTGAGCCACTTCAAGGTGAGTTTGAGGCCAAATTCATAGTCCATCCACATCGTTTTCTTCTCAGGGAGCACCACGTCACTAACAGCACCCAGTATGTTTTATTTACATGCAGGCAGAAATACCAAACACACTTCACAGCCTTTCACCATCTCACTTGCTTTTGAGATGACCTTAGGCTGAAAACACGATCCAGGCTCTCCTGCTGCAGAAGCCTCAGGCCATCCTGAACAGCCCCTTCTCCTCTCCGCTCCAAGGCAGGGGGAAACACAGGACACCTAAACAGTAGATACCCACAGAACGCCTGCTGCCTGCAAACAGTATGGACACACAGCACATGACCTACCAGTCACAGATTATGTGCACAGCAATTCCAGTCATGAAATTCTTGTCACTCCAATACTGCTCATTTTTTTGCCTGAAAAGTTATGAAGCATTGCTCTAGCTCATACTACAGAAGGACTAAGTCAAACAACTAGTAATTTTGATTTATGCTGAACAAACTCAGTTTGGTTTTTTACATTTATATATAATAGCTGCAAGTGCTTGCTTAGATGCAAAAAACAAAACAAAACAAACACCACCTTCAGAGGTGAACTACCCTGTAAAATTTTTGCTACAAAGCTTCAAACTGTCGAGGAGTATCTTCTAGCACATCACCAAAGTTTTAAGACCCCCACCCAACATCCACAGACTCACAACTCCCCTTACAAAGCTGACTTCAACACAAGACAATTTCCATCATATTATCCAGTTCATGAGGTGGAGTGGAAGAGTAATTTTTGTCACTGAGACCTTTGCTACTGAACCTGATACCAAGTATCAGCTGCAGACACAGAGAGCATCATCCATAGCACAACCAACAGAGTCACCAACACGGTCACTTTTTTCCCCACTCACTAAAACCACACTCACTATCAGCCAAGATAAAGTGCACTCTGTTGAACTACCTACCCCATCAACCATTCCCTTCCCTCCCTTCCCCAAGCAACTGTCTGGTCAAAGCAGAGAGGGTTTGTTTAGGCATGGAAAAGCTGGCATTTTAAGGCCATAAATCCACAGTGGGAATTAATTAATGCCATAAATCCCATAAAAGTGGGAATTATTTTGTGGGCACTTCCACTTTTATACAAAATATTAGTCAGCAAACAGTCTACTTCCCTAAAGACTTTCTGTAGCACACTCAAGAGTGGCTGATAATTTAAAAAAAAAAAGTGGAGAGATGCCAGGTCCTTCATACTGAAGGATGAGGAACTAGAATAACCCAAAGGAGCGCAACCTGAACCACAAACTGGCATTTCCCCTCCCATTCTTCCCCCTCCTGACACCTGCCTCAGCATTCACCCTTAAAGAATTAAACAATTTCCTACAAAAGCAAGAGAAATGAAAAAATATCAACGTTATCTAGGACAAGAAAGCATTTTCCACTCTTTTTCTTTTCTACTGCAATAAGATCTTCTTAAAACTACAATAAACAGAATTTCTCCTACAATACAGAGACCATTCCAGGTTAAATCATAAAACCAACCAGCACCAAATTAAACTTTTTCACTCCTTTTCCTCTTCTCAAGCCACCTCATCTCTAGCATCTGCAAAGTTCACAGAAGACCAAAAACAAATTCCCAAAGTCTGCTGGTTTCAGAATAAGCCCAAAAAGACACACAAAGTTTCCCAAATCCTTAGCATCAACATTTTACATGAGGGCTGCTGTCTGGAGCACACGAAAGGTCAGGAAAGCGCACCGAAGCTCCCCATCAGCCTTACCACTGGCACTCCCACACCTACACTTCCATCCTTTCCCCGAAAAGAAAGGAGACAGGCCTCTGAGCAGCCCAGAGGGAGGGGGAGAAGGCGAACACCCCACAAAGTGCACCGAGGGGAGTTATCTGCAGACACGGCTTCGGGGGTGCACACACACAAAGCTCCCCAGAACGCCAACAAAAGCGAGCCCGTGGCCAGTTCGCGTTCCCCGAACCGCCGAGTCCGGCACAGCCCCGGGAGGGCCCCTCCCGGCTGGGGGCAGCGAGGAGCCGGGGGGAGAGGGGGGAGGAGAGCGGAGAAATCGCCCCCTTTTTTCCCCGAGTCCTGCCCCAGAGCACACGGGGGAGACGACGAAGCCCCTGGGGCTGTGCCGGGGAACGAGGCGATCCCGGTCCCCCGGTGCCCCGCCGGGCGGCGAGGCCGTCCCGGCCGCGGGGGTGGCACCGCCCGCAGCCGCTGGCGGAGGAGGGCTGGGGCTCAGAGTTCACCCTTTCCCCGTCCCCTCCCCTGCCCCCCGCAGGCACGGCAGCCATGGCCCCTCGCCCGGCCTGCGGGGGCCCCGCCGTCTCTCTCCTGTGGCGCCTCGGCGCTGTCGAGCAGCTGCCATTACTCGGGCCAAGACCCGTCCTCCAAGCAGGCATCCCCCTCCCCAGCGAGGAAATGCAGCAGCGGCGGGGGTGTGTGAGCGAAAGGAAAGCGGGGGAGAGTGGGGAGCAAAGCGGTGGCCCCGCGTGTGGGAGAAAGCGGAGCCGGGGGGTGACGGGGCTGAGGCCGGGCTGCACCACACCCTGCCCGGCCTCGCCTCTCACGCGAGTCCCCGGCTCCCCCGCGCCCTGCAGGCCCGCGCGGAGCGCTGGAAGCGGCGATTCTCTCCGGAGCGCCCCTCTCCCCACCCCACCTCCTCCCGCCTCGGCCCCGGGGCTGGCTGCAACTCGGCACGGGGGCACCGGGGACCCTCCGCCGCCTCCCAGCCGAAATTCGACCGGGGAAGGTGTGGGGACAAAAATAATCGCCGTTAATAATCACACGCGCTCCGCCGCCGTCCCCTTCTCCTCCTCGGTTTCCAAGCGGGCTGCCGGATAATCCTGCCCACTCCGAAAAATGAAATAATAATAATAATAAAAAAATCCCGCCTTCCATCTCCCCCCCGCAGCCCCACACATTTTATTATTAAGTATAATTGCTCCCCCCTCCTCATACGGCACCCCGCGGGGAAGGATTGCCCCCTCCCCTGGTGCCCAGCCCTTCCCCTGTCCCCTCTCCCCCATCTCCTTGGAACAGTGTGTACATGATTTTGTAGTTTTTTTAAGGCGCCATGTTTATAATCCTCCATCATATTAAAAAAAAAATCCACCCAGCATGAGACACGGCGTCTCTCGCACCCCAAAGCCAGGGAGGCAGACACAGAAATATCCACAGGGCTGTAAATTCACCCCCCCTCCCGCACACACACCCCTCCTCCCCAGACTTAAAAGTCTCTCTCACCTTGTGCTGCTGGCGCTGCTTCTGCTGCTGCAGGGGGGGAGAAGTTAAGCCAGGGGAAACTTTTCAATCCCTTCCCCAGGCCGCTGCTGCCTCCTCCTTCCACATATTTTTCCCCTCAGAGTTTTATTGTGTCTGAATTTTCTCTCTCTCTCTCCTCTTCTGTCTGTCCACAGTTCAGGTTTCTGGGGTAAACAGGGTTTAGGATGGTGCTAGGGATATTTGGGAGAAGGAGAACTCTAGTGGTGTCTGCTGGAGTTGCTGTTTGTTTCTTTTATTATTTTTTTTTAATAATACACTTGAAACGCATCTTTAACTATTTATTATGTATGTATTTTGTCATAGTCTTAGGTCTGGACCCTCTCTTGTTGCAGAGGGAAAATGTGGTGCTTACCCGGCCTTGATACATGGAAATTCCTCCTATCACGAAGTCCAACTTGGAGAAATGATAGATAATGTTTTTGAAAGTAGACACTCACCTTGAGCAACAGAAACTAAAACACAGAGAATCAGCGGTCTGTCTCAGAGTTGTCAATACGTCGTGAACTGTAGATCACAGAATCATAGAGTTGTTTAGATTGGAAAAGAATTTTTTGATCATTGAGCCCAACTGATAGCTGCACTTGCACTGCAGGGTTGGGAAATACAAAGTAATACAAAATACATAACTTTATAGGACCATATATACATATATGTAAGTAGCAAGAAAACGTACATTTTATACTGGTTTTTATTGACTATTAGATAAATATGAATAAATGTCTAGGGAAATAAATTCTAAAGTTTCTGAAATGCTCCAGGAATTATTAATGGATAAGTACCACACTTCACAATTAATTAACTTGACTAGTATTTTACTTCTATTAAAATGTACTGTAAGCTTAGTTCTATAAACACTTATGCATGCAAAAAAATTGAGTCATATGAGTAATCGTTAATATTACTAAAATAGTAGAATGAAATAGTAGTGCTAATGTTGAAAAAGATGCATCCATTGTGCCTGTAAAAGATTAAACAGAGTTTGCACACTGAACAGTGAAAGTTTCTCCAGTGTGTCCAGTAAATAAGATTTCTAGTAGTGTTTAAACCCACACAGTTTCCTTGAGACTGCTGCATCAGGACTTTACATCCACTTTGAAACTAAAATGCATATAATGGTTAGTTGCACAGCTGTGATAAAGTCTTACTTCTATTATGCATTTAAATATGAAAGAACATTTTACATTATCTAAAATAAATAGGAAAGAAAGTGCTGGTAATCTGCTTTCAAAGAGTGCTTGAGGCGTTGGGCAGATCCCCAGTAGTGGTACTATAATTTATTAACTGCATTATATTGCCTGTATTAATAAAAAGCAAATGAAATTTACAGGCAATTTTTTAAGTAAAAAGGGATTTACCTTCAATATAATTACAAAAAGACTACCTTATTTGAAGCATTTATTGTGATGTTTGGCTGTGATTTCATTAAGGCATGTCATTTTCAAAAGAAGTTGATAGAAATATATGCCAAGTTTCCATGGGATATTGCTGGCTTGCCTGTCTTAGCTTTCTTTGAAACCTTTTCTGTTCAAATTGTATCTGAGCTATATTTATATATGGCGGGGGAGGGAAAGAAGTTGGGGTCATTATCGTTTCTGCTGTTTCTACCATGCAGTCAAGCCAACAGCTCTGCTCAGGCTGGCATGGTTAAGGCACACTGATGTTTGCATCCAGAATCAGAGGACAAACAAACATAGCTAGCGGCCACATAACCATTTTTAATTCTTCGCTCCAAACAGCCAGGTATCCCCAACAACTGGGTCGCCTGGGAGGATTTGCCATAACTCCAAAACAAAGCTCCAAAGCCAGTCTCAGCTTCTCTAGTGAAAGATTTATTGCTCTGCCACAGTGCCTTCTCCTTACCTATGTAAATATTTATTTAAGGCAGAAGTTCAGTTATCTTCAGTATAAAGAGGTTTTAGCCCTTTATCTCTCACAGGACCCATAGAGAGCTGTCAAATAAATACTCAGGCTGCAGTTTCACCAGCATGGAAGCACATGGAGGGCAGAAGCCTTATGGCTTGCCTACCGTACAGGTTTTTTTACCTGGAGTCTACCACTTGCCAACAGTCTCCTTTACTTAACATACTTATAAAGGCTGGTCTGGACCACCTCCAAATATTTGTTTCAGGATACAAATATTTGACTTTGGAAAGAGCAAGGTATCCTAAAGCAAACATGTAGGGAGTGTCTGCAACCATAGCCACGTTACCTTCTCTGAGCTGGTGGGCAGTGATTTAAATTAAGTGTAGAAAGACAGGCATAGAGCTTATAAATGGGTGTTCATGGGCCTGGTTTGGGGATATTTTGATGTCCTCATTAGGTCCCCTGAGTTTGCATTATATAGCCTTCAGATGCACGTTGAAGGATAAAAAGGATTCATTTTTGTCTCGTTTTGACTTATTTTTATGTGTATTGTGAAGACTTTTCAATGCTCGTCAGTGTGCAGCTTTGAAGCCCGGCTAGCCGGGCTGGGCTAGCCCCGACTCCTGCGTTTATCCGCAGTAGTTGGGTGTCTAACACGAGCCCTGCGGCGGGTCCCTCCCGGCCATTCACTTTCACTGGGAGCGGGGGCCGGGAGCGCCGAGCCCGGCAGACAATGGGAAGGAAATCCCCCCTCCCCCAGCCCGGCCGCGGCGGGTTTCCTCATCGGCACGGGGAAATGTTTGTTCCAACAAAAAGCGGACTCAGGGCCGTCTACAGCCCCCCTTCCCCGGGGCGAGGGCGGGGGCGGTGCGAGGCCGCGGGGCCGCATTTCCTCCCGCCCGGCCGGGAGGGGCCCTGGCAAAGGACGAGCGGGAGCCGGGGCTCTGGGGCAGGACCGGCACCTCTCGGGCTGCGGTGGCTCGGCTGGGGAAAGAATTTGCTGGTCCAAAAGGTTAATGGTGAGGGCTCAAATCTCCTGCTTGCTTACGTGGCTGTGGGGAGAGAAAACGCACCACTGCGTCAGTGTTAGAAAGAAAACATGATAAAGTTACTTCCTTCCGAGTAGAAAGTACTTGCCGTAGGAATACATCGGTCTGCCTGAGTGCTTTTGCAGTAGTGCTGCACTGGTGTGTAAACAGGCGATTTGCAGGCACTGCTTCCCTTGGAATTAGCATCATCCAGACCAAGAACATAATCTCCTGCCATGAATTAAGGGGGATATCAGACAGGTTCATGGGAAAGAAATCCTTTGCAGGTTGGAGACTCCAAACCATGACTTGGGAAATCCCTGAGCTGAACGCAGGCTGGGACAAGAATATCCTGGCTATTCCCATGTCCCCCCAGGTATGTCCACTACATTTTTCAGGTGGGAGAAGACGCAACACTGCCTAGTAACATGCAGACTGGTAAATATGCCTCTGTTTTCCTTTTAGATGATACTCTTCCCCTCATCCTTTTCCAAAGATCGTTCTATTTTTAGTTCTAATACTGGACAACACAATACTGTGTGTATATGATTTTTTATTCTTGCCATGCTCTTCTGCCATTCTCTTGCTTCAATGGTGCAACCATCAAACCTGCAGGTGAACAAGTACATCATTGCTAGTGGGTTCTAGGTACTGGTCTTGGTACCATGAAATCATCCATTGAATGCTACTCTGAGGAGAATAGGGAGTGTTGTGTCCTCTCCATTGCAGCACTCGTTCTGGGCTAATGAATGCACATCCCTGCTTTCTCCAGGACTTTCTGCCATCTTTCTGGCTGAACCAAACCCACCCACTATAAGCTCAAGTCTTTATCTGGCTTTGTAAGGTAGCTGTCTTGCTGGTGGTGCCAACCCACTTCACTGTGTACTTCACTCCCAGCTGCACTGAAACAAAAATAATTTGAATGTGTTTCCTGAGAGGCAGGTCTGCTGTGTTGTGATCACAGAAGTATTAATGCAGAAAATTAGTGTAAATTTTTCATCTGAACAAAGTTTAGCAACACAGTTTTCTTTGCAGTAAAAATCTCAGCAAGGCATTTAATTTAGGAAGCTGGGGGAAGGGAACAAAGCCTTAATAACAACAGGCTCAGGAAATCCATGGAGCTGAAAACAGTTGGAGGATGGGAGAGTCTTAAGGAGAAGGTTATGCTGTTCCTTTTTTCCCCAGGCGATGCCTTAGGTTTTAAGCATTGTAAAGAAAATACCAGGCTCAAGAGGGGGGACACAGAGCAGAGAACCCCCAATATCTGCTGCTCCATGAAGCTGTCTGAGGAATGCGTTCAAGCCACCCAGAGGTGCTGTCCCTGCAGACTTGATATGATGAGGATTGAAGCAGACCCTACAGCAGCCAGGATCCTTCTTCCCTTTTCAGCTTCCCTCTCCTTGCTATGTCCCCGGCCATGTGTGGTGCAGGCTACCCACAGTGCTCAGAGGAGCTTGTACGGGCAGAATTTCTAAAGACATTCTGTGGTGTTTGTTGAAAACAGTACATTATGGGGAGGTGGGTCTTTGGTCTGACACCCTATGGCCAGTACTCACATGTGTAAGTTCTTTGTGGGTATAACTGGTAATAAAAAAACCCACCTAGAACTAAGTCTTGCAAGTGTAGATGTAGACTAAGACACAAAAATGCGCTTTTTTTTCTTTTCTTCACTCTGTTCTCTCTTTACATTTTCATGCACAACTGGGAATAGAGGTTTATCTTAAAAAGTTTACCTGTGAGTAAACTGACATATGTTTATGACATATGACATGACATGTGTTTACATCAGCACTATGCTTCATGAAAAGTGTATGCCTGATTCAGCACAGAGTCTGCCAAAGGAAATATAGCTCCATATTTTTTAACTAATTCTAAACAACAGAGCGAGTTTGCACCAGTTTCATACTTTGTGGGGGAAAAAAAGAGCTTTAATGTCAGCTTCAAAGAGTACATCAAATTTATCTCACAATGGTTTGTCCAGTGTTGGTGTAATATAGGAAATAATTTATATCTAAGCAAAATAAATGCGCAAAACTTAAATTTGATTTTAGACTGAAATAGCATCTATTGTTATTTTACGAGGATGCTGTGATTGGAGATACATCATTTGCCAGAAAACCTGCTGTGACTATGAGGAAATAAGTAGTACCTTTTGCTATTAAATAACTACAGAACTAGAACTTTTGTATGGAGACATTATGAATGCCATAATTGTAGGGAAATATTAATTACACTGCTCATCGTATTAAATGCCAGCATAGAAAATAGGAAGGAAAAAAAATCCTGTGTTTAAAGTAAGTGGAGTCCAAGACAGGGGACATACATGGAAAAGGGAGGTGCATGCATTAGGAGCATGCAGAGATGTTCAAGTGCCTTTAAAACAGAGTTAGTTCGTGACAAGCCAGCCTTAATCCGTTTTGGTGCAGCACTGCCTTTGAGGTAATTAGTGCAGAAATACTTGTCTCTGCCCTTTGTGTCAAAGCCCTCCATGTTCAAACTTGGCTTGTGAGCTCCAAGGTAGGGCTGGTCCCGGGCTGGTTCCATACATTCATGTGGCGCTTCTCTGGGCTTAACAAGCCTGTCCAGTGTATGGCCTTCTGTCCCTGTGCAGAACAGAGACATCCAGATGTTTCTGAAAGAGAGAATGTGTTGTCATTAGTACTTAACTGAAGCTAATAAGCCACGATAGGCCAGAGCTGATCACCAGTTGTGGCTCTGTACAGCTTTTTCCCAAGCTCCAGTTTCCAGGAATACACTGTTTTGCATAGCATTAGCTCCAGTCTCACACTGTTTATTTTTCCAGTTGCAATGCTACACAAAAGAGGCAAAATTGTTTCTGGAACAGAGCTGCTCTCAAATCTAACACATTGCCTGAGCTAAAGATCTCTACCAGACTGAAGCTGGCCTGGCATGAAGCCATCTTCATGTGCTTGGAGCTTTGATGTATCCTGATATCATCTGCAGCTTGACTGCACCTCTTAGAGATATCACTGATTGGCTGTACAGGATGGGCTTAATTAATAGCAACATTTGTGTCAGTTTTGAACTATTATGGTCAAGATGAAATAATCTGTCATTCTGTGTTTCTGACACCTTATTTGAAACCTTTTAATATTATCCAAACTTAAAGATAATATATTGGATAAGATAAAATAGTTTTGATCCATTATCACCAATTTCATTTTTGTTGCATTCTGTGAGAAATCACCTGTTTAAAATCAATTTTAATATTCAAGTCTAATTGTCCTTTCACTACCAACCTTCTTACACTGATGGAATTGGAAGAGAGTGCCATGACAATTTAACCAAAGTGGAACTTGTACACTGAGACTGTTTGAAATTATTAGATTTGAAAAGAGTACTGGGACAAATAGATTGTGCGTTGTTTGATCTTACATGTCATGTAGGATATGTGTTATGTATAATTCACAAGTAATAGATTTTATTTACATATTTGTCTATTTACCTATTTATCTTAGTTAATAGCTGCATTATGTTCAGCATATGGCAATGTAATCACTTAAAGATTTCTCGTTTAAGAAAAAGAATTTATTAACACCCTATTAACTTTAATAAAAATAATGTGGGGGTTTGAAATATCGTGTAAATTTACCAGGCATACTAATCAAAAATCATGGTTAGCTAGTAGCAGGGTAACTAATTACAGTTACCATTGAAATAGTAACTTTAAATATCCCACATTGCTGAACTTAAAAAGTCCACCCAATTTCCTTGATCCCGAATAAAAAAAATAAAAGTAATCAGTTTTTTACATCCTGTACGTGTGTGTCACTCAGAGCAATCTTGATAATACATTTTCTGTTCAATTCCTGCACTTAATAAATTTTTTAGCATTGGGGCATAAATCCGCATATTTTATTTCTACTATTTGCATGCTTTATAGCCTCTTCTTAGTGCTGGACTAGTTCTAATTTTGTTCATTTTTTATCTTAAAAGGAAAGATTTATCATCCCCCTGTTTCAGTTCTTAACTATAGATCACGCTACTTTTCATCTCAGTTTTATGTGAATGTTTTCCCTTCTGGGTGACAACTATATTGCATTCACTTTGGAAATGCTGTTGCCTTTGAATGGCTTAGCACAACTCCAAGGTGTTGGCACACACATACAGACATGTTTTTCCTTCTTTCTTCCATAATTCTCTAGAGATCTAGGGAATCCTGCCCAAGTGCCAATTAAATAAGAGTTGTATTTATTTTTTATTTTTTAGGGGAAAGAAAGCACTGCAGATAGTTTCTCATGCATTACGTAAGATCAAGCTAAATGTGAGATGTCGATATAATTTTAGAGTCTAAGCAGTTTCTGTGTGACTTTTTAAAGAAAAATAACGCATAGTGTTAGTACTGAAATCTGTGGGTGAAATA
Source organism: Aleadryas rufinucha (assembly GCA_013397815.1). Classification (NCBI taxonomy): domain Eukaryota; kingdom Metazoa; phylum Chordata; class Aves; order Passeriformes; genus Aleadryas; species Aleadryas rufinucha. Next base: position 105,308 of record VZTH01017345.1, on the reverse strand, counting down.
AGCAGAAAAATTTTGAAATACCAAAAATAGAAAGAATTGTACTTGGAAAATGAATCAACAGAACTGGTGTTACATAATCATTCTTATATTTAAAACTATTTTTCTAATGCTATTCAGAAAAGTTGCAAACTGGTAGGTGTACACATGGTAGAGAACAACAGTTCTCTGCTGATAAAAACTCAGAAAGCTGCAAGGAGTTTACAAAAAAATTTCAAAGGGAATCCTGTAATAAACATCAAGCACCAAAGCATTGTAATAATTCCTCATAATATTATTATTGGAGAAGGGATTGAATTTCCAGACGGATTCTCCATTTGAAAAGGGGGCAGAATTCTCCCCCCTGTCCTCTTAGTGTGCTGCATTTTAGAGTTAAATTCATAGTTCTTGCTAATACAAAAACAGGACAAATCAACTGGTACAAGTCTGTGTTTGACTTCTTATCCTGGATTAATTTGTGTCTCTGAGAAAATTTTGCACAGGTTTTAAATGAAACACTGTATCAATTGGTTTACCAGGAAGGTGATCATTCACTACAAAGTTGTATTTGCTTTCAGCTACTGAGCTGTGAGTGTATGAGGATGTGGTAATACATCATGCATAAGAGGAATAAGGAAGATAATATGTCTTTTTAAAATCGAAGGACTCATGATTACTCTAGCAGGTGATTAAAAATATTAGGAGAGGCAAAAAAAAAATTGAACTCAAAACCCCTCTAAAACTAAAACACAAATAATTTTTTTAAATAGCCGGAAGATTCAGACTGAACCATCTCAAAATATGTAGGGATTCCTGAAGAGACAAGTGAACCCTGTTTGTCAAGTTGTAAGCACTGTCTAGTGTGTATGAACAACATGTTCAAGCAAGGACTATAAGAGTAAAATCTTCCCTCTCTTAGGAATTTAGTGACTAGGAATGAACTCAAAGTATCCTTGTGGTAGCAGTATGTCTGCTGGTCACCTTAATGTATGTGAATTCTGGGGTCAAGTGTCCCAAATTTGTATCCTCTTTTATATTTTACTTGTTAGTAAGGCCACCTAGATGAGAGGTGACACTGGTGCAAGCAGTGAAGTTTTCCTGCCTTTTTATTACTGCAGTGAAATTGTTCAGGTCCTCCAATGGTAAAAAAGATAGAACAGATTTATGCACACTATATTAAAACATGATGTCCATAGGGAAAAAATTATAAACTACAAACACCATGCAGAACACTAATTGAATTGTTAAACTGCGTTATTTGCAAGCATTTTCATTCAGTACCATGGAAATCCCAGGCTGAAGGGACGTGAGGAGGTATGAGCTATTTGTAAGCAATTAACTTGCCATGAAGTAATGGTGGCAGTTTTGTTGGAATGTCTTCATGGAAACAAAGTGTGATAAGGAGACATTCCTTTGGAGGATTGGAACCTTGATTATTTTTACCTCAGTTACTAGATTTACATGGCACAATGCAGACTGACAAAATTCTGCTCTTGAGTTCTAGCAGAACATTCCTGGGAGTGTTTAAGTCAAACCTGAACTCATTATATATGACAGCAGTGTAATTGTACTATCTTTTTTGGGAATACTTGTTCAAATATGATACTGGAAAATATAAAAAAGCCTTAAGAAATTGGGAAGCTCACAAGCTGCTAAAAGTATTAACAAAGAGATGCTTGCAAGACTTCTCACAGATGGCCCCTTCTTTAAACTAAAAAATAAATGTAAAAGATCATTCTTCCTTACAGAAATGAAGAATAAAGACCAGAGTTGTATGGCTACAGAAGGTAAGACATATAGTTTAGTAACTCTGAAAGGAGCCAATGGTTATGCTGGATAATTAGTTGAACATGAACTTGTGTAGTTAATGAAAGGAGAATATTGTTGCAGTAAGTAAGGTAAAGTAGAATGGATTACAGGAGGTGTAAGGAGTTGAAGAACAAATTAAAATTAAAAAGCCTTTGCTATGTTTGAAGCAGTAGGTCTACAGGAAAGTTTTTACACAACTGACTTAAGGTTTAGATTGTGTATTTGGACATTGTTGTTGTAACTGAGACTTCAAAAAGCAGTGGCAAAGAATAAAATGACCTCTGTACAATTTTTTAATAGAAGTTTGGGTTAGTATTTTGATCATAGGCAACAACACTGTCTGATGAATAAATGCATAAAATGTGTCCCTCACTGCTATCTAGCCCTGGCAGCAACCTACACAACATGCCTTACATTCAGGTGGCTAAATTCTGTTTCCTCCAAAATACAATGTTCTCATCTGAACAGGTTATTGCGAATAGTGTCTGGATTGTAATGCCCTTAAATCTGGCTTGGCTTTTTTTTTTCCTCTTCAAAAACCATGTTAACCATTTAACAGAATCTGTGACCATGTGCCAGTGCCTGTGCTTGGACCTTAGCACTCCTTTGTTTATCACTACAGACATTGCTTCTTTATTATACTGCCTGCACACTCAAATTAATAGAAATAACTGTGAGTTCCGTTAATCTTAAGAAAAGTTAATCTACACGCACGGACAACCCTAAAGTCCTAACGCAGAATTCCAATAACCATTGCCCTAGACAAATAATATTGTTGCTATTAATGTGAGCAAACTGTTTGCTAAAAGTCTAGCAAGCAGTGAGAGATTGATTGGAATGTGCATCCATGGAAATAAGTTTACAGTTGCTAGAATTAAATGTGTCATGTCTAGTGCCTGTTAGTGCGTGAAAGACATTAATTTAACTGTTTACTATTTAGTTGTCTTCATTATATACCTTCTTAAAAAATTGAAAAGCTTACTTTCTCTGTATGGAAGGCCCATGATTTCCAAGCAATTAGGAACTTCTCTTTCTTAAACAGCTTTTTTAACATGTCAAGACATGCATGAGTTAGCAAGCACAATAATATCTTAATATTTGAGCATACACATACAACCTGTCTTAGTTAACAACATCAGAAATGTTAAAAATAAATGTATAAAAATAAGTTTTCTAAGTTGGAAAAGTTAATACAACCCTAAGCTCCTCATAGCTTTTGTTTTGAAAGAACACAATGTGAAAAATGGAAACTAAAAACGTAGGGCCTTTATTAATAGCAACAGCTGTCACGTATTCATTTTTGTCTCTCTCAGATATTAAAAATGGCTAAATAGAATTGATTAAACTTTGCTTTAGAGCTGTCCTGGGAAGGAAGTAGCTATGACAGATTTCATCCAACAAATTACATATTTTTTTAAATTGAGGCTTATAATAAAAATGCTTGGAGATATTATACAGCATTCCTCCTGTGATATTATGAAATAGAGAGGGGATAGGGGAACTCTACTGCCATTTGTCATCTTAGAGCCATAGAAGCCATCTGCACTCCAGAAGACTGTTGCTCAGCTTGCCTGTGGTTTGCAGGACTATACAGGTTTGAAAGCAAACCAGTGAGAGACTCCAAGTCAGAAATACAATTTAATAGGGAAAAAGTAAAATAAATGCAATAGTACAAAAAGCAAACCACTGACAGAGTCAGAATACAACCTGGCACCCTGTTGGTCAGGGTGCTGGTAGCAGTCCGGATGAAGTGGTCCTGTTGAAGCAGTGATCCTGTAGAAAAGAGTCTGGTCTTCGCCTGAAGGTCCAGTGGTGTAGCTCTTGTCCTCCGGGAGTCCCATAGGTAAGGGCTGCTTGTGCTGTTCCAAACCTCTGATTATATACAGATGGGAACTCTCAGTTCCTCCTCCTGGGTGGAGCATCTCACAATGGGATGGGGAGTCATGAGGCAAGGCATTGATGGGCCCATTAACAGGAGATAGCCCGGAGCGAGTTATCTATGAGTCATGTGGCAGGGTCCTTGATTGTCCATTAAACAGAGAGAGTTCCCCGAGGGAGTTATCAAGGATGAGTCATGGCAGCAGATAACGAACACTGCCCCACCTGCTTCAACAGCCCATGAAGATGGTGATAGAATACATGCTTTTGGTTACATCTTACATTGTAACCTAGGACAAGGACCATATGTGTGAATCATTTAATTCAACAAGATAACACAGATCATACTGATTATTTCTGTTACACAGAGATATTATTGATCTTTTCCTATTCCTCTGGTTATTTTTGGAAAAAAATATTCTGATTTTCAGACAGTCTAAATATTAATTGTGCTAGCATTTAGAAAGCACAACAAGTTGTAAGAAAATTTCACTGGAATTTTGGAAGGGGCAATGGGGAAAAAAAAAGGGATCTGGTCCCCAACATCATTTTCTAAATACATCTGTATTAGTGTTTGCATCTCTCGTTTATTAAGGTCATGAAAGTTGTAGTACTTAGATATCTAAATAGAGGTATAACAGTATATGTTTAAAGAAATCACAATTTTTTTGGCCATGAACAAATGTCAAATCTTTAAACATGGTGCGTTGGTAAAGAGACACAGAAAATTCAAGTTACAATACCATTTTAAAATACGTGCTGAGAACCATTTGTAAATATGTAGAATTTTGAATGTGCTTTATAGACTATAGTAAGGGTTTCAGCAATGCCAGAATTTCTAAGTATAACTCTGGAAGGCCAAAAAAGAAAGAAAAGGTCATGACTGATTTCTTATACTTTCATATTTCCCCTGCATCTGTACAGTCAGACCCTCTGTTAGGCCACACTTTACATCTCTGAATTCAAAGGTAATTTAAAGCCCTCTTGAAGTCAAGAAAATGTAGCTTGAATGTCACCTTTAGAGCTGTTCCATTTCTTCTGTTTACATTGAAATCTAGCAAAATAGTCTCATAGATTTTGAGGCTGTTTTTACAGGCATGAATACAAAAAAGAAATAGGAATTCACTTTTAATATTTTACAGAAATGATTTAGCAAGGCAGAACAGGAAACTCCATTCTTTCTAGCAACTCAATAAATCACTTCCATGCTACTAAGTTTCAAAGTTTACTGAAGGTCTCACTTGTAAATGGGCTGGGGCCTGCTTTCTTCCTTGGGAAATTTTTGTAAATGCTAAGGTGAATGTGAGATGAAATAAACTTCTCTATGATATAGGAAGCACCTAGTCTGAATTGCAGTGAAACTGCGTGGAGAGAGTCTTCTGCCTTACACAACGGGAAAGAAGTCACAAATCACGTGCATCACTTACAGAGCTCGTGCTGCATCAGACTGCAGAGTGATTCTTAAAAGAGAAAACAAGCATAAGCCCATGTATCTGGGGACGGTAGTATCCATTTTCTGTCTGCTGTGGAGTAGAGTTGGTGACAGCCAGGAAAGTGAGGGCAGGAAGGACCCGAGACCCTGCTCAGCTGGAGCAATCAGTAACTGCAGAGTGAACAGAGACACCAGGGAAAAGAGAGGCCAGCAGAGTAATAGGGTTTTTTCACCAGCCTTGCTGTCTTGCTTATATTGTATCATTTTTTCTCTTTTTCTTACCACTGTCAATATTGCTTAAGAGAGCACTGTGTGAGTGTTCCGTCACAGAGAAGGACTTACGTGGACTTCAGGGGAGGAAGGAAGACACTGGAGGCACAAACCTTCATGTCTGAGTGGACATTGCACAGGAGGTGCAATTATGCTGGTGTGGCCTTGGTTGAATATATAATTTCAAATCTTTGAAACATTTGTCTGCAACTGGGTCAGTATTTTATTTTCTAAGATTTTTCTTCCCTATGTATTTTGTAAGCTTGAGGGGGGAGGAGGGAAGCCTTTGCGTGGAACACTCAGCCCTGTATATTTGTGCAAAATGTAAAATAGATGCCTGGCAGGCAAACACAGAGTACATACTGCCACAGTAAACTGGTGATTGCTTTCAAACCACTGCTTTCTACTTCACTGCACATAAATAAGATCATCCTAACCTCTTTCCTTGAGTTTGACGAGAAGAAAATCACAAGGCTTCCATGCAAGAACAGAAAAGCAAACGAAGAAAGATCAGCTTGGAGAGAAAGGGCAGATGGGGCTCACTGCCAGAGTAATTGACCTTAAAGCACTGGTGCTCCTGGTCTGTATGGGCTAAGATACCATTGAAGATACCATTCTCATTGCCAGCTCCAAAGATGAATAACTGTAACCAGGTCTGCATCTGAAAGCACTGCTTGCTCTGTCCTGGTAAGGCACTGCAAATAGAAAGGTGACCTGATTATACTGCCTGTGAATGGTTGCATGCTTTTCTATCAGAAAGAGGGATTTTATCATTTTGAGATATTGTGGGTTAACCCCGTCAGGAAGATCACTCACTCACTCACTCACTCACGCATGCACGCACTCACTCACGCACTCTACCCCAGTGGGAAGGAAGAGAGAATTGGAAGGGTAAAAGTGAGAAAAGCCATGGATCAAGATAAAAACAATTTAATGGGTAAAGCCAAAGCTGCACACGCAAGCAGAGCAAAATAAGGAATTTGTTCACTACTTCTATGGGTGAGGTGTCAGCCATGTCCAGGAAAGCAGGGCTCCATCATGCATAACCATGACTTGGAAAGACAAACAGCATCACTTTGTTCCTTCTTTCCCTGCTGTTATTGCTGAGCATGACTCCACATGGTGTGGGATACCCCTCAGTCAGGTGGGGTCAGCTGTCCTGGTTGTGTCCCCTCCCAACCTCTTGTGCACCTCCAGGCCTTGCTGCCAGGGTGGGGTGAGAAGCAGAGAAAACCTTCACTCTGTGTAAGCACTGCTGAGCAATACCTAAACCACCTGTGTTATCACCACTGTTTTGATCACAAATCCAAAACAGCACCCAAATGGCTGCTATGAAGAAAGTTAACTCCATCCCAGCCAAAACCAGTACACAAGATAAAGTTATTACAACTCATCATATGTCTCAAATCCATTGAGAGGGGCATTCAGTAGCTCTCTTGCTAAATGGAATACTTACCATAACCATTGGGCACAAGTGCTCCTCTGATCTCCCCATAAAGTTCCATGTTGACTCCTCCATATGTACAGATGCTCAGTCTGGGACTAGTTTGCTAACCAGGGGAAGCAGGTTCTCATGATGTCCTCCGTGTGCAGGCCTTTTGAGTGAATTCTTTAAAAAATCTCATTTGAAGATATATTTCAGAGGTTGGTTCTATTTGTTGCCACCCAGGACACAGTCATAATTTTCTTTTTCAGCCACTATTTTATTTGGGAACATGAAGCTGAGAACAATGATATTTAATTCTGATGGCTGGAGATTCAAATACTGAAGAAAATTGCTGTTCTCCTAGTTTTAAAACAAATTCAACCAATGACAATACATTAATTTTGAGGTGGATCTTCTTTTAAATATTCTTATCTAAAATAATTTTTTTAAGTATTCTGGAAACAAAGAAGGAAAAATGAGAAATTCTGTTTTGGAAAGAGTGGCGCTTTTAGTAACAATATTCATGTATGAATTATAGTGTAATGCGACATTGCTGGAGGTGATGAAGAAGAACTTGAGGCGATGGCAAAGGAGACATAATTGCCACCATGAGAGCTTTTTAAGAGAGAAGACTTTCAGACTTGGTGCATATCAGAGGTGGAAACAGCACATAACATTTTATTGAGGCTGGGACATTGCTGAATGTACTCCATCCACTTTAGTACACATATCAAAATGTAAATAAGAAGGAAATCAAATCTTGCTATGGATACTGACACTTGTACATTGGAATGTGTGAATTTGCCATCTCTGAACATATCCGTGCTAAAAAACCTGGGTGCCCCTTATTTGCATGAACATCTTAAAAGACTGCTAGTTTTTCCTACTAAGTTTCATTGCAATTGTAGTTATAAAAATAAAGTATAAAAATCCATTCACTATGTGGTTTTAAGATTTATTTGTTATATCTCGTGGGGATACTTAGTCTTTGTTGGATTCTTTTTCCACTCTTTGAAAGAACATGGGAAAGTTAAAGAATATTTGCAGTTTCTGTTCAGGTCTCTAGGTTGCTTATCTTGCAAGGCTACTATCAATGTCAGTCCCATGATTTGGCCTGCAGTGCTGAAAATGTTTTGTCTCTGTTTCTTCCAGACACTGCCAGTGTTATACTAGATCAGCTGTTGACAATGCATATGGTAATAAAGTCATAAAGCTCAGTTTGGAAAAAATAGCAGTCCTGGTGAGACTGTGAGAACACCTCCTGGGTTTGCCAGCGTGGCTTGCAGAGCTTGAATTGCCCCGGGCCGGGGGATCGGAAGGATCACTGCTCGCGTTGTGTCCCTTCACAGCACTCGTGTCTGTCTGATTTGCTGGTGCACGTTGCCAGCATCACACCTCTCCAGAACTCAGAGCTTGTTTAGCACGGAGTTCATACTTCTGCAGCCTGCTTGCTAAGGGGGAAATGCCAAATTTTTAAAAGCCCAGTGTTGAAATGTAAGAAGTTTTTTACATTCATTCATGTGAAGAGGAAATGGGGCATTTGGTGAGGGCTTATTTGATTAATTGATTTGGTAATTACTGGGTTTTAATTATTTCAGATTCTCCCATGCCAAACTTATTGGGCATGTGAGTACATTTCAAAGTAATGGAGTTTTTACTTTAAATAGTGATTTTGAAAAAAATTGAAAAGTAGGGAAAAGCAGAGTACAAAAAGGGATAAATGATTCACATGCTATGTTTTCCAGTCTGAGATAAACATCAGATAACAAACTCAGGCTCAAAGGGTATATGTTGGCAATCACTTCTGCTCAGCCAGACATTCATAAATATGATTTATTTAAATTATGTGGTGTTCAATAAACATCTGAATCTTTATTTATACCTCTTGATTTACCAAAATGTTTTGCTTGAAATCTAAGGCTATGAGGAAATATGATAAGGACTACTGTCACCATCTGTTAAAGGAGAAAACTTGACATATTTTTTGGAAGAAACATGCATATTTTCTTCTGAAAAAATATTGTGAAAGATTGCGTATGTCATGGTCAAGGAGCAAAAGGAATGTAAAAAATATTTTAACCTACTCTTTATAGGCAAGTAGCTAAAATAGTTATTTCAAGAATGTAGTGGAGTTATAGAGAACTAATAAAGAATTTCTGTAATCTTCCACTACCATTCCTTAGACAAATGTTGCAAGTGGAGACAGTTTCCTGACTTTCATTTCTTTACCATAAGCAGTTTGTTATCACAAAAGTGGGCTCGTCTGTGCATGAAAGGGCTGTGTAATTTCAGAACTTTATGGGGAAAAAATAATGAAAGTAATTTTTATGTGAAGCAAATTACAAACAAGCAGGAACATGAATTTTTGGCACATCTTAGGAGACTGAACTTCAAGAAACTTGTTGATCCCTATTCACAGTGGTCCCTGTAGATATTCTTGGCTTTCTTTTGGCTTCAGTTCACTTTACTACTGTGACAGCTAGAAGTTATGTGTTATTTTAACTCTCAAAAGCCACAAAGGGATTAGGCCCACATGGCACTAAATTCTTCAAGGATATATAGAGAAATGATTTTCCTTCCTAAAGGTCTTACTCTGTTTTCTTTAGGGTTGGAGAAAGAAAAGATAGGGAGAAGGGATGTGATATGTATGTAGAAATATTAATTTAGTGTGCAACTTTAGTTTTGGTTCTTACTTGTATTTTATTGGATCATATGTAAACACTTACTATCATTTTATTATTTTGTTCTACAATGGTTTCCTTCCCAAGCCTTTTTTTGAAGGGAAAAGGAAACTAAAGAAACACACAATCACATTTTGTTTGAGAGAGGAAGAGAGAGAAAAAAACCTGTTGTTACAAGTTTTGTGGAAACTTGTGGTAGGATGGAGAGAGGAGAGTCTGCAGAACATTTATTAGATGATCCAGATCCCCATTGCTACAAAAAAACACTGGAAGTGGCTCCGCTCGCTTAAGAACTGTTTGTGCCTATTGGTAAACTTCAATGCTGGCACTTTGTTTCATTATATAACATGTATTTGTAGTTTTAACAGTCAACGTGCTCTGCAAAAGGAACTGGGCTATCTAGATATGCAATAGGGCAGTTGGGCACTTAATTTTTTAAAAATGGTTTCTAGGTTCTTTAAAACCCAGAACACTCAGTTTCCCTTAACAAACACTGTCCTTCAGCAATGGATTTATCACAAACAAAGGAATAGTATTTGATAAATATTGCATGTTGAAAATCACCAGGAGTGGTAAAATAACCAGCTGGTCCCATGGAATCCAAGCAATTACAACAGGAATATTTTAAGGACTAGTAGTGGTAGTTAATAATGGTTGCCTACAGGCATATATAATACACCTTTCTGTCACCTTTGATTGTTCAATCTGTTGTGTCTGCAAACAATACAAATCCTATTGTCCTGCAAGAGACAAGAATCTCAGAAGTACCCCTTTGGGGGTACTGCAGTGAGCTTGGAAGTAATAATAGCTTCGGAGAAGACACATCTATCACTACTATTCTGTTTGTGTTTGACTATCAGGAATGCAAAAAATATTGAAGTATTACAGGAGATTTTATAGCAAAATTACAGATGAGATGCACATGTCTGACTTGGCTTAGCTTAGAGGAATTATAATCAATTTCCCAGTGAAGACATTTCAGTGTTACACTTTTAGAAGCTTGTATTAATCATAACCCCTTAGGCACCTCTGATGAAGTTTTGGCATGAAGCAGTTTGCTTTCAGCTATGCCTGTGCAATTCATCTGAGTCCAATATGAAAGACTTTTCTCATCTTGCTCTCACGTAAGTATGATTACAGAACTGAAAGCACAACTGAGAGCAATGAAACAGAGTGCTGATGGAATTGGAGCACAAAGACTTGACATCTCCCTAATTCAGAAGGTACAATACCTAGACAACCACACTGAGGAGCACCTTTGGCAGAACCAGCATATGAAATGCTTTCATTTAAAAAAAATCTGATAATAATCAATTTTTATTTAGACTCTCATCTATAGGATTAATGAGTTGTGTACGTTCGTGTTCTGCTGCTAGATTAGATGGTCTCTTTATTCCAAAGGGACTTGAAGTAATGGTGCCTTGAGATTTTATTGACTAAACCTGTCAATCCTCTGAATGTTAAATCCCTTCAAAGTCTAACAAAAGGCACATCTGAAAACTTGGAAACCCCATTCAATGTCTATTTTTTAAAAATTGGGTTCTGAAATAAAGAAGAGCTTGCTTGGTTTAAAACATGCTTGCTTTCGTTTCCATTTAACTGAAAGGTAAATATCTTACTGTTTGAAATGGGAACAAGAACAGATTCTTGATGTATTTTATGTCTGAGATTTGCAAGCTGTTTTGCTTCTGCAGCACTCTGAACTACGGTTTAATTGAGTTATGCTCATAGGAGTTAATCTTTCAAAGATAAAAAAATATACAATCCAAAGCTTTCTTTCAAGTTTTAGTCTGCATATTCCTGGGGATTTTAATGGTGTCTTGGTTTAGTAAGTTATATGTATATATTTTTAAGGACTTAACATTTAAAAAATGTAGCCTCTAGATATATATTTGTATGTTGTCTAATGAGACATTTCTATGTATATCTAGAAAATGGAGATATACCAATTTTGTTATTTATGATTTAAGTCATATGAAGCAATTTTTTAGAGGAAACTAATTTTCTTTGAAGAAGGGCTCAGCTGGCATGGGTTTACTATTGGTTATTAGGATTAAGAATAAAATTTAAAAAGTGAATCCTCTTATAATAGTAGGCCAGATCCTCAGAAGGTATAGATCATAATGGCTCAATGTAAGTAAAGCAAGCTCTGACAATTTACATCAGTTTAGGATTTGACCTTCTCGCCAGAAAATTATTTCTCTCAAGATCATACTTCCTATATTTGTCTTACTTTGTGCCTGGCAGAGAATTAATTAACACATAATTGCTTTGGTGAACTCAGGATAAAACTTCTCTGTTCAAGAACTCTATTCATTTACTGATTAACTTGCTTCATGGCTGAGTTAGTTCTGCAGGGTCATGCTGCACTAATGACCAGAGCACAGGAACGTTGTCAAACCAATGAGGACAAGGTAGGCTTGGAAGTATTCCAAATTCTCTTCAATTAGTCACTGAAATTTCAGCTTTGGGGACAGAGTTGAAAAGTAAGTTGAAGAGAAAGTACTTAAAGAACTGGATTCCTATTCCAGACGGAGGGAGTGGGAGGGAGACATTACTGGCTGAGACTCAAAGAAAGATGAATTGAACAAAAATGTGAAGAAATATTTTTTTTTTAAATTGCATAAAACATGTTACTGATGATTTTTTAAAGCATTGTGATTATTCCTCCTTTACTGTAATTTAATTTTGTTCTTTTCTGACACTGCCTGATAGTGCAATCTCTGCCAGTATGGTGACCTGCATATGTACAGACCATGCCTACATAAAGGCTCGTTTGATCTAGATCAGATTTTTTTTAAAGTTTCCTCTTTCTTTTTCACAGCCTAAGATTTTATGCCACAACACACTGCTATATGGAACCCCAAAAAATGCTGTGTTTAAGACCCAAAACTTGTTAGGGTCAATGAGGGGTCAATTGCAAATACTCAATGTCCCTCAGAGAGGTCCCGGAGACAGGCATGGTCTCTGGACACATGGTTCCAAATCCATTAGCACTACTGAGATGATGACACATGAACTCGAAGGAAAGTAGGCTGCTCAAAGATTAGGGGAGACTGTGTTTTTCTCCTAATCTGCAGCTGTGTTATTGATTTTTTTCAGTAGCACTCAGTTGAAAACTTTCAGCAGGTGCAGTACCATTCCAGCTTCACACAGGCTAACGCAAAAGCTGGATTTCAGGAAACTGGGCAGAAACTTCCTAATTTAGATTTTTCAGCTATTTTTCAGGCTGCTGAGAATTATTGTATCACATGACTTGAACTTGAATGGTAGATACTAAACACATCACAAATGTAATTTCTAAAATAACCCTGGCTGTATTTTTTTTTTCTGGGTGAAAAAATTGATTTCAGCTTTACCTAATTGAATCATCTCAGGTGAATTAAATTCTATTGAAAGCTCAGCTCTATTTTTGGCTTTCACATCAGTCAGAAGATCAAGTGAAAGCTGTACCTATGAGCTTATTTTGACCTGCCAGCTCGTGTCAAGGTTGCAAACTGTCTGGACTTCAGTGTTACCTTGCATGACTTCATAACAGCATGAAAACTCTAGGCTTTCTCCTTTAAAGAGGAGAAATTAGTACTTCAATTTCTCACTCTCTAGAATCTGGTCAGTATTTTGATTTAATTTTGTAAGTGTGAAGTGAAACTCAATTCATTAAGTTTCAAAGCTTTGTCAAAATGTGTGATAGAGAAAATCATTAAAGTTAGGTGCTGTTAACAAAAAGAATTTCAGCAATGTGTGTCTAATACTGTAAGGACAATACAAGTATGATTGAGTTGTAAAAATTTCGAGTACAATTTTAATAATTCTTTAGATGCATATCCTCATAATGTACAGTTTCAGCTTAATTACAATGACAGATAAAGGTTGATTTTTTTGGTCTGAGTGGTTTTTTTTAACTAAAGTAAAGTAAATTTCCAGAAAAACAACCAACCAGCTGAACCCAACAAAAATTGTTTCTGGCATTGAAATTTTTCAATTTATTTTTTTAATCATTCAGTAAAATTGAAACCTTTTATGTCTATAAATCCACTATATTGCACAGCTGGACTCTGATATTCTGCTTATTATGGCAGAGCATTTCTGCAGGAGTTTCTACGTACTTCTCCATTAACCAGTGAATGTGGTTGAAAACCCTGCCAAATTCCAGATAAAAATATATAATAATAATATCCTCAAGATCTTCTAGTAGATCAAGAGGACATTGGACTATTTTTTCAATCATTTGTCTGCTTGAAGCTCTTTCTCTTGGAAGAATGAGGAAAAGATCCTCTTCCCCTTCCCCTCTCACCTCCAGAACACAGTTATCCATGAAGAAGCAGAACTCTTCAGTAGATTTTCCCGCTGCTCTACTGCAGTCACTATCACACCATGCAAACAATCTGTTTCTAAGCTAGCACAGATGCAGGTAAATGTTATAGACTGTGCAGTGACTGTCAGCAGCCTTTGCAGATTACAGAATTCATCTTTAGGAAAGGCTTTGGGGGAGGTGCCTGTGCTGCTTGTCAGACTAAAATCAATTTAGATAATGTAAGTCTTGCAACAAGCCCTGATAAAACGTGTTACAATTATACAACATTGACTCAAAGGAAAAACTGCAACTAAAATGAGAACTGTTTTTTAAACCGATACTTAATAATGTGTTGGGGATGGCATTAACCAAAGATTGGTTGAACATTTGAGCTGCTAACAGTAGGCAGTGGAGAAGCAGTTACTTTTGACACTATGATCTAGGTATAAATTAATCTTGTTCTCCAGACAGGTAACTGAAGTGGAGCAGAACATAATCCCAAACCACATTTTAACTCCCTATAAAAAGACACTGAAGTGACTTGTTTAGCTGTAAATCTCTACATGGTTGGTGCCTGAAGTTAGGTAAGTTGAATACCATAAATCAAGGCTGAATAAAATCTTCTTATTTAGAGGTGTTCTCTATAGAAAGTTCAGGACTTTGTATGTGACAGTGCATTCCTTATTTTGCGGTCAAACATCAAGAGACCAATACATTTCCTAAATGTCCAGAAGAGTGGGAAGAGACAAATCCTAAACCCTGCTGAAGCAGATAGTCATTTTGTGAAGAGCCACACAACTCAGTCACACATCAGGGAAAGGTAGGCGTTGTCAGTAAAAATACAGATGACTTTACAAGTTAATTATATAAATAAAATATGCTGGAAATTTTAAAGCATAAATGTGGGCTTGCTCTTTTCTTTAATTTTTGAACTATATATCAAAGCCAAGGACAAGAAAACACACTTATGATTATTTGTGCAAGTAAATAGTAATCTGAAAAAGTTTACCATGGATATTGAAATTCATATCACCAGAAACATGTAGATGCAGAGGTAAGTAGAAGCCTCTTTTATTTCTTCCTTTACATTTATAAATTCTGGAATTTTAATTCTCAAAAAATGTCTCAGATTATTAAAAGACAGAGGTAACAATTCTTCTCTTTGGAAAATAGAAAGAGAGCAAGGTCTCTGGAATAAGTTCTCCAGACTATCCTTCCCTATGGGGCTGTGGGGAAGTGATAGACAGCCAGCCCACATCAGTCCGGGCTTTACACTGGACCTATTGCAGGGGTATTTGCACTGCAATTCCCCACTGCTTTCCCCCCAGTTCCATTTAACAATCTGCACTCTGTCCACTCGAATTTGTGAGGCAGGGGCAGTGCACACTGGTATCACTGATTTTGTCACTGCGTGCCACCTCTCGGTCTCTTTGGCAATGAACAAAAGGAGCTTCTCCAGAGGAGGCAGCAGCAGCTGTAGAATGGCTTCCAGTTGGAGATCTCTGGTAACTCGGGGAACTCCAGGTGCATCGATTACTGAGGGAAGGATCTAGTTTCCTGAGTGTATCCATTTACCTTGTTTCCCTTTGAAGGTAATTTGTGCAATTCAGAATAGAGGCATAGAGCCCTATATGATAAAATAGTTTGGAAGTCAGTATCTGCCATGGAAGTGAATCTTTTGTACCTCAGCAATCTCTTAAACTGCCTTTTTTCATTACTATTCTACCGACCCTAATTTTTAATCTAAAGTGTCTCAAATCCCATCACTGCTGGTGTTTTGATGAAAAATTTGAAACGGGTAACTGTTTGAAATTCAACTTGTAGTTGAATCCGATTGAGAAGTTGAAACAGAGCCTTTCTCATGGCTTAGATAACAGCAGGAGTGGTAGCCCCAGGTTATAGTTCCTCCTTTGGCTTCCAGAAAATGTCAGTTTAAGACTTGAGTGCTAATTTTCAAAGCAGTGTAAGACTCATGCCACCAACTACCTGAAGGAACAGTATTTTTAAAAATGTCAATCTATTCTATAATCAGTGTGCAGAACAATGCAGAGTGCGAGACAAGCATCTGAGAACTGAAGGTAAAACCTTGGCAGCTAGAAAGTTCCAATAAACTTCCAAGAAAGTGATTGCACCTAGTAAGTCCTTCCTGAGAAACACTGCATTCTGAAAGATCCTTTTCAGCAAATGAAGGATATTCGAAGTCTTCAAACTCTGCCAGCTTTCCCCCTAAAAAGACAAAACAAAAAAGTTAACTGGCTTTTTATAATTACCATGGCTTTTTCAAAATGTTTCCATTGTTCCCAGACTCGATCCTTGTCCAAAATGAGATACAGATGTTAAGAGAATGTGACTTTTTTATGTTTGAAGAAGTGTTCAAAATTGCAGTGCTACATGAATGTTCCAAATTTCAGATGAAAAAACTAAAAGTAATGGATGACCTATAGACAATTAGCAGACTGATTGCAGGCATTAGTTTTCAGTAGCATGCTGTAAGTCCCATTTTATAATAGTTGTAATAAATGTATTTGTCGAGTTTCAGTGCACAAACGTTACCTTTTCCTGTCACAAGATGGCAGTGTGAGAACATACATAGCGTTTGTTCTCCGAGTGCTTTCATTGCCTCAAAATACTGCCAAACTCGCCTGCATATCCTTCAGGCCCTGGCAGCCAGACCCTTTAGCGGGACACACTGTCAGCTGAGCGCTGGGGCTGCTCACACACCGCTGTCTCCAGGACCTCTCCACACACCCCTCCTCTCACGTGGCATCAGTGCTGGGGCAGGAGAGGTGTGCAGAGATCCACTCCATCCTCACCACACATCCTCCCTGGGTGCAGAGTCTTGCTCATCATCCCGTGAGATTGAGGAATGCTGTGTACATGGAGCCTTTATCATCCCACATTTCCTGAGCCCAGACTCAGATCTCTGAGGTAACACTCAATTAGTTACAGAGAAATGTCTTTACCCTGGTAGGGATAGCTGTGATACAAGATGCCTGAGGCTCCTGCTGCATTGTAGAAGAGGCAGATGGAGCAGGCAGGGGCAAGTGAAAAGTGCTGTGCAAAAGTCCCTGCTGTGTAGTGGATGGTTTGGGAACCTCCTTCTACCTCAAACACCACGTGAGAGACTTGTAAAAGTAATGGTAGGTGTCATCACATGCTGTTGCTCATCTGCACTGTGGTTTCCAGCACCATGTGTGCTGTCAGGACTCCTCTAATCCCTTTGGTTTCTCCTTCCCATCTCTCTGAATGCCCACAGAAGTCCACAGCACAGTGACAGGGAAAGTGTCTGAAGTGAGTTGTACAGAAAAGCAGGGGACTGTGTAACCACCACTCCCCCAGGATATCCCATATAAAGCCAATAAACTGACACCCTGCCCGCTCTGACTTGCTTCTATGAAAACAGGGGAGAGATTTCTAGCACCTGGCCCAGCTCCAGGCCGTTTGTTCTGTGAAGGGACAGTAGTAGGTAGGGAAGATCTACACATGCTCCCCTGACAGACTGATAGATGGAGGCATGTCTTGTTTGGGCTCACACACGGTGGAGCTCCCTGCACATGTCCCTGCTTGCAGGTGACAGAGGCCGAAGCTGTGGCACAGCTGCCACTGAACACCACGTGGGACTCTGTACCCCCCTTCCATGGGGTGCAGTCCTTCAGGAAAAGGCTGCTCCAGCATGGGTCCCCTAGGGGATCAGAGGTCCTGCCAGCAAACCTGCTCCAGCATGGGCTTCCCTGGGGGTCACAGCCTCCTTTGTGCATCCACCTGCTCTGACATGGGGTCCTCCACGGGCTGCAGGTGGATCCCTGCTCCACGATGTATCTCCGTGGGCTGCAGGGGTACAGCTGCCTCACCATGGGCTGCATCAGAAGCTGCAGGGGACTGGAACACCTCCTCCCCCTCCTTCTGCACTGATCTTGGGGTCTGCAGAGCTGTTCCTCTCATGTATTCTCACTCCTGTCTCTCTTGGCAGCTGTAGAAGTTGTGCACTTTTATCCCCCCTTCTTAATTCATTGCCCCAGAGGCACCATTACCACCACCACTGATGAGCTTGGCCTGGGCCACTGGTGGGTCCACCTTGGAGCTGTCTGGCATTGGCTCTATCAGACATGGAGGAAGCTTCTGGCAGCTTCTCACAGAAGCCTCCTCTGTAGGCCTCCGCTACCAAAATCTGGCAACACAAACCCAATACAAGCCTGCTGAAGAATTAGGAAATGTTATATAATGATGTTGTCAATGAGCCAAGGCCCAGACAAATAAGAGTGATGAGTCAAACTGGTAGTCTCAATCTACCATAACACTGGATGTACTCATGTGAGCAATTTATCTCTTTTCAGACAGCAAGGACATTATGTTTGTTTAATTTTGCACCCTTTCCTTGACTAATCAAACCATTAATAATGTAGAATTTTATCTTCTACAGATTTATAAGATACTTTCACCCTATCTGTTCCACAAGCCAAGTACTTTTTATTTTGGTTTGAAACTGAGCTTATGTTTTTGTAGTGGAATGAATTAATAGTTTGTGCTAACTTGTGTTTGGTTGCTGGCCTATGTGCAGTGTAATAAGGATCTATTTCCTCCCATTCTCATATTTTTAGGCTTTAAATCCTGGTTTTCTCAGGGACATTTCTGGTCCCTGAACCACTGTTATCTGTCTGATAAATGCTTTGAATATTATCTAGCAGCAGCTTTGCCTGTCCCAGGTAGGATTTTCTTTGCACCCACCCTGCACAGGAGCTACTGGTAGTGAGGACTGACCAGCTCAAAGAAGAATTTGCTTGCAGGCCTTTCTTTTGGAGACAATGACAGTTTGCTAACACAGATACACAGCACTCACTGCCTCTTGGTCTCTGTGCCCAGGCATCCCCAGTTCAGCTGGAATAGACAGAGCCCTCGTGACCAGTGTCTCTAGATGCTCACTCCAGCTGGATAACTTGGTTTGAACTTTCCAGCAATATCTGAATCTGATGGACAGAGCTTAATGTTCATATTTCTCACATGTTTTCGTATATTAGGTGAACACGTGCTTTTCGCAACTTATTGTTTCTTGAGCACTACCAAAATAATTTTAAAAATAACAGAAGTGGTGAATTACAGGCTAGAATTACAGAAAATTCCATGTTGGAAGGGACCTCTGGAGATCATCTGTTCCAATCTCCAGCCAACAGCCAGGCCTTAGATTTGATTTTCCAGAGAACTGTCTAGCCAAGGAATGTTTCTAAGCCAAGGGGATTCCACCACTGCTGGGCTGCCTGTTCCAGTGTTTAATTCTTCTCAAGATGAATAATCTTTTTTCTTAAATCCACATGAAATTTACCATGGAACAACATGTACCTGCTGTCTCTTGACCTGCTACTGTGCATCCTAGAGAAGAGATTACTTCCAGCATCCCTGTAACTTCTCTAAGGTGTTGGAGGACAGTGGCAAAGTACTTTCAGACAGAGGTGGACGTTTTGGAGATTTCTGTGTGGTTATGGGTACCCTCTGTTAGCTCTCTATGGTGATCACATGAAATATTCTGTGCTTTCAAAGATTTTGTCAATCTATTTAATTTTGTTAAGATTCAGGTAAGAGGATTAAATGCTTTAAATGATGGTCTCAAAGCCCACATCTTTTGGTGGGAACTGAAACAGAATAGAAATCTGCATCTTTTTAAGCCCAAGTGTGTATGACAATTTCAAAAGAGCTTGGCATTTGAATCAACTCTCTGTCTCTGAGGATTGAAATCCTAACATCAGCTGCAGTGTGCAATGGTTTCATTGTGAGCACTGGAATATCATTTGATTGCATTTAGCTCTTCCTTGTCCTGCCAATGTTGGCTCTGCTTGTTCAGAATTTTTCCAAATTACCACGAGTCAGTAGTTGATCACAAAAATAAATCAGGTCCTTTCTGCTGATTTTTTTCCCTCCTATGTCTCCCTGTTTTCTGTGGGAAATTTCTATCAGTAAGCTAGTTATGCTGATTAGCTGAGTTGGATTTTTCATGTAGCACTTTTCGAATGAAGCATCATGCAAAAGCAATAATGGCTTATAAATAACATAACAAATTTTAAGAATAGAAATAGCAAACGAGATTATCAGCTGGTCAGAAGTCATCAACATTTCTTTCATAATTCTTTTTTTTTTCCTTTTGTTGTAGCTGGGGTAGTAAGGAAAAAGCATTTATAATCTTGTTATATAGGAGCTCTCCAACAGAGGCAGGAGTGATACAGCTCAATTTTCCAAGGAGCTTCATTGTGGCTGTTTATCACAGTCAGATATTTGACTCAAGTGCAAAAATGTAGAAAACTGAGGTTATATCAGGTCTCCAAGAAGGATTAAAAGTAACCCAAACAGAAGAGAAAAAAAAAAAAAAAAAAAAAAGAAAACCACAGACTGAAACTTTACCTAAATTTGCAGCCAAGGTGAGAATTTTTTCCATGGAGAAAAAGGATAAAAACAGGATGAAAGATATATGCTGAATCTTATTTTCCCCAGCCATGTGCAATCCAGTTTCCTGGTAGAGATGTTATGAAGTGTGTAGCTGACACTAGGATAATTTCCACAATCTTTTTGAAAGATGGTATGGTGGAGGGGGTTTGTTTCATCTGTTTTTGGGAAATTAACAAACAATAACTGGGAATATGAGACACCTGGACTATTTCTGAGTGACCTACTTTTTAGAATTTTTAGAGCCTTGAGGCAAATCCCAAACTTTGATCAAGTATTTCTAAGGTACAGGCAAGTTGCTTCTTCAGTTTAATGCCTATAAATTCTACATTGCATGTAAAGAAATGTTGTTTAACATTATTGTAACCTTGAGGCCAAATCAGCTTTAAGAGAAAAACTTGCTCTGTATCCAGGGGTCTTGAGTGTCAGACTACTTGTATAAAGGGGGCACATCCTGGTTTGTTTCATAAAACAAAATTATGTTTGCCTTTTTTTCAGCACCTCATTGCAACACAAACTGTGGCTATGACGAGCATCTGGGGACAGCCCCAGAGGCAGGAAGACCACGCTGCAGGCACGTGGTGTGCATTGCCATTGAGCTTCATGTGCCAGTCTGAGAAGGCATTTTTATCGTTAACGATCAGGATACAGCCACTGCCTCACTGGTGAAGTCTTCACAGCAAACCATCCCATTTACTGACTTGTTATTTTCCTAGGACTCAGAGGGCAAGCAGGGGTGTGTTTTTGGGAGAACCAAAGGGCAGGGATGGTCCTCAAGTTTTCACTCAGCTCTCAACACATTGTGTTTTCCTTGCTGGAAACTGGGTCTTCCTCTGCTGAAGAAACTGTAACTGCATTTGGGAAAATAGAGTAAGACTTCACAAGTTTTGGGTTTTGTTTTTGTTTAAAACATATTCACAGAAAATTCCCAGAGCACAGTGAGTTACAATTTGCAATAGTTTTGTAGGTTAAAATAGGAAGTACCTTTGCACAAACCAAGTGCTTGCAAGTAGATAACTGAATTTTTTGAAGGCTGCAGATTTGAGCTGTAGCCACATTAACATGAGGAGAGCATAGATCAGTGCAAGCTCTAACCAGTGGCTGGTTAAATAGCTGCTGTTTTTACAGATATCCTCTTCAGCCATTAGACTGCAAGTTCTGGCCTTATGTATTGGGTTTTGATGGCAAGGTTTTGGTAGCAGGGGGCTATGGGTGGCTTCTGAGAGAAACTTCCAGAAGCTTTCCCCATGCCTGATAGAGCCAATGCCAGCTGGCTCCAAGACAGATCCACTGCTGGCTGAGGCTGAGCCCATCAGGAGCAGCCGTAAGTGCCTCTGGATAACATAACTAAGAAGGGTAAAAAAACCCTAAAACTGTGCCATAGCAGCTGGAGAAAGCATTGGGAATATGCAAGAGCAACAACTCTGCAGACACCAGGATCGGTGAAGAAGAGGGGGAAGGTGCTCCAGGTGCCAGAGTGGAGATTCTCCTTCAGGCTGTGTTGAAGACCCCAGAGAGGAGCTGTGCCCCTGCAGCCCATGGAGGTCCACGGTAGGCACCTGGTGCCCATCCAGGGTCAGCCCACCACACCTTGCTCAAATCAGTGACAAAACTCCTCTTGGCATCAGCATGGCTGTAATGTTATCCAAAGAATCTTTTTCAAACCAGTAAAGTCTTTCAAAATTCAGGAAACTTTAAAATGTGACCAGCCTTGTGGCAGATTTTTGTAAACTTGGGGTGGATTTATAGCAAGAACACGTTTGCAAGACCCATGTTAATGAAATGTGCAGCAGGAGTTCTCAGCATGCACAGTGACATTCACCACTGTCAAACTCCCCCTCTGAATTCACATCCTCCCAACATATTAATTAGGGCTTTAATCTCAAAAGACAAATCTGACCCACAATTGAATTCATGGGGAGTCGCATTCCTCATGCATGAGTATAGGGAAACCTTGTAAGCTCCCAGCTGAACTGCTAAGCCCTTTGCAATGGTTTGTGTGTGTCCTCCTTACGCTGACATCACACCAAACCCCAGATTTTCTGCTTTGTGTATTCAAAAAAAATTCATAAGGGTTTTGGTCCTGTATGTGCCAGCAAGATGTACCAGATATTTTTAGAAAGGAAAAGTGTCAAGGACAGATTAAAACTGTTGTAAAAATTTCCACCAATGTTCAGCTCATGGGAGAATAAGCTTGTAGTTTTGAAAAACAGACCTTGTTTTGTCTTTATGCCTGGCATGACAAATCCTCTGTGTTCTGTAAAATGTTTTGCTCTCATTTGCTTCTGTGTAAACCTGAGGTTGTTTGGTAGGGACACTTCACCACGGGGTCCACTACAGGCGTGCAGGAAGGCTGATGGAATTAGTGAATGTTTGAAAATGTAAAATTTGTAACCTTGTTACAGTGGTTATGAATACCATAATTTACTTTTTTTTCAGTGTATATAAAATTGTTCTGGGGAACTGTGGAGTTAATGGCACTCTTAGTGTTATTTTTCCAAATGAATATGAAAAAATATTTTAGAGTTCACACAGTCTATCTCTAAAAGAAACACAGCTAATCTTTCATTTAATACGTATACAGAAACTAGACAAGTTTTCACCTATAAACTTCCTTTAAATAAAAAAAACCCAGCAACTTTGCCAGTCATTCATTTCATAAATATTCTGATAAAATCTCTTACAATGTTGTTTTTTTGGAACTCAAATATTCTGTAGGTAATAAGCTGGCACCTTGGACGGAGCTGACAGTTTGTGAACTCAAGTGACCATGACTGCCACTTTTTTCAGGAGCCAAAATACTTTCTGGTAATCATACATCAGGTCAACTCATAAGAAGATTTTGTTTGTGTTTCAAGCAGTTGCTGCTTGGGTGATTTATTTATTCCAGCTGTTTCAGAAGTCAGAACACAAACCAAGTCCTGAGTGACAAAGAGCTCATGTAGGTTAAAACACAGTTTGGGTAGTATAAGCTCATTAGCTCATATCTTCATGTTTTGGGTTTTTTGGAAGAAAATTCGTTTTTTTTTTTCTATTTGGTTTTGTCATGATTCTTTAATTCCTGGCTAGGGACAGTGCAAAAAGCACAATTTTATAGAGTACATAGCAACAGCTGTTTTTGTGGCATTCCTGCCCTGATTTTCCTCATAATCATGAAATATCATGAAGAAAAATAGTTGTTCTAATAGTTTTGGACTTCTCCCATCCATACTGCTTCTTCAGAAGATATATTCTATCTTTCTCAAACTGTCTTGCAGGCAGAATAAGGCATGTTCCTTCAGTGTCTCCTCTCCCGATCTGCTCCCTGCCATGCATCATTCACTTTACTAAAAATCTCATATATGTGCCATCTCAAAATACCTTGCCTTCTGCTGTCTCTGCAAACTCTGGTGTCTGCAGGCTTCTCTGACAACTGCTCTGCTCTATCCAACGTTTGTCATCCATGCTTTTATTAATCCATGAAGAACAGTACCGGAAAACTTGGCTTTTTTTGCTTGCTTATAATTCTGAAAGAAATAAGAAGCAAAAAGGGTACAAAACTATGTTATTCATTACCCCTATTTATGTAAATGTACCCACTAGTAAATCATAGAATCATAGAGTAGGTTCAGTTGGAAGCAGCCTTAAAGATGATCAAATTCCAATCCCCCTTCTATGGGCAGGGACACCTTCCACTAGACCAGGGTGCCCCATCCAACGTGGCCTTGAACACTTCCAGGGATGGGGCAGCCACAGCTTCTCTGGGCACCCTGTGCCAGTGACTCGCCCTCACAGTAAAGAACTTATTTCTAGTATCTAACCTAAACATGCTCTCTGTCAGTTTAAGGCCATTGCCCCTTGTCCTGTCACTCCACCTGTCCTTTCCATTTGGAAACAGTCCCTCTCCAGCTTTCCTGTACATACGAGGAATTGTTACAAAGTCCCCTCAGAGCCTTCTCTTCTCTGGGCTGAGCAGCCACAACTCTCCCAGCTTGTCTCCATAGAGAGCTGCTTCAGCCCTCTAATCATCTTCATGGCATCCCCTGGACTCACTCCAACAGGTCCTTCTCCTTCTTTTGTTGGGGCCTCCAGAGCTGGAGGCAGCCCTGCAGCTGGGGTGTCACCAGAGCAGAGCAGAGCAGAGCAGAGGGGCAGAATCCCCTCCCTCACCTACTGCCCACACTGCTTTTGATGCAGCCTCATTTGGCTTTCTGGGCTGTGAGTGCATATTGCTGGGTCATTTTGAGCTTCTCATCAACCAATGCCCCCAAGTCCTTCCCCCCAGGACTGTCTCAATCCATTCTCTACACAGCCTGTGCTTGGGATTGCCCCAACCCAAGGACTTGCACTGAAGGGTGTTACTCAGTGCATTGCTCCCTGCCAGGCGGTGGAGAGTGACTGGTGGAAACTTGATTGCAGCTCTCACACAACTCTAGTCTATCAGACTTAACACAATACAATATTCATTATCTTGCAATTATTATTTTACCTATATTGACATATAACCTGGGAAGGCAAAAGTCTTATAAACAAAAAGATGAGAGCAATTTACAGAAAAAATAGCATATATATTCCAATTCTTCATTTATTCCCTCCTGGTTCTCAGAGAGCCCTGTAACTTCTGTTGATGGAGACTGAAAGGGCTTCTCACGTTGCACAAGAAGGAAACGATGTTCTTCTGGCCTTTCAGAAGACACACATATATCATATATTATTGTTCTGAAATATACGGGCCATGAAAAAAAAACTGGATTTGTTCCAGAGCCTGGGATCTAGTAGGAACCTCTTGGGATGAAGAGTCTAAATTTGTAAGCAGAACATTCACTGTTTCTCTTCACATCAGCAACCAGAGTTTACAAGCTGAAGAGCACAGTGCTGGCTGACTTCTCCAGCTTTAAACACACTGACAGCAAGTGAATCCTTCTGCATGCATTCCAAACACCTGCTTCTCAGCTCAGCTCAGCCACACTATCTCATAAAAAATGTATTTTTTATTCTTCTTTGATGAATCCCTAAAAAAAAAAGTCACTTGAATCCTAGAGTTTATTTTGTCTTGCTAAAGATAAACAAGAATATACACAAAAATGCAAAGGCTATTTAAATGGGATGTAAGCTAAAAGCCAGCACTACATCTGCATCACCTGAAAAATAGGGAAATTGAGACCTAGATATGAATATTGTGATTTGGGCTCATCTTTAAGAAAAATAGATGTTAGAAGCTGTGTTCATTTATAAAAAATTAATATTATAATTGTTAATGCACATGTATTGCAGTTTTAGGGTGTTGAATTATTCAGTTAATACCCAGATAGCAAACATGAATATGACAGTTATGCCGTAGAGAGTCATAGTTACTTTAAATGTAAAATCTAATAAAAAAGATAGTAAAGCTATTTTCAGATTCAGAATTGTTGTACTGTTGTGTCCCTCCGGCAAAGTGTACACAGGTCCAGACACTGGAAATAAATGCAAACAGCCAGAGACTCTGAACTACAGACTCAGATGTTGTGACATGTGCAAAGAATATGTATTATACTTCAGCATACTCATACCTTAGCACTGTGTCCATTTTTTCTAAGCCATATCTATAGATAGAAACAGAAATACTACATACAGAGACAAAAGCACTGGTATCTAGAATGAAAACCACATTTTCCCCCTTTATAATGAAAAATTGAAAATTAATATATTTTTAAATATTTGAATATGTGTCCAAGAACACATAGGATACAGGTAAATTCTTTACTGTGAGGGCAGTGAGGCACTGGAAGAGGTTGCCAAGAGAAGCTGGGGCTGCTCCATCTCTGAAAGTGTCCAAGGCCAGGTTGGATGGGGCTTGGAGCAACCTGGGATAGTGGAAGTTGTCCCTGCCATGGACAGGGGAACTTCAAGATTTCAACCAGCCCAACCATTCTGTGATAGGAAGATGGAAAGATGCTTTAGTGTTCCATTAAGGAAATCTTAAGATTAAGTATGGTTGTGTGTAGAGTTTGCAAAAGGCAAAGCAGAAATAAGAGATTCCTTTTCAAACACATTTCAAGAGTTTGTGAAAACTGTGACCTGGATAGACAGAATTTGCGACTTACACTATAGGTAAAAAAAGAAAACAAAAAACCCCAAAACAACAGCTTGAAGAGTTATATCCTGAAACAAGCACTTATGTTCTGGCCATCCAGTATTCCTGGCCCATCTCGTTCACCCATTTGCAGGACTTACACTTTTGTGGACTCCTGTTCTGCTTTTTCTGATACAGATATACCCAGAAGAAGAAAATGTCTAGAGGAATCTCTTGTATTTAAGGTGGTTAATAGATCTTGGGTGATTTGTCATGCTTCTTTTGGGTTCTCAGTGCGATTACTCTTTTACTAGATGTGTATGACAGCATTTTAAGATTTGTTTCTGCATAATTATTTTTTGTAACTTAATTCAGTGAATCATAGAATATCTTGAGACAGAAGGGACCCATCGAGTCCAACTCCTGGCCCTGCACAGCACCATCCCCAAGAGTCACACCCTGTGCCTGAGAGCATTGTCCAAACGCTCCTTGAGCTCTGTCAGGCTGGAGCTGTGACCACTGCCCTGGAGAGCCTGCTCCAGTGCTCAACCACCCTGAGGGTGAAGAACATTTTTCTCATATCCAACCTAAACCTCTCCTGACACAACTTCAGGCCATTAAATTGGGTCCTGTCACTGGTTACCAGAGAGGAGATCAGTGTCTGCCCCTCCTCTTCCCCTCACGAGGAAGGTGTAGACTGCAATGTTTGCAAAAAAACTTCTTTGGTTTTGGCAAGTGCAGCAATACTTAGTTCTGTTACCTCTGTGTAACTAAGTCATAGTCTCCTCTTGCTCAAATACTTTTGAAAAAGGAAATTGTGAATCTTTGTAAAGTTTTGATCCTGTCATTAAACCCCACTTTAGGGTCCTTGGTTCTTGCTAATATGATATAAAAGAATGTCCCCAGCACTGTTAATTCCCTGCAGCTCCTCAGCTGCCTGTCAGGAACACAGCCTGTATTTCCTAAGCCTTTCTAATGTGTCCTCTTTTCTGACAGTTACAGTTACTACAATATCTGTCCTTTATTTTAAGTATAAATGAATTAATTACTTCCAGGAACCCAAAAGAAGTATTTTTCATTTTAATGGATTTCATGACGTCTGGGAAGATAAAATTCCATTAACAGCATGAGTCTTTAAAGATGAACCAGGGCACAGAGTCTTTCTAGGACATGTCATACTCCCATGGTTTATAACACTGTGTGGAATTTAAGTCTCTGGGCCAAATACTTGCCTTTGTGCTGAATTTTGGAAATATGAGTCTGACAGAGAAGCCCCTGCAAAGGGCACTTTGAATGCCTGGCTGTGCAGTGTTGGTAGCAGTACCTGCTGTAGGAATCCTAATCATGGGTCAAGAACTGCATAACACCAGAGCAAAAATGCAGTCACTGCCTTACAGCACTGAAAATGCAAAATATTAGACAAAAGGCAAAAGGCTGATTAGAGCTAAATACTAAATGAAATTATCCTCAAGGAAAAGTAACTGCATTGGACTGTGAGGTTCATCTAAAGGGATGTCACTAGTCTGAACTACTTCAAAACCACCCATTTCTAACAGAAAAAGAAGCAACAAGGTGTTTGCTTTCATCATCTCTTCTCTTTGACTAAAATGGTGGTTGTCACTCTTTTGCTAGGATGTCTGGTCAGTCAGGAGTAATTACTGGTGATAACCTCAGCCTTTTTCTATCTTCTCCTGGGAAAAGTGGCAGGCTGAGGGGATTCTGGGATGCTAATTCCAATACTTGTTTGAAGTTTAAGCACACCTCGAAATAAAATGAACTGACAAAAACCACCATGGTTAGAAAAATCACTGGTATTTAGTTCTTGGCTACCTGGGGAAATACAGCTCCATATCCATTCCTACCGGCACATGTTAACCTGTATTTTCATTTTAAACTGTTTCCATTAGATGAAATAGACTGTGTCAGGCCTTAAATCTTCTAGATAACAGGACATGGCAGTTTGTCATTCGGACAAAAATAACTTCTGCTCCACTGTCAGAGTTTATTACTGTCAGCTGGAGTAGAACCCTGCTTAGGAAGTACATGTCTGACGACATGATACGTCCTCTTTGCATTTGTGAAGGGTCCTGAGTACGTTATAGATACACTGAAGATAAGCACTGCACACCCAGTCCCTTTGGGGTTACTGCCCAGGCTGAAAACAGGAAAACTCTGGCATGCAGTTTGTCACTGGAGACTAAAATATTCATTGCCACCAGTTTAAACTCAGACTAAACCCTGTTTTAATCTGTATGTTTAATGAGATGGCTAAATTCATTGCTTTTCCAGGTATTTGATAAATTAGAGTTAGGATAGGACCCTGCAGATGAACTTGGTCTGTTTTCAAATATGCTTCTGGATTTCCCTGGATTTCAAGGTTTGTGGTGATTTCAGATAAGGGAGATGACCTTGGCTAATCTATGCCAACATTTTTCCAGATGTTTGCTTGTGAACATGCCATCAGTGGAACTGAAAATACGAATAAACAACTGGAACCACAGAAGGTAAGCGTTAATTTATTTTCACCAACCAAATTCATGAATACAGTGTACAAGTCTAATACGCTTTGACATCCGGGCCCAGAACAGCAGCACACAAATATGTCAACATTACATTATAAGGAACAAAACGCTCTTGTTGAGATCTGATGAGAAATTTTCTCATTAGTGTATTTTAGTGGAAGATAAGTACTAACAGCCTTGTACTCTGCATGAGCTGTCAGAACTTTCCATAGCTCTGGGAACTTGAGAAATAATAATAATGTAGCATTAGCAAGTTTCACTTATTTTATTCAGTCCCGGAATGAAGAGATCAGCAGAGCAGCTTCCCTGCAATCTGTTGACATCATGGAAAACTAAACTTGAGTAAGAAAGATGAAGAGGGCATCAAGCCTGGTAAGCAAAGGAGGATAATGAAATTCAGGAGCCGGCCAAACACAATGTTATCTCCTACAACAAGGACAAATCACTCTAGGTACGAACAAAAGAGGCCGCCCACAGCAATTTTTGTCTGAAATCCACAAAAGGCTCTGCTGGCCTACATTTCAGAGATCCTCAAATGTCCTGGACAGTTGCATTTTGGACTGCAGAGTTACGGATGTCAGTAATAGCAGAAAGAGTTCTCTGGGTAAATAGGTGCCTCACTCGCAGCTAAAATCTGCTGTGTTTCTGGTCAGGAGCTCCTACATTTTCCATCTTGCTCAGGGCACTGTAACACTCAGCAGGTGCCTGAGCCCAGTGCAACACCGGCCAGCTGCTGCTGCTTCCTCTCCACGGGACGTGAGGAGGAGACGCCTCTGCCAGCCTTTCCATAAGGACTTTGTGGGTTTGCAGTGCCACAGACCAACCCAGAAAGCTGAAAGGCCAGTCTTGGTGTGTTGGGGATTGCAGGAGACTGACCAAACCATGTGATTGTGGAAGAGGCTACATAGGACAACTTTCTCCTTAAAATTGAGCTATGGTGCAACCTCAAACACAAGAAATGTGAAGTAAAAGGAGAGAAATGAATACACTGACTGTAGCCTTCTTTTGAGGGAAAGTTTGAACTTATTTGCCCTTTTGCAATAGTTATTTTTGTGTTTCTTAGTCACTGTATTTTTTATATAATGCTGATTGCATGTGAAATGTATGAGCTAAGTTGCTGGCAATGAGTAGGGCCCAAGTGTTCTCTCTCTGGTGAGGCTGCTTCTGGCTTCTTATTGAGTTTTAGTGTCTGCTGAGTGTACACGTGGATTAATTAACTCTTCTTAATATTTCTTGGTTTGTCTCTCAACAAACTGAAATGAAAGGGAATCATGACCTTGCCTAGTAAACATGTGGTGAGCATCATTTATTGTTAAAACAGGCAAAGCATTTTTTGCTAAGCAAACCTTGGCGGTGATTAGCATCCGCTCTTAAGCATTCCACCTGCTTGGCAGAACGAGATGATGAGCAGATGTAGTATTTGCCAGTTTGATGAAAGCGCTAAAAAAAACCACAAAGGTCTATAGATCCAAACCATTTCATGCATGCATTTGTATATATTGCATGGTACACAGGGAATAGTTTTGCTTTTGGTTTCCAGTTGCAGTTTGCTGTATTTCTTACATCATTTATGTCTTGATCAGTTTATTGAGCTTTTAGGGCTTTGATGACAGCTTTTCAAAATGGTATGCTTTTCCTAAAGTCTTGAAACTTCCTGAACAGCCAGATTGAGATATCACATTCTAAATCACCACTCTTGCTTTGTCCAAAGCAATTCTTATTTCTGCTACACCCCTCTAGACTCTGTAAATTATTTCCTAGCTGCACTTCCCCAGTTAATGCAGCTTTGCACTCTAGGAGATCAGTGTCTGCCCTTCTTGCAGACATTTCCTGTTTTCTAGATGTAAGCGGTTTTTGCTGGACTGTCCAGTTTTTGTTGGTCCCTTAGAGGGACCTAATTCCTTTCAGTCATTGAACATTGACCTTGGAATGACTTGACTCTTCCCATTGACTGTACAGAGCAACCTAAAAAATCAACTTGGCTTTTTAAAATCATCCTCTGACTCCAGCTACTGAATATTTCAGTACTGCAATGCCTGCATTGGAAGTGCATAAATTTCAAGAGTCTTCTTGCTGTTTATAGATACCCATGTAATTTTTAGACATTGAAAATGCTAACATGTTTATAAAGTTAATGTTAGATAATGTGTTAATATTTACAAAGTGCTTGCAGATATTTAAGAATAGATACAGAGGGCTCTGCTATCTAGTGTGAGAATTTTGCAGCAAATTATTTAGTATTAAAATACTATATTGAATAATCTAGGTCATGAAAAGTAGTCTTTGTACTGGAGAAAGGTATTAGTCCAAATTGTATTTACTGCCCTGAATAAAATTGCACGATTTGCTTCAGACACTCAGTGAAGGAGGAAAAATCTGGAGATGGAGAGTTTACTACTGGTGTGAAACACTCTGAGAAGATATTTGCTTTTAGAAGCTAAGTTAGTGTACTTTTACATGGTTTATACTTGGCTGGAGCAAGTAAGCAAAAGCCATTTAGTCCTGAGAAATGCACATATTGCTCTGTGATTCTGGTGTCATTTTTTGCTCTGTAACTATGCTGAAGTTTTAGTTATGGGGGAAGTTATGAGAAAAAACAGCTGTCTGGCACATGATAGCTTATCTTAAAGTGGGTGAATCAAAGTAAAACTTGCAGTGTTTGACATGCAGATGTATTAAGCGTGCTGTTATCCAAAGGTCAAAAATATATTTATAGATTAACTGGTGTTAAAGAAAATATTAACTATTTGCGAGCTTAGGGTACACTTGGGAAAAAAACCCCACACTTCTGTAGCTTCTTTCTAAGGCATTATTTTATCCTTTGTTAAGGGACAAAAGACATAAGTTTACTTTTCCCTCTTTTTTTTATTTTCAGTAGAAAGACAAACTATGCACTTACCCAGAGTACCAGTGTTTATGCAAGGGTGAAGTCCCCACACAGTGACTCTTCAAATGCAGTATTTAAAAGCTACCTTATACTGCATTAAATCTCCTTCAGCATGAGCCAAAAGATGTATCAATTTTGTTTCCTGCTAATTAAGGAGAAAACTGTAGCAATTTGAATGCCATTATACAGGAATTCTGGAGTGATTGTGATTTTAAATAATTTTGGAATAAATAAAATAATAAAATTTTGTTAGCCCATTTAGGCCTTTACTAGAGAAGTAACAACTTGCAGAACAATTTTGAGTCAGGAGCTAGACAGATAATTCTTTGTTTAACTAGTTGTAAAGTCAAAAATAAATAAAATTCAAAAACTTTATTCTAGTTGTAAAGTCAAAAATAAATACCTTTATTTGAAGTAGCTGTGTTGTATACATCTTACATTTGATATATTTTGTCAGTAGCATAATCACAGGGAGGTAGGAGTAAGTACACTAAACTGAAACAGCCGTATTTAGAACATATCCATATAACAGCTCCTTAATCTCTGATGGCCTCTAAAAAAGGAGCATTTCTAGAGATTCGGATGGTCCCTGAGAAAAAGGAGAATCCAGCCTGGAGGGGTTCAGCTCCTGAACTTCCTTGCAAAAACCACCCAGAATATCACAATCATCCCAAAGAGTGTTGTATTCCAATAAGACACTTCTGCAGCAAAGGTCTAGGGTTTTATTTTATTTTGTTTTGTTTTATTTTATTTTATTTTATTTATGAACATCCATAGATTTCTAGGTCGTTAAAGACCTGAAGGTATGGAGAAGTGTTTCAGACTTCAAGCTTCTTGCCAGAGAGTTTTGAAGGGAAAAGGCAGCTACCCCAGTTTGCCCGAGGTACCTGGGAGGTACAGGGGCATTTCTCACCGTCTTATCCTCTCATGCTCTCCCAACAGCTGCTGCATTCCTGCACTTCAGTAATACCCACATGATGGCAGAAGAGAACAGACAGCTGCAGACACAATCTGATACGCACATTCACTTCTGGTATTCCTGTAAAGTACTTTCTGTATATATCTATTAAAATATATAAACATCTGGAAGTATTTAAATAAAAATATATAGAATAAATGAATACATGTACATATATATATATATAAATGCATTTATAAATATAGATTTCTGGTAAGTATGAGGAAAACGTGGTTTTAGTTTTGGATGGACCTTACTGTTTCTAGGAATCAGAGAATAGCAGAGATATAAAAATAGTTGACTTAAATCCTCCTCTTACTTTCATTGCCAGAAGTTGGTGGTAGTTTGTTTTGTCTGTACTGTTGCACAGGTAAAAATCTATGATTAAACGAGACTGGGATCAGGCTCTGAAAGGGAGAAAACCAAACAATTTTAAGTACTCCCATTGTAAGTGAAACTCCAATTTTGCTAAGTTAGAGCATGCTGTGCTTAGTAACTGGAAAAAACAACAAGAAAAAGTGAAGTTTGTTTTTACCAATCCACATAGTTTTACTGCATACACTGTGCATACCAATGTTTAAAATCTCTCAGCCTCACTAATCCAAAGTGATCTCAGACATGCAATGTATTTTTATAAGCAGTCTTGTAAAAATAATTTTCCTTGTATGTCTGGAAAGTGTTGACTACATTACAGACACTGCATCAGCTAATAATAATTATTGGAGTAAAAAAAAAGAAATTTAGACCAAAATTAGCAAATGAATTATATGCGGAAAATTATCAGAAACTATGATTTTAGCACCAGACTGTCTTCCCCAGAAATTCTCCTGCTAGCTCTGCCATCTGATTCTTTGTACACCCCCAAATAAATCTAACCATTCTGTTTCTTAATGTCATGAAGATTAATTAGTGATAGGTTGCACAACAATTGGAAAAAACAAAACAAAACAGAAAATGATGAGCATTGTTATGGAGAGGTTGAAGCTCCTTGATTTGACATGGGTGTACAAGGGGATGGCCTTTTAATTGCAAGCTCCATGTAAGTGATACTTGCACAGTGGTTGATTTCTGATTGCAGCTGTAAAGTAGGTAAAAATGTTGTGGGTAATTTTAAAAATTAAATTGTAATTAAAAGTTATAGGCATGGGTTGTGACACTTAGTCATCTTCTCTTGGTTTGTGGAGCATGCCACTGTTCCGGAGTGTGTTACTGCAGGGCAGCTGCAACAGAGAGGGCACCAGCTCCTTCATGTATTTTAAACACTGTGGGACCTACTCTGAAGGGTGAGAAATAGTGGCTGGATCACCACCGGTGCTTAATTATGCAAAAGAAGGAGGAAGGGTGTGGTGTGGACATCGGCAGCCTGGTGGTAGGCTGTGCTTTCTGCTCTGCTTTTCCAAAGATAGATCAGCATGATACAGTGGTGCCCACCCTTTTGGCTGCAGTAACATCCAAGCCTCCATTCTGGAGGACACAAAGAGACAGTGTTGTGCCCCAGCCTCGTGCCTCTCCTTGTGTCCTTGGGTAGAAAACCAAGACTCCAGTAACATCCAGAGCAGGGAACTGGAATTGCAGAGGGGTGCCCTTAAACACTCCCCACCCTAGACCTACACGTAGTCTGCAGTACTCAGACTTAAAGCAATCCATCAAACAGTTTGCTTTGCCATTTTTTCTAAGTTTCACTCTTCCTCAGACACATAGACAAAACAGTGCTTGAGCAATGCTGGAGACCAGCAGCCTTATTCAGGAGATTAATTTCTTTCTCTCCTTTTTACTTTCTGCAACAGGCACTTTCA
Source organism: Aleadryas rufinucha (assembly GCA_013397815.1). NCBI lineage: Eukaryota > Metazoa > Chordata > Aves > Passeriformes > Aleadryas > Aleadryas rufinucha. The sequence continues at coordinate 70,916 of VZTH01017345.1, read as the reverse complement.
GACATTCATACACTCATTGATGTGCTTTGGTACTGGGAACTCGTGTTATAATGAAATATGGGCATTTCTTTCTGACTGCCTCAGTCAGAATATAGAGATTGAGGGGTTTGAGGACAGTGCTGGAGCACTGAGCCATACTTCTTGCAGTGCCCAGGCTGTGGCTGAAGGTGGGCAGCCCTTGCATCACCCTGGGTGCAGGATGGCACTTGGGTACCACAAGGCGGCTGTTTAGAAGCAGGGGAGAGAGCAGCAGGTGCATAAGGGGAAAACAACAGAAAAAGAGGATCAGGTGTGTAGCATATGTTGACATGGAAGTTAGAAACTGATAAATAAATCTGCCTTATCCTGAAAAGAAAAATGAGTACATCCAGTTCTATTTGAAATGGACTTTTCTAAAAGATCCATGTGTCATGTGAAATAGGAGCTAATGACAGAAATTATTTAGATTATCTACAAAGAATTTTTTCCTCAATATCTCCAAGCTACTCTGTATCAGAACCTTTCTTAATTTTGTGGTTCTGGCACACCACCACCTCATCCCTGGCTAAGTAGAATTTGCCTGAGTGGAATCAGGAACAGGATGTGTTTTGTAATCTGGTTGTTTAACAGTAGCTGAAAAGGAGTATCCAGATGGATTTTTCTTTTTAAAGAATCTGATTCCCAGGACAAATCTAATCACCTGTTGGGGGTTGGGGGTGGGGAAAGGAGAGGGAGAGGGAGATATGAGGGATATGGGGGAGTATAGGGAAGAGAAACCACATCTTTTTGTTGCATAGCATCTGTTCTTTCAAATAGAAGCTACCTGTAGCACCACTGAGAAACTTAACAGGGTTGTTCCTTTTGACAGACTATTTTTTTTTTTTAAGTCAATCCAGCAGGATTGACTTCTTTAACTGTAATTAAGAACTCTTAATAAAATAGATTTGTAACATGCAGCCTTAAGTTATGAACACAGAATAAGGAAAGTGGGGTGCTGGAAGGCTACTTAAATTCAAAGAACAACATAAATGATTCTGTGGTTTTATAATTCTAAGGAGCTTTAATCAATTGCCAAGGTGGCTAGAAATATTTAAATTGTGAGATGATTTAGCAGATGAAAGAATACAATTTTATTTCTAAGTGTAATTTAACTTCTACAATAGGAGACATATGACAACACTGGGTAGGGAAGATTTGTCAGCAAAATTAATGAAAATTACTTCATTAATTAATTATTCAATCCCTAAAAGGAAGTATGCTCTGACTGACGTGTTTCTTTGCTTCTTTGTTTGAAAAATAGACATACGTCTTCTGAGGCTCTTCAGTACAGCAGTATTCTTAATTAAAAGTGACGTTCTGAATACATTGGCGGGTCATATGAATATGTTGTGCACCTTGAGGAAAATTATGGAAAAATAGAAATCTGAAAATTGATGGAAGCAATCACATTCAACCTGGACAGCTGTTTCTTTGCTGCTAACATAGAATGTAGTAGATGCTTTCTTTTTGATGGGATAAGATTAAAGAAACCATTCTCTATCACTGACCAAAATATTAAGCTTGACAGCTTCTGTAAAGATCCACTGTCAGAACCACTCAGTAACTGGGGAAGATATCCTAGGGCACAAACCAGTAAGTGAAAGAAAGAGAAAAAGACAAAAAAGTGCTAAAGCCGAAGTTAAAGGCAGGCTCAGTGCTGACATCCAGGAGACTTTGTCCCTATGGATGGTTTTATTGCAATTATGCCTGAGCACAGTTTATCTGCCTGATAAAGGCAGGCATTGGTTTTGGCAACTTTAGTATCGAAATAGATATTCAGATTAAGCTTTATTTTCTGTCTTTCCAAGGAATTATTTAACATATTTAGCTGTTTCTCAATGTTTCTAGATATTTTTCTTCTATTAGTAAACTGATACAGTCTTTAAATTTAATTTGATTTTATAGCTCTTTAAACTTTCAGCTAATGCTACTGTTTTCTTTTGTTTAACCCCAAATGTGGTTTAGCAGAACACATTTTTTGTTCTAAGGTGTGAAGTTTTATTTAAATCTTCTGTGAAATTAAGTTTCCATCTATAAAGATTTTTGGACATACTCTGGCTGGTTGGGTCCCAGCAGTGATGGAAGAGCCAAAAGGTCAAAATAGTGGTTTTGGTGATTATTTCTGGATATGTGCTTGACTCAGGAGGTTCATGTGTTTCCCTAAGGGCCTGCTCTTCTTGTTGCAGTGGGACTGGACCTTTGGAAGCATCCAGCATTGCACACTATCATGACCCTTTGCGTCCTTGAAATACAATTAAATTCAGCTTTCCACATAATCAGCCTATGTATCTGATGAGGGAAATAACAACGTAAGGCCCAGACAACAGCTGATTCCCAAAGCTGATTCTTCCTCTCCCTTTCCCACCCCTGCAAAGGCAGAGGGAATACTCTCAGAGGGGTCATTGACCTCCTGGAAAGCAGATCAGGAGGCTGTTCATGGTTTGGCCTTTACTGATTTTTTCACTGACTGTGGGCCAAGCCTTACCCCTGATTGCAATTAGAAATGAAGTAACATGGCTCACAAGGCCAGCAAAGTTGTTCCCAATTCAGAGTTCATGAGGAAGACCAGAGGTCTCTGACTTTTAAAATATTTAGGTTTCGTTATTTCAGAAGTGCTCAGGACAGACTGATATTGGAAGAACAGTATTTGTTACCAAAGTGTCATGAGAAGGATGACTGACTGAAATGAAGATGTTGACTGCTAGACTGTAAGTTTGGGGAATATTTACTTTGTGTTACCTTTTGCTTGAATAAGCAGTTGTGCATGATGGATTTTGACAGAATCAGGGAGTATATTCTGAAAGGCAAAAATTATTTACATTTCACAGCTGACTGACTAAGGGTCTGTCTCTCTATGCTTGAATTCGGCAGTGTGAGCGTAGTCTCCAGTACCTCTCATCTAGCTGGGAATGAAAACAACAATGTGACTTTCCAGCCCAAGTGATTTGGGCAGGGAACTCTTGGCAGGGCTTTCTCTGGGAAATCCACGCCACCTCATCAAGCCTGTTTGGCAGAAGTGAAGCCTGTGCCATGCTCTGTTCTTTCTGCTGTGCCACCATGCCATGAAAGGGAGGTCTCAGGAATGTCACTTTTGAAGACAACACAGATGCAGTCTTCTTAATAAAGAAAGTGAGGTGATATATTTATTGCCATTTTTATGATACAGTACACCAGTATTTTCATATAAAGTTTCCAGTGAAGCTGGAAACCCCAAAATCCAGGTCAGTGGAGTTACATAAATCTAAGTGCCTGGCACTGCTGGTTCCCAAGATGATTGTTGATACCACTGCTAAACTCTTGCCACTAGTTTCTTGGTGAAATAGGCACCCTGGCCTAGAATATGCTGCTTATTTTATTATGTGTTACATGCCTAATATTACTTCTTTATGCAGCTGCAGGGAATTAATTTTGAGGAGTCTACTGAGTAGTGCGTTACACCTTTACAAGATTAGTTTAATTGACACAAAGAAGTTAAAAAAAAACGGGCAAGGGAGATATTTTTTGATCATTCTGTATGAAGTTTGTTGACATTTCAAGCTGAAAATTAATCTTCCAAAAGCAACAACTGTGAACTCCCCTAAAGTGACAGCATGGCTTTTTCCTCACTTTTACCACTTCAGGAATACATTAACATGTACCTGACACCATTGCTTACAGAGCAGAGTTAAATCTGGCTGCTCTGGAACAGTATTGCTATAGCAAGAACTGCACTTGCATAGCCACTAATAGCCAATAAATGCTACTTAATCATATTAGCTGTTTTTAAATCCTTAATTGTATCTACCTAAGAAAGAAAAGGAGCTGACATTCCTTCCATATATCCATTACTTTATACTACAAATTGTCTTTATTCACAGTAACCTGAGATCACTTTGTTTGCATATGATTTAAATGAAAAGAAATGCCTAAATGAACCCCTTGGAGTCAGGCCAGACTAACACTTTCTGTGTGGTATCATTTTGAGATCCAGATTTACGTGATGTATGATTACAGTGTGAAAATAGCGGTGTGGCCACAATTTTTCAAAGGTAGTCTAATATAAAAATATTAGATTTTTCAGGGCTGAGTAATCTCATGATTCTTTAATGGCACCTGCTTTTTTAGGCCCTGTGTCTGGTTGTTCTCAGTGATGCAAATGTGCCTAGCTCAAATGTGCCTCACTCCCAAAATTCTGAGTACTCATTTTCAGACTGTCTAAATGATGATGGAAGAACTTGGACCTTGTTTTCAAACTGTAAGTTGCTTTGAAGAAAAAACTTGAGATACTAAGCCACAAAGAGATTTTGAAAACTTTTAGAAACCCTGCTCTTCTGCAAGGAAAGTGTGGATGTGTCTCCGTGGATCAGAAGGTATCTCCCCGCAGCAGATGGCACATGTCCAAGCCTCACTTGGACTTCAGTAGAGTGTGCTGAAGGCTGTTTCCCAAAAGACCCTTGTAAATTTATTTTAGCTATTGGGGCTGGAGAGGTCCTTCCTATGGCATTTGCAGTTGCCCCATTTCCTTGTGCTCTGCTGGCTGTTGGGATGTTGCAGCACCGCAGCACTTAGGTGTTACTCTGACCTTTTAATGACTCTCTGTGCTGTACACGGTGTTGTCTTCACACTCATTTGTTTCAGCCTGTCAAACCCCACAGGAAGGAGCTGGAAGAAACAAAGTTTTTTGGACTTGGGTCTCATACACTTGGTTTCTCCTTCTGAAAAGTAAATATTTGTGTAATAAGCTGCAGAACCCCTAAAGCAGCTGTGAAATGATCTAGCCATGAGATCTCATGAACAGATCTAGCCAGCAAGATCTTGTTTACCCTGCTTTGAGAATATGACAGCTGGAATTATGGATAAAACATCTGTCTGAGAGGACATTGCCAAGTCAGAAATGTAGTGGTAGAACGTACAGCTCTACCTGATGTGCTGATGGTAAGGGTGACCAAAGGGGTGCAAGGGAACCCTCCCATGAACAGCTCATTCCTCACAACAGGAATCTCTCGCTTCAGTGTTTACTCAAACTCAGCTCTCCATGGTTTGCAGAATCTGGCCTTTTCTCAGCCTCAAACTGCCTTTGGATGGCTCCCATGATTTCTGACCTTCCACTACCTTTTCTATGCTATTTATAGCACAACAGCTGGGGAACATTGATGTGCATCTCTGTTGCATTTATATTTTGAAGAGTGACTTGGTTTTTATTTGCATTCATGTTAGTTCAGTAAGTTGTTTGTCATCACGTGGGCTTTTCTAGTCAGGCATCCTTTGCATGCATTTATCACATTGCCTCCTCCAGTTTTGTTTTTCTTTCCCCTGCCATAACTGATTCTCTCTGTCCTCCAGCTTTCCATTAGCTGTCTCCTTTGTTTGGAAAAAAAGTAACTCAGAGTATATTTTTTTCTTTCTTAAAAGGGTCATTTGTTACTAGGAAATAAGCATAGAGATCATTTGGAAGGCAGACCCCAAGTCTCAGTTTGCTCATCTGGTTTCTGGTGACCTGTTTCTTGTAGATGCTGGTATCTTGTTTCAACACCTCGATCACTGTGCACTTTGCTCATCCCCAGTTCATTTCCAGCCAAGCTGTTCTGCTTTGTTTCATGCACCTGCATCTCCTGTGTTTTCAGCTGCCCTCTCAGATACAGCCTTGCAGTTCCATCAGATTTTATCTCTTGGCTATTCCAACTTCTCAGACATAAGCTCCTGTAGTCTGGGTCTAGACTGTGAATACTGGATGAGTATAGATGGGGAAATACTCAGAGAAGTAGGTGATCTGCAAGGGGAGTGAAGAATTTAGACTCTAGCTCAATTATTAACTTTTACTTTCTTTTATGCTTAGCAATAAAAATGGAAGAATAATACTGTACATTAATAGAGTGTTAATAACTATATGTCATCATTATCTCAAGTGTTATGGTGCTCTTATAAAAGAGTAGATGCTTCTACATGACATGAGGGAGCATAATAGACTCCCTATTCAGGTGTCATTTTATAAAGTCTATGGAGAGTACATAGCACCTCTCTTCTCAGATAGGTGCATTCCATGAGCATTTAAGTGTTTCACTAGCAGATTCACTTGCACCATGCACAGACAGCATCCTGTCTGTACAGAAACAAAACTCAGTGATGCATTTGCCTGTATTTAGAAAGTCACAAGAGAATATTTAACTACTGTGATTTGCCTTACTTATGCACCTGAAAATTGCGATTTGAAGAAAATATTTCTTCCAGTGACCCAAAGAATCTGCTACCAGCATCTGCAGACACGGGTTGCTTATGGGGTGCCTTCTCTGATCTTCTCTGGGTACTTCCAAATGCCCTAAAAATGTAAGCACCAAGATTTTTCATTTCAGATACTCCTAAATTATACTGATGATCACTAATGATTCCCTTACAGCCCATTTAATAGATTTTAAGCATTTTTGACTGTTATTCGGTGGAAATGTTAGAGTAATGAAGAAATTAAAATGGTGAATACCATGGGTTTTGCACAGCTTCACAGACTCCAGTGCATGTATTTCTGCAGAAATCAAATGCTGCACTGTGAGGCTAATCCATATATACCTCACAGATATGGCAGCACTGGACATAGATAACAGGGTGTGCATGCAACCAAGGTATCTGGCTAAGTCAAAACTGACTTAGTCAATTGGAATGGTAAGGCTAAGTTGCTGGCAACTTGATGGTTGGAGGTGTAGTGGGTTTAGTTCTTAACCAGGCAGAAACACCATTGTANATATTACAGGTTTTACCACGGTCTGCAGAAAGCCGTTTTAAGCTCCGCGCTGCAAGCGCAACTCCACTCTCTTTCTTCCCTGCCGCCATCTTTGGGTTTACTTGCTTTCTCTTTCTCTCTGACCTTGAAGACGCCATGATGAAGAGTAGTCTCCATCGTACGGGCTTTATGATGAAGAAAGCCCCACTCCCTTTGTGCTGCTGGCTTGTTTGATGTTAGTCTCTCAGCTCCATCGGCCCCTGCCAGGATCTCTGTGGGCCACATCGGGGGTGGGGGGGGCTAATTGCAGCGATTATGGCTGTTCCTCAGCTGCCCAGGGCTTGGAGGGGTTCTCCTGCCAGCGTGCCCCGTGCCCCGTGCCCCTCCCCTGGCCGTGCCCCGGCACTGGGGTGGGGAGGGGTGGGGAGGCCTGAGGCCGCTCCGAGAAGCAGAACCTCAGCACCCATCTTCCCCCCCGCCCCGCAGGAGCTGCAAAACCGAAAGAGGGGACTTCCTGTCTCCCCCAAGCTTTAAATATGGAAATCTCAAAAAAGCACCATTGGTCAAAAGAGCTGTCTATCAGCTCAGGTTCAACCTACCATAGGAGGTAATGCCAAATATATGGCTTCAGGAAGAGTCAAAGGTTCAAATTTTCTTTTGATGTGTTATAATACAATGCTTGTGCCTTGCTTCTTTCCAAAACAGCATATTAAAATTCTGCTTTGCCTCTTTGAGCTACTATTTTTTAAAATGTTAAAAAGACGTTAGTATCTGGGCTGTAGACAGACAGCACCATCGGTTATGTTTACACCAGCAAGTAGGGCAGATATTGGGAGCAGACAGGTAAAATATATGGTGTTGGTGTCCATACCATACACACTTCTGTGGGATTTGCTTTGGGTTAGTTGTGGCCAGGCCACCTGGACTGAGCTACCCTGTGCCTTTGGAGCCCACAAGGAATGTGTTTGCAGTTGCCTTCTGAGTTTACCCGAAGAAAACTTTTTATGCACTCTGAGACTTCCCTATGAAGTGAATTGTGGGATCCATGATAGAGTTCCCTAAAGGGACAGACCCTCGGTTCTGTTCCCCTGGCTGGCAGAATGCCCTGCCCCCTCTCCCCTGTGTGCCGGAGCCCCACCTATGTCCCGCCCCCCTGCCTAGAAGCCTCTGCCAGAGTCCTGGGAAAAGTTTGAACCTTCCCGGGCTCACTCTCTTTCGCCTCAGACCCTCAGCATGGAATAAAGGTCTGCTGGAATCTACACGGAGTCTTTTCCGTTTGTACCGCCGGCATGTCGGGCCAGCCTGCCGGTGCCAGAGACACCGGTACGGAACCCGACAGTGAATCAAATCATGGGAAAGTTGAACAAAGCATCCTCCTAAAACCCTAATAGTAGACATGATCTTAGATTAGTTGCTGCAATTCACTGGAGCTTCTTGTAAAATAAATCATCATAGACTATTCTTGATACAGTTTGGCCTATTTTCTATGAAATAGTATCCTGTTATGTAGTGTCTTGACAAGAAACTCCTACATTTGTGAATTTAAAACACTGTTTTGTAGAAGATGTAAAATTTGCACGTTTTGTTCCTTCCCATCCCTCAGAATAAGCTTTAAATATTTACTTTCCCTGTGCAGCAGGAATGCTATCTGAAGTGTTTCCTTTGAGCTATGAAAAATGTTCATGAGTCTTCTTCAAAGTTTGTGGAGTACAGTAAGTCCTGTCAGCAGTAATCCCTGGGCCATCAGTCTTCCAGGCCTAGGTAAATACAAACTTGAACACTTATTATGTCCATATTACAATGTTATTAGGCCTTGACTGCTGTTGGTGGATACTGGCCCGTAATGGTCCCTACCGGTAACAGGTACCATTCCCTGGCCTTTCCTGTCACCCGAACTGTGCTACACTTTGCCTAGGAGAGCCAAAACCATGGTAAGAATGTCACTGTCACTCACTAGCCTTGTCAGCTCTGTCTCTACAAGTAAATGAAGAATGACCAGGGAACAGAATCCCAGCACCACAATCGACACAAACAATGGGGAGGACAACTGGGTGACCAACCTAGTGGATGAGGAAGAGGCTGTGGGTGTGTCTGCCCGGACTTCAGTAAAGCCTTTGACACTGCTTCCCACAGCATTCTCCTGGAGGAGCTGGCAGCCCACAGCTTGAACAGGTGTGCTCTTCACTGGGTAAAAAACTGTCTGGGTGGCCAGGCCCAGAGGGTGGTGGTGAGTGGAGTTACATCCAGCTAGTGACTGGTCACAAGTGTGCTCACCAGGGCTCAGTACTGGGGCTAGAACTGTTTAATATATTTACTGATGACCTGGATGAGGGGAACAATGGCACCCTCAGTCAGTTCACAGATGACACCAAATTGGGTGGGAGTGTTGATCTGCTGGAGGGTGGGAATGCACTGCAGAAGGATTTGGACTGGGGCCAAAGTTATGAGATTCAGTGAGGCAAGGTGCTGAGTCCCGCTATAGGCTGGGGGTAGAGGCTTTTTCCAACCTTCATGTTTCTATGAAGCTGTTCTATGATTAAGTGCAAAGATTGGCCTGGCATGACTGCAGCTTGCTGCCAGTGGTTTCCTGCCACGAGATGCAGGACATGGTGCAGATGAGGGCATCTTGCTGATACGGGAGCTGGATGCAGCTGCCCACTCTGGGTGGTAGGGGACACCTGTTCAGGTCCCATACAGCTTCAGAGCCAGCACTGGTCTGTGGTATTTCTCACTGCTATCTACTGGTTAGTTTACTAATGTAGACATAACCTCCATGACCTGTCCGGTTAACACATACTGGAAAACTACTATGGGATAGTAAGTCACTCACACAAATGGAAATTCTTAAAAATAAGAAGGCTTTCTTCATCTCAGAGAGGGAAAAATACCGTCCTCAGGTGTGTTATACACATATTTCCTCTTCTGGCTTATCTGTCCTCCTTTAACCACCTCTTCCCCATCACAGGACTCCTCTCCTTCCTTCAGATTTAAACCCATCACAGAAATGATTCTCCATCATTGCAGCCACTATTTTAAGGTATATTGGCCTCAGCACAGACTGATGGATGGGACAGCCATGGTCCAGACATGCAGATGGATGTATGAGTGGGGGATCACACAGCTGGGCCACAGGGGAATGTGAATTCGACAGAACACTCCTTTGACTGGCAGGGCTACTACAACATGCCACATGAAATCCCTGTCCAGGAACAGCCCATGATTACTGGCTGCAATCTTCACACTTCTCAGGGAGCTGTGTTTTCCAGCCAACAGTTCCATCACAAGGAGGTCAGTTGGGGCAGAACAAGGGAGTACATATCCTTGCCCCTCCTCCAGCAGTGCTAATCTCTTCTCCTCCCTTTGTCAAAGCTTCTTTTAGCAAGCCTTAATCTTCTTTAGATTTTATTGTGGCTCCCTCAGTGGCTGTACCTCAAGGCATGGAAAACTCATCTGCACCACTGAGGATTTATTTAGTAGAATGACCCCTCTTTCCAGCATGGAGTCTGTGTTTTCCTTCTTATCTCAGAAAGAAAAAGGTATCAGAAAAATCCAGGAAAATAATTGTGACTGAAATTTTGCAGATTTTCTGGGAAAAATACATATAATTCCAGACTCTGTTTGATATATTATTTATCACTCTAGAAATCTGAAGTTGATGAACTCTCAAGTTCCATCATCCTTAAAGTGTGTTGCTCAATTCCCCAGAGCTGACAGAAAATGGACAGAACGTGAGGCGTGTTGAAAAGCTACCAGAAGAGCATGTGTACTTCTCCAAGAGAACATGAAGTGCCCCATCCTCACTGCTTCAGAGGGAGAAAACTATCCTCCTGCTTAATCATGTCACATTCTGGACTTGCTGGAGGTTTCTTGGAAAGCAAGAAGGCAACATTTCTAGTTCTGTTTGTTCATAAAAGCAGTCATTATGCAACATTCTGGCAGTAGCATTTATATCCCATTTCTTTAATATTTTTATCTCCATGCTGTTTTCTCTATTATCCTTTCCTTGGCCGTTTTACTTTTCCTCATCCTCCAAAATGAGGACATATGGTTCTTAGTTTTCTTTTATTTATTTATGTTCTCTCTATGAGAACTATGACTGTTATTCCAATTTGTTTTTCTGACAAGCTAAAGTAGTGTTTCTGTATGTCTTCACTGCTATGCATTAAAATAATTTTCTTCTATTTTATGCTTTGATTTATATTTCAGATCTAACACTAGAGCCTACTTTTATCTCATTCTAAAACTTCTGCATCTTTAGTAAACCCAATTCTGTTGATACCCAAAATGCAGAGGACATTCCTCTGCCTGTTTTAAGCCGTGTGACCCCCCTGGACAGGGCGTATTTTGACCTCTATCCATGGAGGAGGCTGCCAACTCTCTGGGAAACTTTTGAATTTAAGATGGTTTGAACTGAATGTTAGAGCAGTTTATAGTGATGTTCTAGAATGAAAAATCTAGAGATTTTAGGATTGTCTATGTAGTGAATAGACAGTAGCTAAAAAAGCCAAGATGGAGGACAGTTGTTGTTTTCCATGCTTTTTTCTCCTTCTTCTACACCTCCATATTCTGCAGCAAAGTGATTAAGACTGATTGGACAGAAATATCCGCATTTCCTCCGGATATTCAAGCTGAGGTTATAGAGTATTGGTAGAGAAAAGAAAATATGTTTCGTTTCAAACTTCTATTGGGGGATTTGCCTTTAAAAAGGGCAAGAATTTGAGATAAGCTCTCTTTTCCCCGCCTTTCTTGAACTGCTAACAGGGCGCCACGCTCGGCACTCTGTCTCTCTGATAACGCTAATTAAAACAACTATCTGAAGCAAGAAATTCGGAGACTCCGCTCGTCTTTTCACTTTCTGGCCAGGACTTTCGGCCTCCCCCAGGTTGGAGGAGGCCCTCTCTCATAACGCCATCAGTGATACAATTCTAATGACTGAAATACAGTTTTAAATCAAAAATTCAGTTAAAATTTAACTGAGATTGGTTACTTTGAGTTTTTGCTTCCTTTCTTCTTTCATTTAACTCAGCACACGTCCCACAACTGGCTTGTGGCATCAGTTATTCATGTCTTCTTCTGTATCTGAGCTTGAGATCCTCCTGGGCTCTCTTGAGCCCCAAACAAACTGCAAGAGATCTCTTAACACCCAACCCAGCTGCTAACAACAAAATACAACAAAATACCACCTCTATTCACTTAACTCGTGTGCCTCTGTGCTGAATCTGGAGAGTTTTTTGGGGTCTTGGGCTCCTCCACCTCCTGGACTGCAGCAACTACCTTCACCTCCCTGGGTGCCGGCAGGGCAGGGGAGCTGAGCTGGACCTTCCTGAGTCCCAGAGGATTTTCAGAAGCCTCGTTGTCCCATCTGGGGTGCCAAAGAACTGATGTCTGAAGTGGCTACCTGGAAACAGAGACTAGATAGGAATAAGGGAATAAAGGTGATATATATTGGAAAGGCCTTCGAAGGTACACCCTGGGGACCCCAGAGGCTACTGCCAAAATGGACCCCAAGATGGACGACAAGTCATGAGTTCTTCACACTTTTATAGGTTTGGTCCATTTGCATATCAGCATAAATTCGCCAATTAGAACTTTAGCTAATGATGTAATTTCTCTAAGCTCACCCCCCCTTCTCAAGATGCTGGTTTACACATTTCGAGCCTAGGACAGTCTGGGTGTCCTTGGAGAGCAAACCTAGAGAGGCTTTGTTATGTCTGTCTTAGCATGAGAGGACAGCAGCTACCAGGCTATAAAACACTTCAGCGTTTTACAGTAAGCGACACAGAATTTGAAAAATATAAAAGCTAAAACCCAAGGCATCAAGGTGGCAACTCCTCCCAAATGGTACTCTTTTATCTTACAAGGGAACATGTTCCTGAGTAAAACAAATTTTTAATTTACTTTTAACCTCTGCTTGAATCTTAAAGCTGACTCACAGAGGTCTATAGCTAACTCCCAGGGCTATCACTATGAGGTGTAGCTATGCTCCAAGATTCCTCTACTGTTTAAAGTATTTGCCTGTCGCAAAAGAAATGTGTCTTTGTAAAGGCAAAATATTTTCTCTGATTGGTTTTGTTCCCCCCTGGTCCCCCATGAGGTCCAAGAAGTTGATCACTTTGGCTGAAATGTTGATACTTCAGCTCTGGGCTTGGGACTGACTCAATCAAACCTTCTTGATAAACTCTTTGGGGGGAAGTGTCAGGCCAGTTTACAAAGACAGTAGCAAACATCTGCTTCCCATCCTCTTCCTTTCATTCACCATTAGAGACAATTTTGGCTAAAGTGGGAGAAACTGTAGAATGCCCATTAACATGTGTTACTTTATTTAGCATCTGTATTTTAATCCTCTTTCATTTGTTTCTAAACTAATCTGCATCTGCTGAGCCAAGAACAAATGACAAAAAGTACAAAATCTGGTGAGGCAGTAAAGATCAACAAGTGACTGCAGGGGACAAAAAAAGGGACTAGTTTCGCTGAGGTTTTCAGCTGACAGCAGGAAAAGCTTCCCACTAAGTGCACCACTTAGAATAAATAAATGTTGAATCTACATTAAAAAAACCCCCAAAAAACTTATTTTCTATTGTATCTAAACCAGTAATGGTCAGTGTTCAATTCAGTTGCCCACATATAGTTGTGGAGAGACATCTGAGATACTCAATGACCGTGGACTCCCTTGGCTCCAGAAGGGCGCGGGGTATCCCGACCTAGATTTCACCAAAGTCCTAAATTTGGACTAGGAAAAAAGTAAACAGTCATAGGATTAGGGGTTTTTTTTCTGAAATTAGGAGACTCGATGTGAGACTGGTGCTGCACAGGAGCACTTTGGCCCAGAGATTGTCAAAGTCACCCATAATATTCAGCCAAAGGTGTCCTAAGGGCTGCAAAGCCTGAAAGTGTCAACATCCTTCTCTGCATAAAGCAGCACAGTCCCTTCTACAGGAGTTGCTCAGGGGTGAGGTCACCCCCAACTCCCCAGTGAATGTGGTGGCCTCCCTGTCCCCCCACTTCCTTATCACTTATAAATTAACTAATAAGGACATTAAGGGGGATAAGCCCCTATTCTAGGAAAAACTGCAAGACTGTCTCTTTTACTTGCAGTATAAAGTGAAAAGATGAGAAATCTGTGCTTTTGTTCTCTGTCACAAGACACCAAGGCTTAAGCACCATCTATTCTGTGTTCCTATATCCTGCACAGATAAAAAAAGGATTCTCAAAGAGGGCAAAAAACCTTCATCATGAACCAAATCCTCCTCCTCTTTGTGATGAAAAGGTGAGTTTGTTTATCCTCCCGCAATTATATTGTATAAAGAGAATTACTCATTACCTTGATTTCAAGAGAAATCTCTTGACTCTCTGCACTGAATGTGATCGTTTTTCAAAGCTCATGTCAATACTGGCCTATGACATTTGAAATTGTTAGCATTCTTTCCAAAGAGGTCTAGGTCTATGAATGACTTCTTATAATAACAACCAGAAATAGCTTCATTTCCTTTGAAGTTAATACAGAACCCCCTAAACTGCAGAGTGAATTTCTCCCACCAAAATATTTAACTAAAAAATGTCCACATTTTTCAGCTGGAGACCAATGTATACAATTTTTAGGCTGTTTTCTAGGCCACACATTTCTATTATTGATCAAGACTTAGAATCTGGGTTTATTTTAATCTTTCACATAAATAGGCTAAAAGCTCTGCATCATTAGTTCTTGCTGCTTTTATTTGCTGGAAAATATTTCACATCATTTTTAGAGATTAGGATTTGGTAACACTTTATTCTAGCTGTCTTATTGTTTTAATTTATGTGGTCTTAGGAATAACAGAAATCATAACAAATTCTTTTGGTATTAAAGAGGGTGGTATGTGCACACAGATGCAGTCAGTGACACACATTTCCTTTCCTTTAGAATCTATAACACTCATTTTGAAGACTCAGACAGCAAATGAATCTGAAGATGTTTATTTTTGCTGAACAGCCAAGTGTGTCATTTAAAAACTGCACTGTAATAAGGTTATTTTAAAAGCTGAAATGGGAGGAAGTTTGAGGTCTAAGGATAAATAAGATATTGGCAGGACATTGATTCTTAAACAATCTTGAAAAATATAGGCCTCCTGTAAGTATGAAATGTCATTTTCTTTATGCTCCATAGTCTTTACAAAGGCTGGCGTTGGGTCTGGAGTCTGAATGTGAGGCTGTATCATAAGTCTAAGGCAGCAGAAAGAGGGAACTCAGGACAGTTCAATGTTTAGAAGAGTTGAAGACTGATTTTTCAAAGGAGGCTGGAGGAATGAGATGCTCAGTTTTCCATGCACTTCAATGGTACCTGTCATGAGCCAAGTGTATCTGCCCTGAGCACATCTTCAGAGGTTTGCAAAGCCTCTCTTCTGCTGAGGACATATGTTCTCACCAGCAACTGTTCAACTGCAGGAGGAAAGGAGCACAAGAAAGTGTTCTTGTCTAAAGGAGAAAGAGAAGGGGAGAAAGTCTACTCTGAGGTTAAATAATAGAGGAGTTCTGAAACTCTGGCCTAAAAGGGGAGGTAAAAAGAGAAAAAACCCTACTATAAATATCACAGGAATCCTTGTCTAAAATACTTATTACACAACCATAAATCCTGGGAATGAACAGTGAGCAAGCACAGTGTCCTGTTAAAGCACTGCAGTCAGTCTGAGTATAAAGAATACTACTTTTATTTATGTCCAGGTGTAATGTTGTCATCCTTGACACCAGATACAGAGATTAAAGAGATTAGCACTGCGCTTACATGGACTTCCATGGGCAAATGGCAGCTCACAAGGACTGAGGGAATTTCTCCAGGAATCATTCTGTAATTTAATAGTGGATCACCAAAACTTGAGTTCTATTCTTGGTATATTTTTCAAAATGTGATGACCAAAGGATTGATATAAAATATTTTCTGGGACTGTGAGTTATAGCTGGAAGGCAAGGGGTATCACCTGGGCTGTACCTGCATGGTGGCAGACTCCCTGGGAGACACAAGTTGGTTGCTTCCAGAATGATCTCAAGTGTAAGCTCTCGATCTGGAGGTGACTTTGGCTTTTTCCCCTGTCCTCTCTGTGGGATATAAACTGTCTGCAAGATCATTTAATGTGATCTGACCTAGTTCTCTGCCACTGTGGTCATTTCAGAGTGTCCTCAGTAGGTCAAGTCTTTAGCAAAAGGCACTATACAAGAAGTCTGACTAACTGATATCACAGTTTCTTCTAGTCTGAAACGGCATGAAATGTTAGGAGATTTCAAAGGTAAATTGAATGACAAGGAGCAGATTTTGCACCTTAAAGTCTTCCTGGAGACTTAATTTACTCTATGAAACAGGACAAGGTTCAAACATAACTCAGTATCATGCAGGATAGGAATTCACTGTGCATTAAAACTCAATCATTTTAATAGAAACTTTTCCTCTTATCCATGTTTTAGTCATCCCTAGTCCAAGGTGGTTGGACTGGGCATGGAGATGCATCACTGCTCATGCATATGATCAGCAACAACAAATAAATGTGTGTTCCTGATCCATATTTAGGCAGCTGAATAAGTGGCTTCACTTGGAGCTATGCTGCACACTTGAAGATGTGCCCAGCAGTATGGGACCCACAACAGATGCTGATTATTATTGACATTTGCTTTTAGCCAGACACAAACCTCCCAGCTGACAGCTGCACTGGCAATTTGCTATTACCCTCTGAGAGGTCATGGATCTGTGTAAAACGTGGTAACCACCATTTTTCTTGGTCTGGCACACAGCCAAGGCAAGTTGTGGAGTCCAGGATGCATCACAGAGAGAACAGTAGGGTCGTGGAATCAAAGTGGATGATAAAGGCTCAGAAGCACAGTCTGGTTAGGTCACATTTTTGTATAAGAGAAGCTGATGACTGCAGGAGGACTAATTATGGGGCTCCTGGTCACAGCATCCTGTAACTATGATTTCTCTTGGGAAAAGAATCAAAAATCCAGTGAAATATTCAGTGCTGCAGATCCTAAATGTTAGCTGTCTGGCACCAAGAATTCACAATGCTTTGATGGACACCTAAATTGCTATGCTGAAAGTAAGTATTAAACGAGGGAAAAAACGGGATTTAAAGCAACCATAAGCTAAATCAGCTGGTAGGAAAAGCTAAGCTGGGGCCTGCAGATGAAAATATTTCTCTCTCTCTCTTCTCTCTCACAGGTTCCTAATTCAAAACTTTTTTCAGTTTCCTCTGAGTACTTTTCTATTGCACAGTACATATTTAGCTCCTGGTTACCAAAGTTTGGGATTCCCATACTCTGGGTCTAGAATCAGTTCTGCCACAAAGATTTTTTAATATTATTTTTTAATTCTGAATAATGGACCTGTCATGACTCAGACTCCAATAAATGTCTGCAGTGAATAAAACAAGAAAAACTCACAAGTTTAAAAACATGTGGGAATAGATTTTTTGACATTTCTACTCCCTTATCTCTCTCCTGAGAAATATATCTACAGATGTATTGGAAGGACTATTTTATATTAGCAGGTAAGTACTTTTAATTCCAATTGAGTGTTTCAAGATAAGGTATTACAGTGGTACATATTAATGTGATGGTTAAAGATTGAATTTTTGTCAGTCTGAATTTTATTACCTAGGGTGTTTTCATACTAAGACTCAGAAGATAATAATTAAAAAACCCCAACTTTGAGGTCAAAATAGATTTAATGGGTAAAAAGGAACAGTGGAGAGCCTTATGAACAGATGCCCCTGGGTGCTTAACAGAGTAACCCCAATTAATAATTTGCATTATGATTTGTGGAGTGCTTCAGGATGCTTCAGAACTTGGATAATGGCAAACTGCCATTAAACAAATTCATGACAAAGCAAACAAGGCAAAGCCTAAAATATATACAGTGAATAGCTTAGTTCCTTTGGCTAGAAAGGGCTTAAATAATGGAGGGAGACAACATGTACTTCAGAGGAGGGGGTTTTATTGGCTTTCTTCTGCATCTGAGTTGAAGGTTTGACCATTTCAGATATACAGAGTATTGGTAGGCTCACAGTAAGCCAAACTTTTGTTGCTCTGCACAACCTGAACAATGCTGGACATTGCTCTTGCATGTCTGACTCTACTGCCATTCCCAAGCACTTGGGTGTTCCTAAGGTTTTGCCCCAGAATTAAAACATAACCTAATACTTGTCAGACACAAACTGCAATACCTGTGGTCCACAATGAGAACATACCACTAGAAATTTATTAAACTAAAGACGTTGGAAAAATCCAGTCTTTTGGCTAGCTCTTGCCAATCATGTTGGCAAAGGAAAAGGGCATGAAAAACTTGAATTTGACAGAAAAGGAAAAGTTTCTCTTGCATTTGCTTGCACATGTTGCTAGCACAAGTTTTAGCAGTGTAAAGTGCTTCTCAGAAAAAAAAGTTTTCCCACTGATTAATATTTTTATAAGGGAAATCCCTTCAAGCCCACAAAATAACACTTAACAAATTAAAATAAATACATTCAAGTCCCATAATTTGTCCAATAAATATCTGTGTTTTGTGGTGAGAGAATAGTCCAGTTCTCCCTGAGGGTTGCAAATGTAGTCACTTTATGCAGCTGACAGCATTTATTATACAATATGAAGAATCGTTGTGCTACTGCATGAGTGTGATGAATTTCTCCAGCTTTGAAGCATGTTCAAGGGTGGAGATTACCAGAAGCTTTATTATGTGGGCCTGGCTGTATCAGTTTTTTCTTTTGCTCTCCTTCACTTGCCTCCTTTACCTGTCCCTTCCTTTACTGCTTTGGCTGGGCCCACAAAGGCTGCTCATCCCACTAATGCCATTTATCACAAAACTCAAAGGCATTTCATTGCCCCTCTTCAAATGGCTCCTGCTGCCCACATTTCTCTCCAGCACTGAAGCTGTGGGTCCCAGCAGAGCTAAGAAGTCCTCAGCAGGTTTTTAGCTTGCAATCCCCATTCTACCTCCTCACTGCTGGGCACATCAATGTTAGAGGCCCCTGTGACTAATAAGGAAGAAACTTCAAAAATAGTGAAATACTGATATCTTGGTGCAAACTGACCTAGGAGAAAAGAAACGCATCTACAGGCAGACAGATGAATGTATGAAACTATTCTGGGTACAAATACTAAAGAAATATGTTTATAAAATAAAGATAAAAAAGAAAGAAAGCATTAATAAGTCAGATAAATAGGCTTGGAGTCACTGAAGGAAGATCTTGCTAGCATAAAACCACAGTTATTCTGTTTCCTCATTTTGCAGCAAAATGCATCTCTCTGCTGCCACTACCTCCATTGAGAGGTGAGAGACCCACCCACAAACTCGAGTAACTAATTTTCTCCTACTCTTAGTTTTCTGGTGGACATAAAAGAATGTGTGAATTCTCTGTTTTGTCAATGGTGAGAGGAAGAGGACTCTCAGTCCTCCAGAAGGAGATCCAATGTGCCTAACTTGCTTACATGCCTGTTGTCTCTGGAGGGCAGCAAGAAGAGACTCCTGACAGGCAGCGCAACCTGCCTTGAGAAAATACTCGAAGTTTGTATGCACTCTTTGTATCATTAGCCTGAGAATCCTCTGGGCCACACCTGAGACACTGTTCTTCTAGGACTGCTTTGGTTTTTTGAGACTTTTCAGTTCCGAGTACCAAAGGTATCGAGAGTACCATGTAAATAGGAGTCTCACCCACTTTTGTCCTCAGATCATTATGTTACACTAAATATTTTATACTGTTATATAATCTAAATAATATACCAAACATATCATCACATGCTTATCAGGAGGAACTAATTTCTCACTCTGCCTGAAAGGCTTTTTTATAATTTTATATGTAAGCCCATATATATATATATTGCTGTATATGCAATTAGATATAAATATAAGCATTTGAATGAGGTGAGTGGGACGACCCTTTTCAAAGGAGGCTTCAAAGGTGTCTCTTTCTCCCTATATGGAAGGAAATGTGGACACATACTGTGTCTGATTTACAGATCTGAATTATTATGTTTATTATAGATCATGACCTACTTATTGCACATTATTCACAATGGAACCCCTGTAATCTTAAGTATCTAAGGTAAAGAGAAATATCCTTGCATTCTTACATACCAGGTGCAATAACCATGCACAAACTCTCACTCTTTCCCTTTCTTAAGCTCAGACCTGCAGAACTCAATTGAGGTACAGATGGGAAACAAACACCTTTGAGTTTTAAAACATACTGTAGTGAGGAGGCTGAAATCCTGTTGTAGTCAGCTGTGTGTGCAGAGTCTATCAATGCTAAAGCAACAGAAGCCTGCAGAGATGGGGACAGTGCCATATATTATTTAAAAATTTAATAATAATAATAATAATATTTATTATTATTATTATTATTTCAATGGACACACACTGACACTATTACCAGCTTGATCCACTAAATAATTACTAGTAAAAACTATTTGTAGAGTGGAAGTGTTAGCAGCCTTTGACTTCATTTTGTGCAGTGCTTGTAGTTTTCCTCCTAAAGCAAAAAAAAAAAAAAGCAAGTTTTATATGAAAGAAAGACAATCTGTCTTATGTTATTTAATAAGTTCCCGAAAACACATGAGCTCAATTTTTGTTCAGCTTTCAAACAGATGTTATCTTCTTTAAAAATGATCACATCCCAAATACAGCAATTTTAAGTGCACATTCACTGTGTAGTCCAACACTTCTTGGGTTTAAAAACACATTTTTTTACAAGTCAGATCTTGAAACAGATTGTGTATGTATTCTTAGGAGTGGGGACTGAAGAGCAGATGCCCTTGGTCCCAGATGAACTGTGAGTTTGCAAAATTGTCCTCTTCTCACTTTACCCTTTTCTTAATCATATGCATGATGCATATTTGTTTTCCCCATTCATCCAAGCACTCCTACCACAATCCAGGTCACAAAACCAGTCTATTTTTCAACCTGGTGAATTAGGACTATCAATTAGAAAAGCTGGGTAGAGATGACCTGGCAGATAATTTCTCTTTCACCTCTCATCCTGCAGTGTGGCCATTCTGTCTCTACAGCCAAGTACTGCACAAACCCAGCCAGGTCAGGGTTTTCAGAGTGGACTTCTAAATCCAACCTCAGAAGGGTTTCTGGATATTTTCAAATCTTTGGGATTACCTAAATGCCTAATTGCTCAGAACTATTGAGACATATTGTTCTGGGCATGGCCAAAGCACATGTGGACTTTGAGGCTATGGAGCTTTTGGAAACGAAGAGATTTCATTCCAAAAGTTTCCTCATTTGGAACTGGGAAACTTAAGGAACATGTTGCCTCTTTGGGAATGTAGCATCTGAACAGATATATAAATGCTTTTCATTTCAGCAAGTGCACTGTTCTTTTTTGTAGATCTGCCTGAGAGGCCTATATGTGATACTGGAATTTAAATTGTGCACAGGGCTTGAAAGTAGAGCAGGTCCTTCCTGGAAGTGCCCTGTTCCAAGGTAATGGGTGCATTGTCCAAATAAGTCCCTCCTGTGCAGGTGCAGTGAGACTTGCCTTGGGATAATTGGTCCAGTTGCAAACACAGAGAGAAGCAGATTCTCTCTTTGTCCTTTTCTTTCTCTATTTTTCCCTTCACTTTGTCATTCATCACTGATAAATCTGGCAGACAGGGAAGAAACTGAATTTTTCTTCTTGTCAGAATATAAACTTTCGCAATGCACTTGTGTTAATGCTGCGCAGCTGCTTGATGATCTGACTGTAAAGGAGCAAGAAGACATTTAAAGCTTGGACTGTTTCAGACAATGTACTCCTGATTGCTTTTCAGTCAGCTCAGAAGCAGCCTGGTTGCAGGAATAGGCTGACTCTGCCGTTCAGGCTGCTTGAAACTGGGACACAAGCCTCAAAACAGAATGGAAGTCTGTGTTTGGTGAAGAGCCCAAGTGTAAGGAGAAGAACCCAGGAGTAAGGAGAGGACCCAAGCACCAGGAGGTTTAACTTCACGCTGCTGGTTACTAGAAAGGAGTCATAGGGTAACAATTCTCAGAGTCCTTGGGAGTAAGATAAGTGAAAAAGGGACAAACAATAAAACCACAAACAAGATCGAGGCTGCCCAGGGAAGTGGTGGATTCATTATCCCTGGAAGTGTTCAAAAGGTGTGTGGATGTGGTACTTGCGGATGTGGTTTAGTGAACATGTGGAGACCTTTTCCAACCTTAATAAATCTATGAACATTAGAAATATTGTCAGGAATAAAGCACTGCTTGCCAAGTATGAAGCCACTTGAAGAGACCACTTGCACAGAATCAGAAACTTCTAAATTCATAATTACAGCATAAAAGTTGTTTAAGAAGTCTGCTTCAAATAAAAGATGATGAGACTGAAAAGAGTTGAATGCAGAAAGAATCAGTCTGGACTGCCAAGTGATAGAAAGGTCACACCTCAGTGGGATGAAAAAAATGCATTTTAAATACATATTAATGTAGAGTTAGATAAGATTTAGAAAATTATCCTGGATAAAATTACCTAGACCCTTTTTTATCCTTCATGAATACGCTGGTAGGTTTTGCTACCTGAGTGTTTCTCAGATGACATTCACAGGTTTTCCCTGCCCAAAGATTTGGGCCAGGTAGGTCCCACCTGTTTCCCATCTGGAAAATCTGAAGAGTCCAGCTTTATGTCTTACCAGTGAAAATCTTCCTTTTGGAGCACATAGCTTTCTCCTGCATCCCCAGCAATGAGTTGTATCACTGATGCAGTCAGCATTAACTGTGAGCTTTTTGTTAAAGGAAATTCTGGTATGTGAGTGCAGATGTTGCTCTGAATAGGGAGAATGACATTTATTTAAAAAGAATATGATTTTTTTAACTGGATTTACCTCTTTAGGTCATCTAACCTCCTCTTTTAAAAATACCATTTGCAAGTTCTTCAAATTATGCTTTTGAAGCATAAATACGGTTGCTCTGAGTTTATTACCACAGTGTAGGGGATTAAACAAGCCCTTCAATTTTCATTAGTTTGCCTGGCCTGGTGTTTCTCTAAACTCTTTCCCTGACACAATTCTGCAAAAGAAAATGCTGAGGTTCTGACATTAAAAATTAAACAAAAATTCTATTATATTTTACTAATTTTGCATTGGAGGTGAGAGGATGACAAGTGATGCACATTGTGCCCCATGTCAGCAGTTTCAGAAAAATTACGTCACTTTACAACAAAGCTGAATTATTTGGTTTCAAAGTGCAAAGTGTAATTAGACCTTTCCTTTTTGATAGAAATTCCCAGTGTGTGTAGGCAAGATCAGCTGCTTGCTTTGTGTGAATTCTCAGATTGCAAAGCTACTTTCCCTCCGTCTGATTTCCTTTGAAAAAGCCTATTTCCTTAGACTGAATTCATCCATTTTCATTGTAAATGAGGTACAAAACATTATTACTTTATAGGAGCTGGAAACTCAGAATGGCCTTATTTAGAAGGCAGAAGCCCTGGGATTATTGGCAATTTGTAAAGTTATGACTATGTTTCTGTGATCTGTTAAACTAGCAAATAGAAATATGGTTATGCCTGCTTCAAAAAATAACCCCAGGAATCTAATCCTGGATTACCATATTGTTCATGGGTCCCCAATTAAATCAGTAGAAGTGATTAATCTTCTCTCTTAATTTTCCAAAGTGACAGAGATATTTAAAAGGTTATTAGTTTTCAGTGGTGCAGGGTAATGTGATGCAGATGAGGTGAAAGAGCTTCTTTGTTTGTTGTTTTGAATTAGCAGGAATGGACGTAAAGGATAGATTTTAAGGATGATAGAAATAGCTGTGGGGGTTCTTGGAAGAGGAGGAAGAAGAGAAGTCAGAGGGTGGTCTGAAGGATTAGCAGAGGAGAAAACATAGACAACAGTGACAGAAAAATTGAAGGAGCAGTCAGAGAGGTGGAATATAATTAGAGGCAAAGAATGAATGCATGAGTTTTCTCAAGTGATAGAAAAACATTAAAATATTAGGAAAAATGGAGGGAGAAAGGAAATGCAAGTCAAAGTGTGCAGATGACAAACCAAGGGAATGATAACTGCATTCTACAGACAGCAGAAAGTGTTGTCAGTGGAAAGGACCTCAGTGTGCCAGAAGCAAAGCTGCAGAGGTGAGACCGACAGCACAGGAGTCAGAGCAGAAGGGAATGGGATGGGAGCTGAAGGTAGAGCTGAGCAACAGCCAGCAGGGGCTTGGCAAGAACAAATAATGTCAGACCTTTCAGACTTCCTCCTGCAGCTCTGTGAATAGAAGACAAGCAGAAGATAGCTGGGTGGTGTCTGTAATAAAGCTTTTGACATTGATTTGTAGAGCATTCTCACAAGCAGGCCTTGCAAATATATTTCTAAATGGAACTACAAAGGGCTGAAGCATAAAACAGGCTGGAAATGTGCACTTTGTAGTGATAATGAAGGGGGATGCTGTGGAGCCCGTTACATTAACTATGGAAGGACAGAGATTGAGAACGCTCATTAAACAGACAGAGGACATGCAACTGTGAGGAGCTAGCAGGAGAATGTATAATATGATCAGAATCATGAAACAAAAAAAAAAAAAGAGAGAGAAAAAGATAGCATAGGAAAAAAACCCTAAAAATTAGGACACATTTATTTCAATGAGAATAAATCCTGGTGCATGCTTTTTAGGTAGATATAATGAGCCTATAGGAAAGATCTGATGTTGAGAGACAATCCCAATCTTCTCAACAGTTCCTGATAGCAAAATATCTTAAATAAATTTCTGCAAGGAGAAACTCTAGAATTCAAACCAGGTTTTTTGTCTCCTTTCCTTTTGCAAAATAGACTGCCTTCTAATTCCACTCCTTGACTTTTACCAGCATTTTAAAAATATAATGGTTTTACCATCTGTTGATGCAACCTGATATCAGCTCATCTTTCCCTCACCATACTAGAGCTAGAAGGTCTGAAAGCAAGTTTCAGCTATTTGCTCTTGCAAAATTCATTTCCTCTGGAAAACAAGAAATTGAATTATTAGTAATCCAAGAAGCAGCAAGGTCAAACTTTATTCTTAAGAATATGCATTTAATAGTTTAAAGGGTTTTTGTAAATTACATTGACAGCTGGACTCAGCAGTGTATTTTTTCTTAAATGTCCAGTCACTTTTTGCATGTTAAATTCTATGTAAAAGATCAATAACTCTAATGATCAGAAGATAACTGATTCTCTTTCTTAGCAGAGATTTTGAATGTCTACCACTTCTTTAAATCCTGCTGGTCTTTTTTCGAAAAAAATAAGTTTAATTAGTGCCAGTTTAACACCTATCCTTATATAATAATGGACTTTACTCTCCAAGGACTAGATTTTTTGTTGGATGATTTCTTTCCAAAGAAAATCTCTGTGCCCAGAGTCCCTGAGAAGCATTACAGACTCCTCCCAAGCCAGTTCATTCCCCAGGATCTCACATCTTACTGCTGAGGTAAGATTTGACTCAGATTAAAAATGCAGCCAATCCTCTCCTGAAAAGTTTTTAGAAGCCAATCTAAATGGGGATCCAGGTGCCACATCCAGAGCCCATCCTGGATCTGTGAGAGTCAGCAGAGATGGATAATCACATTTAGTTTATTAGTTGCTGAGAGGTATTTGCATTAAACTATATTAAACTATATAAACTATATAAAACCATAAAATTTTAAACTATTAAAAATCATCAGGTCCTAGACATAACATGAATTTTTAGTACTACTGTCATAGTGTGGAAATCATTGTTTCTAAATGTAATGTTCCACCTTCTAGGCGTGGAACTAAGTGTAATACAACTCCTTCCAGGGTGTCCAAGGCCTGTTCATTTCCTGCAGTTGTCTTTAATTTCTACACACTCTCTACAGTTTCCATTTTGCCTTGGGCTCCTCTCCAAACATTTCCATAGATGCCATTGAAGTATGCAAGTAAGTTGGTATTTCCCTGTGGGTTGGTTATTCCACAAAAAACCAACCAAACAACCAAACAAATCCCAAAACACCCACAACAAAAAAAACCACATAATGAAATCCATAATTATCTGTCACAGAGTTTCATGCCAGCATCTGGCATTTTCCACTGGAAGAGGAGAAAGTGCATTTAATGAACAATTGGTCTTACTTGATAGACCAGCTCTTATGTATCCTTATTTTCTGCATGAATGCAATGAGGGATCAAAGATTTTAGAAAAAAAAAAATCAGGAAACAAACCACTGAGTTATTACCTTCCTACTGATTGTTCTGTAAATACACTATTTAAATGATGTTCTCAGAGCTATAGGTTGAGCGTTTTCCTCTTGCATGTTGGTAGACAATTCTATTTGAGTTTTTAAATAGAACTTAAAAATAGGTGCATAAAAAATAATGTGTGCATCGAGAAACATGAAGTTCATTAGAAAAAGTAGAAGTAAGAATATTTCACATAATCTGGTTGTTTGTTTCTAAAAGCCTTTTCACATTGTGTTCCCCTGGTGGCTCTAAAAGCAAGAGCAGTGGGGGCAGCCGGATGAGCTCCCACATGTAGGTTGCACATTCCTCATATGGGGGATTTACAGTTCCAAAGATCAGTGCTAAAAGCACCACTGGGTACAGATGCGTGTGATTAATTCCAAGTTCTGTGTTAACAAAATGACTGTTTTAAGCCCTTTCTTTCCACTGGGCTTTTACTGAACAAAAAGCAGTTGACAACTGTGGACAAAGAGCCCCGAGTGCTTTATGTTTGTCAAACTGCTTCTTTAGTGGATGCATTAGGAATCAGAAACATAAGAAAAATTCAGATTGCTTCAGGCTTTTCTGTAGAAACTTCTTTACCAGAGGTGTTATTTAACCTTCACAATACACACATCCTTCATTAACCTGATCATCTGAAGACATACTCTCAGGTTTGTTTTAGGACAAAGAAACAATAAGAGGGAGGAATCAAGGGCATGTAACCCATTAAAACTCATCTCTTATTAGACTTCTTATCTCTCTGGGTAACGTTTAACTTTTTCTGCAGTGACTCATACCCCATGTTTTCACAACTGAGCAAATCGATATTCTCTGTGCAACTTTAATATAGATTACTTTTTTCTTCTAGTTGTCCTTTATTTTCTCATAATCCATTATCTTCATTAGTTAAAATCATTGCTTTATTGATATAAGAGGAAGGGGTAAGTTAATAGAAACACTGATCAAATTCCAGGTTACAATTTAAATCTTTAAGTGAAATGGATGTGATTGAAAAATTTGTAGTGGATAAACCTTTTTCTATTTATTCTTTGGGAGTTGACTTGTCTTTCATGAGAGTCACAGGCAGCTCCTGGACTAGAGGCACTGCTCTAAATAAACTGTGTTGGGAAGAAATAAATTGGTAAAAGAAAAACACTAAGTCGTTTAATCATGCATTGGGTATGAAACCCAGGGTTTTTAGTTTCTGCAGAAAAAAAAAATATATTCTCCTCATTTGGGCACTGAGAACCAGGTCATGGAACCAGAAATATTAGTTAATTTTTCCAGTGTATGAATGAAAGCTGGAGCAGTGAAGAACCCTATTCCTCCCTCCATCACAAGACTCTTTTAACCAAGTTTCTCTTATCTTACAGGCAACAGGGAGGAAAGTTCCTCTGCAGCCCTGAGAAAGACAAGCGTATAATATCATACAAATTATTGCTATATTATAATATTGTATAGCACATATAGCACATATACAATGCATGGTTATGTGTATGTAAATGCTGATCTATAGAGAATAACACTACATACAAAATTAGAGGTTTCCTTATTTGATGTAAAGCAGTTCTGATGGATTTCATCCAAGAAATGAATGAATATGTGGAAAACAAGAGGTGGCTGTGAGCAAAGCACCGTTAAACACATACAAACACTACAGTACAACGCCATACAGCTGTCTGGCCATAAAAAACAAGACTAGAAAATTTCAAAGGTATTTGAAGACACAAGAAGTGAGGATAAATTTCCAACTTTAGAATAAAGATCTGAGTTACTCCTTTAGTTTAGATGCCTTGAAAAAAATTCAATTAGACCAATTCTTGAAAGGTGTATCTTGTAATGTGTTAATTAAACTTAAGCTATAGTGAAGTATCCAACTCCTCCAAGTTGTGCAGGCCATGTGGAACTCACAGTAAGCCAGCTTGCTCAGCTGGGCAAGGGTAAGGGAACATGAACATCAGCAGCCCAGCTCTGTAAAACTCCTATGGCCATTTCAAACCCAGCACCGATTGAAGCTGAGAAGAAAGGCATCCAGCATTCCTCTCTGTGAGTGTGACTGCCTTACACACTGCCTTAAAAGGGATGCGGAAGGCTGTTTAAAACCAGAGCTTTCCTTTGAGGCAAAGGGCTGGAGATTTCAAAAGAGGATATAGGCTCTTTGTCAGCATTTTCAGCATCCAGAAGTCGCCACTGTCAGCTGGAAGTGGCAGCCCAGGCATGAAGGCTGCTTGTGTAGAAATGAATCCCACTGATTTTAGAATAAAACAAATTTACCCGTCTTCATTAGACCATCTTCACTGATGCACTGTAACCTTCTGCAATGGTTTAAGCAAGGATATTTTAAACCCTGGGTTCACATTATCAGAAGACGAAAACCATGTGCACTTACTCTAGCTCAGTTGAGAGAGGCTGACTACACCACATATGCCACTTGGTTTCTTGCAGCTGATCATCCCTAGAGGTTGGTCTCAGTTTTACCGAGTTCTGGGCCAACAGCAAGCATTTAATTCCTTGTAAAAGAGAGAAGAGAAGAAAAATTTTGAAAAGAAAGTTGTCTGGTGGTTACCTGTACAAGGGTTTCTCTGAGTCTTCATGCAGGTAATACTGGAGCACAGAATGCTGTATCCAAGGGTGTAATGCTGGAGTTTACAGACTCCAAAATCATTATTTGTAGTAATCTGAGATTTGTTTGAAAGTCCAATGATAACATTTCTGTAGAAAGCAGATAACTAAGCAATCTTCTTTCTCAAGGCTGCATCTTAAACATTTTGTCCACCTTTATTTTCTTTAAAGGGCTGTGAGCAAACTGAAGGAAACCCTGTTAGTTCAGGCTGGCTGTTTGAGACATGGTGGGTGCAAGGTGTCCCAGGGGAAGAGAGATGGGTTTGGGGTTTGCAATGCTGAAACCAAGAGATTGTCTGCCTGGTTTGGGACATGGGAGGAGAGACCAGATAAGGGTTTGCTGTCTTCACAGAGAAACAGCAGAAATAGAAAGGTCTTCGTGGCTGATTTAGTATTTCTCATCTCATCTCTGCAATACCTTGAGCATCATTTCCTGTTGTGTTAATGTGAAAGTGCCTAAGCTGGATCAGGGTCTGGGTTACAAGAGGCACAATGTGTATCAGGCACTGAATTTTCTGATGCTGACCTGCAGCCAGACCCTGGTCAGGCTGGGCAGGCTCGGGAAGGGCTAGAGTTCCACTGCCGTAACCTCTGAGAGATATCTGCTGTGTCCTTCCCAGTGCTTGGCTCAGGAGAGCTATGGACACAGCTGGGTACAAGACAGGAGGAAATATCACAACCAGGTCTGTGCCTCTCCTTATGGCCTCATCTATGTGTAGTGAGCTGGACTCATGATAGAGACTGGATTGCCAGCACTAGAACATGTGGCAGAAGGCTGACTTGCTTCAGGGCCAGCTACAGAAAGTACCTCAGATCAAGACAGTAGCAAACTCCTGTCACTGAGCAAGGAAGAAAGCTGTGACTAGCGCCTGGTGTCCTGGGCTCGCCTCCAGCTGGGAGAACTGCAGTCCCCATAGCCCTCAGGCTGCCACAGCCCCAGACAGCAGCATGATGGACCTCTCCCAGTGGTCACATCTGGTTCATCACCTCCTGCTGTGAGCAGAGACACTAAGTGGGACATACCCACCTAAGAGGAGAGAGGAATTTTCTGTTGGCTAGCACACACAGCAGAAGCCAAGGACTTATAACCTACTAGGCTGAGCATTGGTATGTCTCACTGTCTCTAGTGAGAAACCCTGCACACCTTTGCTGGCAGCACAGATGTCAGCCCTGGGGAAGGGCTGGCCTCTGCTGATCCTTGTGGTGATGAGCTGCCATCTTTCTACATCCTGCTTTTCCCCCTCGGGTTTTACTCCTTGTCATACCAGTATTTACCTTGTCATATCAGTATTTATCCTCCTGGCTCACTGAGCTGCCAGTAGTGTTTCAGCAAAAATACCTCTCTGTTTCTGCTTTTCTTACCTGGCACAGATTCAGCCTACAGCCCTGCTCCCACCTCCACAACCATTTTTTGGTTAAACCAAGCCCAGGACACTTCCTGAAAGGAGGTTGTAGCAAGGTGGGTATCGGTCTCTCCTCCCAGGTAACAAGGGGTAAGACAGGAGGAAATGGCCTCAAGTTGCACCTGGGGAGGTCTAGATTGGATATTAGAAAAAATTTGGTGGTGAAGCATTGGAACAGGCTGCCCAGGGAAGTGGTGGAGTCACTATCCCTGAAGGAGTTTCAAAAGATGTGTAGCTCAGCAGTGTAAAATCAATATCTGAATGCAGGTCACCCCAAGTACATGCTCAGGTATCCATGTGCCTCAGGGCTGTCTCCAGTTACCTCCATCTTCTTTTTTTTTGGTGCAAAGGGCCATCCATCAGTTCACAGTGCAGAGATAGGAGGATCAAAGCTTTTGAGTGCTCTTTGGAGAGTAAAGGGAGGCTAATGCAGCTTCATAGGATGCCTTTTTGACTTCTAGGATTAGTGAGTCAAAAAACAGGATAACCTAGATTGTGAAAACCATTAAAAAGTATTACTCCTTGTCCTGCCCATCAGAACTGTAGTCTTGAAACCTGCCATCCATCTAGATTAAAATCAGAAACTCTGTGCTTTTAAAATGTTGTGAAACCACCAGTTGTTATACCCCAAGACCAGTTTATTCATCGAGGGAGAGCACAGTCCTGAGTGCTCAGTGATGCTGCTGAGAACTGTGTTACTTCACAGCAAACACCTCTGAGTTCTGCTTTCTTCTAGAAGGGCTCCGAGCATGACAGCTACTTCTTCATTTGTTTCACACAGGTTTGAATCCTGGGAAAGACTGCAAAATAGTCATATTCCATTTATTAGATGTTGTGTAATCTGTGTTTTTGTTAGTATGTGGGATTGCTTTTTGTTTTTCTGTGAACATAAGGAAAACACTGAAAAGAAAAAATAAATTGTGGATCTTTTGGACGCTCCTGTCAAAGTAGTTTTATTAAAAAATCCAAAGTTAAAATTCTTGTCATTAGGTGGCCTTTGGCAGGTACACATAGTTCCACAAAGTTAAATGAGTGAGCAATTTGTAGCTTCTTTACTGTGGATCTGAGAGGCTGAATTCCTTGTGCGAGGTGCTGCACATAGAGCTCGAGTCTGCTCAGATTTCTTGGCAGCATCTTTCAGAAACAACCCCTCTTCCCCTTCCTCACCTCCTGCTACGTAAATGCTCTCAAGTAGTAACCCTGGAATCCTTCTATGGCTGTGGTACATGTGCATGGGTCTCTGGCCAAGTATGAATCAAAAGGTGCATAGACACTACTGGCAGTGAATTTAAAACATTTTTTTTCCAATAATCAGTTAGTAAGTAACATAAAATCCTCTGTATGTATGTAAGCCATACAAACACACACTGATAGATATTCAGCAAACTATTTATCAGAGAATCTCTGCTGCAAGAAGACAGGTAAAGATGTAGTCCTGTTTGGGCATAATTCACCAAAAGAGTGAAATGCATCTACCAAAGGGCATTGACAAAAGGTGATTAATGGTCAGTATAGGTGCTGTCTGCCACCCTGATCACACCTAACCCAGGTTAGAAGGCCTGAAATGCCGATTCTTAGTAGGGTCTCAAGATCAGTTTAACACCCAAAGCTTATTCACCTACACTTTCTTCTAAAACAGGTGATCTTCAGTGCAACCCAGAGCAGGCACAGAGGACAAGGTCGCTCCCACAGCACATCCCAGCAGGTGGCACGGTGTGACCGGACAGTGACACATGTGAATCTGGAGCGGTGGCCAGCGGTCCCGGCACTGGAACGGGGAAACAGGAGAAACTGTGCCTTCCCTAATGGATGTGGCTGGGGCTGCATTTTGACAGGACAGAAGATTTCATTTAACAGAAACCAGATGTACCAGCATCAGTCCCCAGATGTAACAAAAATATGTTTTCCTGAGGATTCCCACAGCAGTGAGAAGCAATCATGTCCCCGGCTACTCCAGAAAACACTTTCTCACTCTGCAGCGACAAAATCCTGGAGCCCCAAGCCTGCTCTGCTGAGATGAACAGCTAGATTAAATTGCTCTGATAATTAGTTCATACAGCAACTGCTAAGCATGGTACTGTGCCCAGTGAAGTATTTGTGGTTTAGTTACATCTTTTATAAATTCAAATATCACATCTAGAACATAAGCTAGTTTATACTGCTATCTGCTAGAGGCACATTCAACAATGAATGTTTAAGAGCAGCTGTTTGATTTAGTCATGGGGAAAGTTTTTCATGAATCAGATAGGAATATTCAGCTTCACCGTAAAGGGTTTCCAGGCCTATGTTTTTAGGTAATCTTAATTAAAGGGTATATATTTTTCAAGACTCTCTAAACTAAAGGCCAGCCTGTGTAAACTGAGGAAGCATTTCTGACTTCAGTGGGGTTTAATGGCCCTGTGACCATTTACCAGGGGCTGGTCCTTGGCCTCCAGGCTGGAGTTACAACCCTTGCAAATGCTACATCAGAGAAACTTTGCAACTGCTTTTTTGACTAATTCTAGACATAGCTCCCATGGTTATGACCTATTTCTCAATCTTCTAATTTGCTCTTTTTCAGTACAAATCTGTTTGTGTTGTTATCAGAACAGCAGATGAAACCCTCCTCTTTTACCATTTTGGAAGTAGGCATCACCTCTGTAGAGACTTGCATTGGCTTTTCCTCTTTTTTATTTTAAATTTCTAAAGGAAGGTACATCCTTATTTCCAGTGTTATTTCTGCAGAAAAAGTAAAATGCAGAAAATCACAATCTGTATGATATCTGCTTTTCATCACCCGTTCTCCACTTCAGCTCCTTTTTTGTATGGGAGCCAGCAGAACGAAAATAAAATGTAAAAGAATGTATATAAATGCAGCATGGGAAAAAAGAAAATCTTTCACAAATATTTAGAATCATGTTTATTTTATGGCTTTAATACTTGGTAAAAATAGCCCCCAAAACGGATTGCATGTGGAAAAAATGCAAACTCTGCTCTGTGTCTTCAAAATGCAAATGTGTTAATGGCACATACAAAACCAAAGCAGCACACTGCAGAAATGGATTTCCATGTGTAATCGGAGTGGATAGCACACAACTATTTCTTGAACCTTTACCATAAAGTAAATGTTGTCACGTCCTATTCTCACTTTTTCCTGGCACCAAAACATGCTCAGCAGTTGTCTGTTGTGTTTGACACTGGTGTTATGCTCCCAATTACCCACTATTTATCACTTCTGCAATTACCAGGATAATAAACTTTGTGAAAATCTGCTTTGGATTCTGTTTGCCAAGGCTTCCTTATAAACACCAGCATCCACTTAGCTTTTCTCACTCAGCCATGTCTCTAAAGATAATGGCAACCTCAACATCTTCTTGGAAGAGCTCTCAGATTTGAGATGCTTTAGAGCTGTGAGGGCAAATATTCTGCAAATGCAGACTCAAGGTGTAATTACATCTGTAACAGTCTGTCACTCATGTAAGTGGACAATAACCATCTTTTCCTCTCGGGTTAATGTAATTCTGAACACATGGAGGAGGCCTTGAGAAATGAAAAAAAGTGATCTTCAAACTAACTTGCAAAATAAATACATTGGTGTGTAAAGAGGTGTGAGGAGATGCCCTGAGTAGGGTGGACAGTGGCCAGGCAGAAAGGGACCTGGGGCTGCTGATCAACAGCCAACTGAGCATGAGCCAGCTGTGCCCAGGTGGCCAAGAAGGCCAACGACATCCTGGCCTGTATCAGGAGTGGTGTGGCCAGCAGGACCAGGGAAGCGATTCTTCCCCGGTACTCAGCACTGGTGAGGCTGCACCTCGAGTGCTGTGTCCTGTTCTGGACCCCTCAGTTCAGGAAGGATGTTGAGGTGCTGTAGAGTCTCCAGAGAAGGGCAACAAGGTTGGTGAGGTGTGTAGAACACAAACCCTATGAAGAGAAGCTGAGGGAGCTGGGGTTGTTTAGCCTGGAGAAAAGGGGGCTCACGGGAGACCTCATGCTCTCTACAGCTGCCTGAAAGGAGCTCGTAGCCAGGTGGGGCTCAGTCTCTTTTCACAGGCAACAAGTGACAGGATGAGAGTACACAGCCTCAAACTGCACCAGGGGAAGTTTAGGTAAGACATTAGAAAAAAATTCTTCACAGAAAGAGTGGTTGGGCATTGGAATGGGCTGCCCAGGGAGGTGGTGGAGTCACCGTCCCTGGAAGTGTTTAAAAAAGACTGGAAAAAATGGACTGTTTAAAAACTTAACCATGCAGTGCCGTGGTTAATTGATAAGGTGATGTTAGGTCATAGGTTGGACTTGGTGATCTCCAAGGTCTTTTCCAACTTAGCTGATTCTGTGATTCTGTGATTCTGTGGGTGAGCTCTGCCCAGCTTGCCCATGGTAAGACCTGTAACTATTGACACATGAGAAACATCTGCAAAAGGAAGAGAAACCTGCCACCATTTACTGAAATATTGGTTATGCTCTGTTTAATCCTTTCTTCGCTCTTTTTTTGGATTTTCTTTTTTTCCTTTGCTGCCTTGCCATGGAAACATAACACAGCCTATTGTTGTGTTTAATTTTTGTCATTTGCTTCTCCTCTATCGACCTCTTCTAATATGTGTCTGATTCTACTTTTTTTCAGACAAGCTAATGATCCAGGAAGAGGAAAGACATTTTCAGGGCAGCTCAAATATAAATGATAAACTGTAAGTCACATTTGTTTGCATATGGATAGTATTTGTGGTTTCACACTGTTCCAAAGCAGGGGCTCTGCTTCCAAGAACTGGCTGGATAGTTTGCCTGTTATTTATCACAGTGTCCCAAGCAGATGATTTCTGGATGATTAACAGAGCTATCATTGCATTCTTACATGCAGGCTGAACTTATCTTGCTGCTTTTGAAACACTTAGTAATTGTTAAAACTAAAAATAAAAAATGAACAAAACCCCGCAGGAATACTCATCTGCTAACCTTGCTGTTAAATGTCTTCTAAATGCTAGCATTATTTCAGCTTTAATTAAAGCCTAGATGAACTTTTCCAGCCTTCCCACTGTTCATGGCTTGCAAGCAGTTGCAAACCCAACCTTTCTTTAAATCACAGTGAGGAGATTATACTAGTGATTACTGACTTTTCAGAGTGGGAAAGAATCTCAGAGACAACACTGTCTTCCAAAGAGCAGAGGGAAGTTTACTTTCAGCATCCCGAAGAGGTTAATTTGAACAGTAGCTTGAACTACAAAATATTTCAGGTAGATTTTCCTCCCTCTGTTTAGAAACTAGATAAGCAGAGCCCCAAATTAAGGATGATGCTACCTAGGAAATACTTTCTTCTACGTGCCTGGAAAACATCTGCCAGTCCTCCTGTTCCGTTTATGGAAGTGAAAGGCATAATCTGAGGCTGTCCTTGGAAATGCAAATTCAACTTAAAACCCACTAAGCTATCTGCCTTCTTACCACACGTGTTTAACAAATCCCATTTACAAGACTTGCTCTGTACTATGTTGGGGGAGTTATCTGTGCTCTGTTTAGGAACATTTTATTATTAAAGGATAGGAAACGATTATTTTTACTTCAATTGGTTAAACTGCTCACATTGCATGGTGGTAGCAAAGTCTGTGACCTGAGAAAATTTGCCAAGTTCCATGACACATCTCTCAGTACAAGCAAGTAGTTTATAAACCCATCTTGGGTTACTTTGTTTTCCATTTCTGGTCTATGGGAAGCTGAAGGAGAATCCATGAATGTTATTATTATCATTAGGTTCACTTGTTTCATATTGCTGAGCCTGAGCATCAGCCCTGTGGAAGTAGAAAAGAGTCAAAAATATTCTTTAAATCTCTTGTCATAGATTCTAAGCTGCATTTATCTCTGTATTTCCTGCTTATCAATGTGATTAATCTATTTAAATATTTTATTCAATCTTGGAATATGCAGATATACACTTAAATTCCTAAAGACAAACTGGAAACACAAGGGGTTTTTCAAAAGTAACTAAGCTGCTGTCCTATCAATTTCTTCATGGCTTTTTATTGTCCATAAGTTATGTGGGTACTGGCCCAAGGGAGAATGGTAAAAAGAAAAAGCTTCATTTTACCCAGAGGGGAACTGGCCAAGATCTGCCCTCTGCCCCTGCTCTAAGAGGCCTTTGCCAAGAGCAAAGTGCCATGTTTTAACTCTTTTTATCTTTGAATACCTCATATGAACTCATCAAACCCCCTTCCAAAAGGGCTTGTTTTACTCAATGAAGACAATCCTTTTGCCTCATGGTTAAATTTGAAATCCATTTCTGTTAGGAAAGTGTTTAATCTAGTGTCTACTACAGAGAAAAATAAACCCAGTAATTTCCCCATTCTTTATCTAGATATAATAGTAGCTTAAAAAATGTAACTAATGATACTTCATCATACGTCCTCTATGGTGGAGGTCTATTTTAATTCTGTTTTCGTAAGAATAGGACTCCTAACCTGACCTGCAGCATTTTTTCTCTTTTTTGCTCTGTTTTCCAGATGCTATCTTCTACTCTGGCAGTATGGCCATTTTCCTGTCAGAGCAGCCCAGCAAAAGGAGGAAAACAAATGCAAAATTTCCAATTGAATGTTTCAATTCACCTGGAATAGCATTTGAAATAATGAAAGCTGTCTCCCATTAGCAAAGTCCTGTGCCCACTATTTAAACTAAACTGTGTGCTTTGGAATTGCAGTGCTGTCTTCAAAAAAAATTGGTTTTCCTGCCTGGAGGACACTGAATGTCAAAATACACCCTGCTCAAAATAACACAGGGATTTATAATACTCATGTCAATACAAGAAAGGACTAATTTATGGGTTATTAATCAGAAAATTTTGCAACAGTTTCAGTGCCAACTGTTAATGCATTATGCAGTAACATCACTATATAGTGATGAATTTTGAATTATTTTTAATTGGTTTTGAAAGCTAAGTTGGATCCTGTGATTGCCGTTTGATTTCTAAAAGCATAGAAGTTGCCATAATCTTGTAAAGATCCATGTCCTGAATCAGGTCTTACTGAATACTGTTTCCTCCCAAATCACTGATTCATGTTCCAAAATTTAAGTGTTCATAAGCACACTATTTGGCCAAATGTTGTAAGGTCAGTTACATATGACTGCTGGCCTGAACAACAGCAAAAATGGTGAATGTACATTAATTCCAATTCTTTTCTTCATATAAATGGTCTCAAATAGTTATTCTCATAGGTTTAGTTCAGCCAGCAGTTCTCTGCACTCAGTGGATTAGCTGGTTTAAAATAATTTTATGCATGACAAATTCTGATCACCAAAACATACTGAGTCTTACTTCTGGAATTCATGGTGTTTTCCATTTTACTCTGTTAATGTGAAGTGGTACAAATGTGCCTCATGAGGCCTATAGAGAGGACTCAAGACAGCAAGATGTGTCTAGTTGCAAGTGTCTGATGAAAACTGATGGATCCTTCTGGAGAAACCTTAGTGGTACAGAGAGACCACTTGTTCTCTTTCTAGTGTTTAATTTAGTGTGCTGTAATTCCACATTGCTACACTCAAAAAATATTTCATATGTATAATAAAAGAACCTTTTATGTCTGTGACACATGTCAGTATAAGAAGAGTTGACATGTGCCAGGGTTATTTTACAACAGACAGTGGGAAGCAGGGTCAGATCTGCATAATTAGAATAAATGTTGAGAAAACGCTACTGTATCTGAAGAGTAAGCTCAGTTGTTAGCTAGCCCCACAATTTCTGCTGAGACCTCAGGGGATAGGAAGTTTATCTGACATTTCTTTCTCTCAAAGAAGTCCTAGAGAGCTCTGTCTAGCAGTCCATCTCTCTTTTTTCCAAGTCTGGTAGCCCCCGGAGTGTTTGAAGATCAGATGAGACAGGCTCATTCAGAGGTAATGTGTTAATCTTTAAAATCTGAAAGATTTCCATGAGAAGTCTCCATGAGAGTTCAGGAGAGTTGTCCTGGGTAACAAACCAGGATACCAGTTTGGTTTATGTGGATCCTGGCTGCTGTACCAGAGCAGGAGACCACAGCTGACAGAAGCTTGTAAGTTGGTGCTCCGGGAGTTGCCTTGGAAAGGATTTTGTTACGCTCCAACTTTTCGCTGTTCAGAACAGATTGAATTGAAATGAAATTCAGGATGGGAGTCAGCCATAATGAAAGAGAATTTTTGCTGTCTGGTGACTGTTCAGATGCAGTTAGCTCTAATGAGCTTTATTGTTCCCCAATTAGCGGTTGCTGGCCTTCTGCCACCCTGCTTCATAATGGTAATATTAAAGAACTGAATTCACGTGCAGCCTGTTACAATTTCAGGGATGCCAGTGTGGGCTCTGCTTATTTATCTTTTTATAAAAAACATACATTGTCATTTCATAACAAAGCTGAAAGAATGGGGCACAACAAACTGAGACTTGCCACCTGCTCCATCTTACTGTTATATTTTGGTATACTTTTACAATTTCAGGCTCTACTTTTGCATGCTGGGGAGATTTCCACCACTTAGATCTGACAGTTGCCATTTCATCTAGGCGTCATTTAATCTTTTGGTTCCTTACTTCAGCGACAGTGTATCTCCAAAAGGAGCTTTGGTGCAAATCATGTGTCTGTACATTACTGGGTGGTCCACCAAGAAACCATCTAAATCCTCAGTTCTTTTGGTTCCTGAAGGCATCCTTAACTTTACCGTCAAACTGGTTCTCAGTACTCAGGGAATTTAGTTAGATTTCAGTACTTGCACGTGAACAACATGAGCAACAAAAAGAGCACTATGAAAATGTGTAGGACAGTAATTACATTACTTTACAGAAAAATGATATTAATCTCAGGCTTTCTGAGATACTAGATTCAGAAGGTGGCCTTCCATTTCAAACAGTTTAAACTGGTTTCCCTCTTTGAGAATTATTGTTTTCTATTCAAAGAATCGTAGAATCATTAAGGTTGGAAAAGACGTCCAAGACAAGATCCCCAAGTCCAACCTTTGACTGAATACCACCATTCCCACTAAACCATATCCCAGTGTACCATGTCCACTCATTTTTCGAACACATCCAGGGATGGTCACTCCACCACCTGCCTGGGAAACCTGTTTCAATGCTTACCCATTCTTTCAGTGAAGAAATTTTTCCTAGTATCCAACACGAACTTCCCCTGATGCAACCTGGCTTCATCCCCCCTTTCAGGTAGTTGTAGACAGCAAGGTCTCCTCTTGACTGAGCTCTTTTCCTCCAGGCTGAACAAACCCAGCTCTGTCAGCTGCTCCTCATAAGACATGTTTTCTAGACCTTTCACAAGCCTTGTTGCCCTTCTTCAGACACACTCCACTTCAATGGCCTTCTTGGAGTGAGTGGCCCAGAACTGGACAGAGTGGCGCTCAGGATGATCTGTTCCATGACTTTCCCCAGCACTGAGGTCTGGCTGACAGTCCTGCAGTGCCCTGGATTCTCCTTCCAGCCCTTCTGATAGATGGGTGCCACACTGGCTAGCCTCCAGCTGTCTGGCACCTCCCCACTTAACCAGGACTGCTTCATATCAGAACCAATTTCATCTTCCCATTCAATTCTCTTTGAACTTGCAAATCACACTTTTTCAAATTTCTTGTAGGACTCTTAAAGCACTGATGCTCACATTATTATTCCTGTTCAAACTACACCTTGAATGGTGCTGAATTTGAGAACAATTGACCTTTATGTGTGACAAAAACATACATCACTATTTAGCCAGTCTTTAAAAAGTTGAGAAAACTAAAAATTACTCTGAGAAAAAATCCAAAAAAGTTAAATCAGAAAACATTATCTAGTGTACTAGGGCAACTGTAAACCTGAACCACTATGACAACATGCAGTGATTCTATTCTCATGACTAAAGCATATTATTTTTACTTTTACATTATCTTAAACCTTTTAAAAAGAGTGGGTATTTCCTCTTTGTGATTTCCCTCACAGATACACATATGGCTCTTTTAGTTCCATATTTTCTTGCCTTATGTTTGCTGCTTTAATATGTTCTGATTCCTTTTACAAGGAATATTATTTAATATCTACAGTATAGCAGCCTTCATCTTATAATCACTTCAGTTTATCTTCTGTTTTTCCTTTGTAGAGAACAGGATGCCTCTTTCTTTTGAATTTATCTTGTTTTGAATGTCTTGTAGTAAAGTGGAAATAATGAGGTTGAAAGCATCACTGTGCCTGTGTAGAACCAAAGGAAAGAGAAACCATTAACAAATACTTTTTCTACTTGGTCACCAGGTCCATCCAAGCTGCAGAGGAGGAGAAATACACCAGTTAACAAGGTGTAGTGCCTTTGAAGTAGGTGGAGGAGGGAATGAAGCCTGGTGCATTCCTTGTGCTAATACGACTACCTGTCAGTCTCCTACTATTTTTTAAAATTGTTTGAATGAGTGTTTTGACTAGCTAAGTAATTGATAATTGAATTTTTTACATTGTTTGTTTCACCTTTAATTAGCACATTCTATTGGCCTTTTCAGCAATTATTGTTAATCATTTATGTAGCACATTAATGATCTTGTGTAAGGACTTCACATGTTTCAGAACTAATTGCTGCCTTACAACAGAAAAGGAAAGTGGGACTCCAGCTCCCCAAGATAAAGTTGAATGTCAGCTTTCACAGAGCTTCTGATAAATAACACTCTGAGTCTCTATTGTGTTGTAAAGGCCATTTGTCCACTTAAGAAACACTTTAAGAGCGTCTCTACTGTCTTTGTTTTGCTTCAGTGCACTATGCACTTAAAGCATTATTTCCACAAGGGAAATTAGAAAATCCACATGCAGTATTATCTCTATACCTCCAAGCCAGCTGAAGAATATTCACAGTGTTATTTGATTTAGTTAATCAAGAATGCAAAATAAATCCAAATAAAAATGATTGAATAAATGCGTGGGATTTTCTCTCCTTCCTCTCTGACTGACAGTTACATTAACCCTGGAACTTCCTTTCCTTTAATGCCTTTTGCCTTAGGACAAGTCATGTATACTTTTATAAATGTGCTCTAAATTGAAAATCTCTTCTGCTCTGTAAGTGAAACTTCTTTTCTGCTGGGTGAAGAAATAACTACTAATAAATAACTTCTGGAATAGTGTAGATACTTCATGAACATGTTGGTAAAAATCCTCATAACTATTGGATCTTTCCAGTATGACAATTTTCTGAAATCTGGTATGTTTGCTGGGCTACAGGAGATAACATATTCTACTTGAACACGTGCCCTGGGACCTTGGTGTTTCAGGAGCTGCACAGAAAACAGAAGAAAAACATAGTCAAAGCCCTGACAACTGGGGTTTAATGTGGAAGAAGAAACAGCAGATCAATAAAGGTCTCACAAGTGCTTGTCAGCAGGAGAGGGGACAGTTGCCACACGAAACTATCAAACTAGCAAAGGGGCCATTGAAACATCATGGAAAAGGAGGTTCTAAGAGTTTAAAGACTGAGAAGTTCTGCACATATTTTAAGAGGTTGTTCTCGAACATTAGCAGTGGCTGGAAAGAAAGAATAAAACTGCTTTTTGAAAATCTAGCCAGGTACAAGCAAGCCACATGCTCTGAACAAAGCCTGAGGCTAGCTTCAGGGCCAAATCAGAAGAAAAATGCTGTTGCTGGCTGGGAAAATCATGAAAAGCCTTTCTTTTATATGAAAGAGAGGAGGAACCTCAGAGAGAAAATTATCTTGCAAAAGTCTTCTGAGTATAGAGGGGAGGCATGGGATTTACTCAGTCCAAGAAAGCACACCACATGCAGGACAGCAGAGCCTGGATAATAGTCTGAGTGAACTAATCAGAAACTGTGTATTTTACAGATGTCAGAAGACCGTGAAGGCCAGGTTATGGTCCTGTGTGATCAGTGGCTTAATAATTCTGTCCACAAGAAATGAGAAAAAAAAATGATAAAAAATATTACTTTTATAGTAGCTGTGTTGAGCATAAATGTCTACAAAGAAGTGTTAGAGATGGTCTAGAATTTTAGTTTGGACAAAGGTGTAAGGTTTGTCCTACCTTGCTTTCAACAGCTACAAGGTAGATATTACCCTTTATAGTGAAAGATGCACAGTTAGATCATCATTCAGCTGCCCGAGTTTAGAGATTACTTTTTAGCAGTTGGATTAATTGCCCTCTACAGTTCTTTAAATATTATTGGCTTACTTTTCAGACTATGCAGAGACCCTACAATGGTCTCAGAAATAAATACTTACATTCAGGTATCTGAATCCCAGTCATGAGGACAGAATACGGGGGAGACACGAGGGAGAATTTATGTTTGTAGATGACATTTACTTTAAAAAGACATACACAGAAAGGACAGAGCTGTAGGAGATGCCCAAAGGGGGATGGAAAAACACAAGGACACAGTGAAGAACATACAAAAGGAATGGTTTGAGAGATAGCAGTGTTTATTTACTTTAGGTCAGTAACTAGAGGCTGTGGAGAAACACAGGAAAGAGGGCTAAGGATGGTAGGTTGAGCATACATGGAAAAACACACCAGAATTTGTCAGTTTTCTCTTGGAATAGATAAATCAGGCTTTTTGGGGAAGTGAGAAGCAGAGGCAGGCATAAGGAACATTTTGAGGAATGTATTAGTTTGTTGGCAAATTCTTATTTTTTTCCAAAACTCAGCCTCCAAAACTCATATTTTTTTCCAAAGCTCTTCCAAAACCCACCTGTAAAATGGGATCATAGCAAATACTGCATCCTGAATCATCAAGCAGAGCATGTAGGTGCTGTTTCTGGAGGTGAACAACAGCAGGAGCCAGAGCCATTCTGGGTTCTTAGCAGAACTTTTCTAATTCTTTTTGCTTCTCATTGCACTGCCCAGGTACTTTCTTGCAGTGAGAGTATCTCACTCTCTTTCCTCCAAGGCCACACTTTGTAGAGTGTCTTGCTTCTTCATGAAGTAAAATATGGCAAAACAAAATCAGATTCATTCACTTTATGCCACAGTTCACATATGGTGCACATGAGCAATGGTGTTTCTGTGAAGACTCTCCTCGCTTTGTTTCTCTTCCATCTTTCCTGTCCCACATATCTTCCATTTCTGTCTTTAGGGAAAACAGCCTAGAAAGGGAAAGTTACAAGATGTGCTATTGCTGAACTATTCATTGGATGCAGTTAAAAAATCATGCAAAGGGTGAGCTGGATGGTATTACAGATACACCAGGAATAAAACTGCTCAGGGCAAACTGTTGCCCATATATTGCGGCTCTGGAACGTGGACGTCACAAGCAATGAGGAAAGATTTTCCAGTAGGAAAATTTAAACTGCTCAGTTTGAAACAGGCAGCACAGATTACAAGTCAGGATTCTCTATTTTCAGTAGAATAATTAATAATTTGAGATACAGCTTTGCAGCAGTGACAGTTGCTGATTCAAAGCAATATCCCAGCACTAGCGTCTGAGTTTGCTGGGATGGGAGGGCTTAGTGATTTTCTTTGGTTTTTACCAGACATCACTAGTATTTCATAACACTGTCATCTTCATCACTGCATGGTGATTAAACTATTTTGTTTCAGTTTGATCCAAGCAAACTGGTCTTTAGTACTATAGCAAGAATGAAAAATCCAGAGGAAAATTATTACTTCTCAGCTTGGGGAAAACTCAAGACTTATGTGGATTCTTTTCTTCTAAAAATACTCTGTAGCTGGCTGTAAGCCTACTTGGCATGGCACTTGTGGGGGTTTTCAGTTTTGAAACTCCGCTTCAGGTGTTGATTGTCACCTGCTACCCTTTTGGCAAAAAAATATACATGGAACTTGGATTTTAGGAGAACAGGGCTTGATGGCATTCCAGTAACAGTAAATTTACTTGTACACACAGCTTCCATTGAAACTTCAGAAAACCATTTAAAAGACTCCTGCCACCTCAGGGGTTACATTTCTAGCGTATTTTAATTCCAACAAGGTTCACAAGTCTCTTAAAATAGAAAAACTTGTTTTTCTTCTTTAGTTCAGCAGTGACTTCTCCAGCTGGATTACTGCTTGTAACATGGACACTGATAAGAGATTTTTCAAGTGATGTTAAGACCCAGAGCTTTAGATTTTCCCCTAAAATGGACTAATCAGGATAGGAAAACTTCCAAGGTTTTTGAAAATGTGAGTGAAAACAATAATATTTTTTTAAAATTAAACCTGTTTCTGCCATGCTGCATACACATATCTCAGAGTATCACACAAGTGCACGAGAACTGACTTACGTCACTTTGTGTTCTAAAATGAGGGAATAATTTGCTTAAAAAGCCAAAATGTTTCTATTTTTATACTCATTACTGCTCATGACATAAAGGAAGATAATTGCAAAATGCTTTTCTAATTATAAAGGAGCAGATTATTTTTCTGCATTACAATAGCACTTTCCTCCAAAATTTTTCTGCACACTATTATATAACACTGAATGACTTGTATTTCTAGGGAAAATGCTTGAACACCTTTGAATCCAGATCTGTGGATTTCCAATATTAAGATTTATCATAGTAAATTTTTTTTTGTATCTTGTGGTTTATTCACATTAAGATGTCTTTGTGGAATTATGCAGACATTATGTACAATAACATGTACAATAACATGTGAGGATAAAAAACCATAATGAGATGCATGCTGTGATTTTT
This sequence comes from Aleadryas rufinucha, assembly GCA_013397815.1. Taxonomy (NCBI): domain Eukaryota; kingdom Metazoa; phylum Chordata; class Aves; order Passeriformes; genus Aleadryas; species Aleadryas rufinucha. The sequence goes on along the minus strand of VZTH01017345.1, from coordinate 26,469 downwards.
GCTATAATAACATTCCTTGTTTTACCCTCTCGAGCTCAGTTTTCCCATTAGTCTGCTTTGGAGTTCTCTGTCACTTGGCTGCAGTCACCCTTGTGGTCCTCAGGGTTTTAACTGGGGTTTTTCAGGCTGAAGTAGCAAATTTGGGAGCTGATGCAATGTACACTGTACATAGATGATATGGATAATACAAACTGGTTCACTGGCTGTAGCTGCTTATTTCCCCTTCGTACTGAAATAAAAAGAAATCTGACTAAATTAGGTCACAGAATAATCTTGATCCATTCTTATGTGCAACCATCAGAAACGAAAGGCAGGATTGCTGTAGGCTGAGTCCTTTCTTTAGGGGAAGAGTAGTTTTAATGACCTGGTGGAAGGCATGGCTGGACCCTGATGGAGTATTACATGCAAATTTAATCATTGATGTTCAAGTCTCCATGAATAAAGTGCAGGCAACCAAGAGGAAAAAAGAAGAGTGCAAAAGATTCATCTTCTTTAACTGTGCGAAGCAAATGCTGAAAGGGAATATCATGGGTTTGGAAATATATCAGAACAGAGGAAAAACAGAATGTTGTTAGTAATACTTAATAAAACTAACAAGGGAAATAATAGATCCAGACTGTCTAGGAACACAGGTGGGCTGGAAGTCAGGGTTAGTTTTACCCATCAAAGCACTGTGGTCTGGAACAACTTTCCAGCACAATAAATATAGCAAAAGCCATAGAGAGTTTAATCTTGATCAGTTTTTTAAAAATCATGCCATAAAATCTGAGGTCTCCAAGTGATATTTTATACAAAGTTATGAATCTTTAAAATGTCAGTTGAGGCCACTACACAACTGTCATTGCAGACAATGTTTACTGAAAGTTTTTGAGTTGGAAGAAGCATCACTGTTCTATCTCTGGCTCTGAAAGCCTGTTATTTCCAGTGGTTAGGACAAAACAGTACTTTATCAAAAACTAAATAACTTAAGAACAGAAAATATATGGCAGAATGTAGAAGGTTTGGTACAATCCTATGGCTACACATTTATAGTATCACAGGATTCATAAACATTTTGTGTTAATTTGTTCAACCGCTGTAGCAGTTGCTTATTTCTACCTACATTTATGATGTTTATAATTTGAAAACCTTTGCCAAACAAAGACTTCTGAAATGATCTGTTTTACTAGAAGTGTCTAAGATTTTTCTTTTTTTTTCATGGAACACTAGCTTCTAAGTGCAACCCATAAATCCTTTCCCCTAAAACTTCTTTTTACTCTCAGTCTCCAAACGTGTATCACTGTTGATACTTTCTTAAAATTTTACTTACATGCCAAAATATCTCTGACACGAAGATGTATGGAATGTACAAAACAGGTTGAAATTGGGATCTCCACATGAACAGTATATTTATTGCCACAGTCCACTGAAACCACATGGAAACATCAGCAAACTAATTTAACAACGGCAGAAATGGGATTTTTGAGGGTTTGAAAGGGCCTCTGAATTGTGTCCCATCAATGAGTTCAAGGGAAAGGATGAAGACTCTGTATTAGTGAACACATCTATTCTATGAAAAATAATATGGCAAATACTGTACCAGAAAAAAATCTTTATTATTTGAATGGTATTATCCTGAGCATACTCCTCTCCTGGTGGCAAAGACAGAGATGGAAGCTGTCTAGCCTTTTAAAGATTTTTCACAGTGTCTGAAACCTCTCTTTTGGAGTTCAACCCCACCGTGGTTACTTTAGTGCCTGTAATGGGCATTCTGCATTATAATTTTGAATATAATCACCTTGACTCTGCTAGGTTCTTCCCTCTCTCACACACACCACAGAGGTTTTACAACCTAGTCCCAAGCACCCTCATACATTTTGCAGTCAGAATGCTCTCTCTTCTACATGGCAAAACGGAATCTCTCAAGTATGCTTTGCATACTTAACTTCTTGTCGAGTTTTTCTGAGCTCGTTCTCCCTGCATTACAATTGCATAACAGTCTCAGATTAAACTCTCTTTAAATATGCTGCTGCTGCTTTAATTTGAAATAAATAGACTTTACTTACAGCTTTCAGTTCCTTAATTTATTTGATCTCAGAGGAATCGGTTTTTCTTTGGCATTGATTCACACTTAAATTATCTATGAGAAACACATTAATGAGTATTACGATAATAACACTAATACTCTGATTAAGATGGCAGTTTTAAATCACGAATATAAATTGCCTTCAGCCCAAGATTCCATGTGTTAACTTTTGGGAGAATACGCACTTAGCACAGCCAGATTGGCTTCTTTACCAAAAAAAAAGATATTAGTATAGAAAATCTAAATTGAAAGTTTTAAGTATTTTTTAAGTAGTATTGATGGGGGTTTGCATCCAAGAAATACAATGTTAGATGTGTTCAGTCTTTAAGTTCACTAATGCATGTGATTAGACACAAATATTTGGTTATAATAGAATCCTGCTGCAGAGCTGGGAAAGTGTGTTTGTCTGCATGCACAACAGTTTAAATAATTCAAGGGCAGAGGAAAATGCTGTTACTTGAATAATAGATAGATCAGAAGACTGAGGAAGAGATATAAAATAAAATCAGTTATCTGAAAATCCCTGTTCAGTGGCAAGGGAGATAGTTTTGATGACTCCGAGGTTCTCTATCTTCAGAAATTAAGTGAAATGGCTGTCTCAGTAAATAGTGACCATTTGAGGATTTATAATGGAACAATTATTCTGGATATTTCACCACTTTTTCAAATGTGAACAAGCCTTGACTACTGATGTATTTATGAGTTTAGCTGCCGGTGTTATTTAAAGTTGATGTTTGCAACAGCTGGATGACTTAAATGATTAAGAGTAAAGTCAGGAATGAGATAGCTACAGCCATCCAAAATGTTTCTACACAGTCCATTTACCTTATTAGCACCGTGCTTTCCACAGCTGAGGTGTCAGTGCTATCTGAGACCAGATAGTAAAAATATTCTTGTTATAATGAAGGTAAAAGAGAATAGTCAGCTTTTTCTATCATAGACGTTACTAGCGGGAGTCTAATTTAATCACATGTGCTAACGCAGCTAAATAAAGTTGCCATTATATCTTGAGCTACCTGATCATGGAGAAGGATTTTGTGTGTTCCTCAATGCATTGCTGGATATCAGCCCAGGGACCCACAGCTCTGGGCTATCTGTTATGCTGCTACTTGATGTGGTTGATATTAAATGAAATGGAAAATGTAGGTCTGAAGGTGAGAAAATTGGGACTGAAGGATTTTTGGATTCTCCCTCCAAAGAAACTAAGGCCCAGTTCTCAGACCTTTATCCTTGTTCAGCTTGCAGGAGACATGTAAAATCAGGCTTTTCTACAGAAAGCTTCCACTGATGGATAAAAGCCCAAAGTGTTTGGGAAGGCTGGAGAATTTGGTCACGTATTTTAATAGGCACTCACGCACACCTCACAGCAGTTAGTGCTGGGATACAAATAAGTTATTCCCTATTTTACTGAATCATTCTTAATTGTTCTCTCTTCTACATGTATCTTGAATAACTCACTATTCTTGATAGCATTTTGTAGATCTATTTCTCCAAACTTTTAACAAGTAGATCAATACTGATTCTTGTGGGACATCACCAGCCAATTTCTCTCTTCTTAAATTATTTATAATTTTTCATTGTCAGTAGCTCACAAGCCTGCTTTTGACTGGACTAATTGTCTTGTTGTCTAAGTCAAACTGATTTAATTTTCTCCCCTGGACTATCATATGCTTCCTTAGCAAATGCCTGTGTAAAATCCAAGTAGATCCATGACACTCTCTGACTTCAGTTTTCTGCCTAAAAACCATCAAGTTTGTCTGGCCAGCTTTATTTTTAGTATTTCCATGCAGTTTTGTTTCCATGACAACAGTCCCATCTATGGGCTTGTGACAGCCCATCATCTGTCACACAGGGACTACGGGAGCTCTGGGACATCTCACAACATTGACATTGCCCAGCCTCACTTGGGTGTTCACCCAGGCCATGAGAGTGGGCCCAAGGACTGCTCTCAAAGTCCTCTGGAAGACAAACATCAAGAATAATCAAAAAGCATCGTTGGCTACAGCCCCAGCTCCAGCTCCAGAGCCTGACTGGATGGTAAATGGTTCCACTGGAACAGGCACAAAAAGACATTCTCTCCAAACATGGGGAAAGCAGTGAGAGAGCGAAGACTGGGAATATCAGAGGCACACTGCTGCAGTCAGGAGCTAAGGGATGCCCTGGGAACAGGACACAGCCCTTAGCAAGGAGGTTGTGTTAGACCCACTGCCATCCAAGGTGTTCTCCCCACGTGCTGTTTGCTGCAAGATGAACTGAAACCCTACCTGAGAGCCAGCATGCATGATGAGGCTGGATGATTTCAACCTGGTATTTCAAGGAATTCAGGTTTGGCTGAGGTACAGCAAAGGTTCCTTCATGCAATATTAAGCATTTGGGAAAAATAATTAATACTTTCGTGGTATATTTTCCATCATGACTGCTCAAATATAGAAGGTTGTCACTCTATAGTAAGGGAGGGTGTGCTTATCAGATTAGTGAAAAGTAATTTAAAACTGCATTCTAGTCTATTTTCTGAGTTTCAAACCTCTCTCTTTCTGAAAAAGTCTTTTAAAAAGGAACCAAACTTTGCATAAATCACATCAAAGAGTGTGTTAGTGCATTGAAGCATGTAAAAATTTCTGTGCTAACCAAGTAAATATAATGAAATATTTTTTCTGCAACAATTGCTTTTTTTTCTTCATTGAAACAACTTCAAATTTTCCCTTTACCTGCCCCCTCAGCACCATTCTAAGTGTCAAACACACATACTGAAGTGAAATTCCAAATTAAAATAACAACAATAAATAAATAAAACATGAGATCCTTTTAAAACACACTGAAGAGCTCCTGCTACTTTACCCAAGGAAGAACAAGGATATTTCTTACCATGGATAAGAGAAATAACCTTTTCTCTTGAGCACAGGTCCTTAATGCCTAGCTCTAGTCATATGAGCAGGGACCATTATATTTTAGTGAAGTTTTTTCAAGTTGTTGAAGCCTTCAGGGGAATTTTAGGTGCAATGTTGGCCTAATTTGAGTATTTCATAGTAATGTGTCACCTTGTACACAGGAAAGCCAACTCTACCAGGGTACTAGACATGATGGCTTCCCTGACTGGTGAAAGGACAAATTATAACTCGAAAAAAGTTTGAGCCCAGTACAGTCTCTTAAAAACTAAGTAGCAATGCATTGTAAACTGGAGGGGGGGAAAAGTTCCAGGAGGGAAAAAGTAGTGAGGTCACTCTTTTCTTGATGTAGTTTTTTAAGTGAAGCAAAAGTCCTGTGTTTTCTAGCTCACATGTCCTCACCCTGTGGGGTTTTCAGGCACTCTCTTGAAATTCAGCATATTCTCAAATCCTCTTTGTCCGTCATTTATGTGTTTTGCATTTGCTTCAGTGTGACAAAACCAAATATATCAGTTTTTAGGGTACACACTTGCAAGATGGATGGCTTCAAGTTTCCCATCCAGCCACATGAAGGGAGACAGCTCACTCAGGTCTCCCATTTATCCATTATCCATCCTGCTGTGCCAGCCTCGTCCTCAGGTGGGGTCTGTGTTACGAGAAAGGAAGGACTGAACAGATACCGGTGGTTAACTTGATTAACTGCAGGAGAAGGTGCTGGCTGTGAACCTCGAAGTAGCTGTGATGCTTCACACTATTGGGGAACAGCCCAGTCAAATGGGAGAGCTTTGTCTGTGCATTGTAAAGGGTATCCTGAATTTTGAATTTCCCTGTAATCAGGGTCCTCACAAGATTAAGACGTAAGATTAAGCTGTAATACTTGAGTAGTGGAAGCAAAGGTGAATCACATTAAATTTCTTATCTTCCACAGAGATACTTTAGATGCATCAGACTTTTATCAAAATGAAATGTTTGATGTGTAGAATAATCTAGCAAGAGCTAACTTATATGATATATTTACAAGAATTATAAGAATTACACTGAAGAGTAATCAGGTATGGTCTCATAATGCTCCTTTTACTCAGCTTCTATTTAGCAAATTTGTTGTGTCCAAGTTATGTCTTTTTATCTGTACTTGCTGCTATTACCTCTGCTATGACTTCTACCTCTTATGTTTGAAAGCTACTTTTTTCAGACCACTGGTGAGAAGCCATGGGTCAGACACATTTATATACAAAACCACCACGTGTGGGATGGATAATGGCAAAGAAATTACCATGAAAATTATTTAGTCTGAAAGAGTGAAATTACATCTATTGTGCTCCCAAGGAAGCAATACATGAAGTGCTAAGGGAAGTGTTATAATCAGATACTTTGATTAAGCTTATAAAGAGAAACATGAAAAGCTGCTATTATGAGTGCCCATTCCCACAGCCATTGGCAATTTTCATATATGTTTTCAAGCAAACAAACAAACCAAATAACAACCCCCTCAATTCCTCCTCTAAATTAGGAGAACAAGTAGTACCAGTTTAGGTCAAAGATAATGTTTGTTTCCAATACTTGTAGTGAGTTAGGCATCAAAATTTTGGCTGTTGGTTTTTTCTTAGACTATGCATACAAAGTCTCAGTAGCTTCACTGAGCTTCTTAAATCTTTGGAGCAGATCTGGAAAGACTAAAATAAAATTATTGTACTCATGTTCTTCTTTTTTTTCTGTAATTCTGTCTCTTTCTAATCAAATTGAGAATATGACCATGTCAAAAACATTTATCTAACTCTGGCTATTAATTATCTTTTTTTTTTTAATGTGAAAGACCTTCTCATTCCCAAACTGCCCCAAAATGCCACTGAGTTATTTTAAAAACAAATGTTCCTCTTTCCTGAGAACTATTTTCTCCCAAAAAGTATGAAGCTGTGTTATCTCTTGGGTCCACTAAATCTCTTTCTGGATGAAAGCTTAGGAATAAGTCAGGACAGACTTTCATGCCCTCATTCTTTCAACATGTCCAGAGAACAAATACAGCTTGATGGTCCCAGTGAAAGTGGCAGCACTCATTTCTGGAGCACAGCAGGCTCTTCTGAGCACTGTGGAACCTGGGAAACCTCTGCCTTGCACAGAAAAGTCAATTTTACATTGAAATTGAAAAGCTGGCACCGAGCAGTCAGGATCAAACAGGGAGTTGCTTGATGAATTCTGTAGTCTTAAGACTTACTGGAGTGTTATCTTACAAATGGGTTGTGTTTCCCTTCCAAATCCTACTTTTGTGTCTGCCTACCAAGTAAACATCGATGTGATTTGTCTAATAATGCAACCTTAGAATTCCCCCTAGTCTGAAAAAGTCAAGTCCCCTAAGTAAGCCATCTTAAAGATAAAATGAGAAATTGCAAAGTTTCTAGTAATTTCTAATATTTTATTTTTATGCTATCTTCGTATAACTCAGAAAAAGTGAATTTTTCTGCTTTTGTGCTGTATAGAATAAAACCACTTGCCAGTTTATTTCAGGTCTGACTCTGAAATTAGAATTCTAAAATTATTTTCTTTTATTGTTTTTACGTATAGTACTCAGCTGAGCTCAATAAAGCCGTTTTCCAGGTAATTCAAATAAAATGAAGTCCCCCTTGTTCTGCCTTTTAGAGGAATTAACCTATCAGAGCAACAGGAAGGTATAATTACATTGAATAGGCTGATTGCAAAGAGACTGTCAGCCCACTGCTCTCTGCTTTGTGAGGCCTTTTACTGTTGGGAGCCCACAACCAAATTTACATGTTTCAAATGCTGGGCAAGTACCAGCTGAAAATTCAGCAACCATGGACTGGTTGCTCCTTTGAAGGTCCTTCCATTCTACAACTGGAAAGTCACATTAGCAATATATTGATAAAATTCTGACATACATTATGCTAAAAACAAGGCCTGCTTGACTCAAGTGTTTGATGCAATAATTTTGCTTAATATAGAACTAATCAAGGCTTCATCTTGATGTGATCCAAGAAAATAACTGTCTTCTAACCATCAGCTCCAATGGCATTAGATAATTATGCTTTCTCTCTTGCACAATGTGTATTTATAGTGTAGCAGATAACTGCACTGGGTATATTCTTGGAAGCCAAGATAAAGCCCTTACTTTTCTGCACAAATAATCTGATTTTCAAAAGGATTCAGAAGTAAAAATGATGTTAATAATTGTGTTGAAGTAACCTCCAGTGGCAATACCATGGTAATTTATCAAGTAGGAGTTTAAAATGCCTACATCCACATTTTCCTGATTTTCAAAAGGTCCATTTTGACCTCCATGTGTTACTCTTGACTAAAATAACAACCTATGCTGGAGTTTTGCTGAGTCTTCAGAAACTAAGGAAAATTTTAATCTGAACTGAGACAGCTTTCTCAAGTCAGGCATCTGGTTTGTCTGTCTGTTCCCTACAAACAGATAATAATCTCCTGCAAATGCAGTTCATCATCTAGGCTGGAAACCAAAGTGTCCCCAGGCTCTGCAGTTGTTGATTTCAGCTGCCAGGACATCAAAAGAACTGAAAGGTTTGCTGCTTTGAGGTTGGGGTTTTTTTTTCCATTTGAGGCTTCTTTAAAGAATAAACTGTTACATCTCCTTCGTGGCAGAAAAAAAAAAATTAATGAATGAATTTTTTCCCCTACTCTATTACAGTGCTGCAACATTCAGGAGCTAACTATGGTTATATATATAACTATAGTTATATTTGCTACTAAGCCCTCATTCATATCAACAATACAGTATTAAATATTATTAAATATTTGAAAATACCACAGCTATGGCAATGGTTCTGTTTTTCTTCTTTACAACGGAACTATTCCTTGCTTAAAAGCTTTAATTTCTTATGCAGGGGGAATTTCTCCAGGGAAAATCACACACGTTAGTTAGAGGGAAGGAAAAATTTGTACTCATAAATTTTAATGTGTAATTTATTTGCTTGTTTCTATGGATTAGTCTGAAGAAAAATGTGCAGGGCAAAAGCCAGCATGGTTTGATTAATGGTCCAAAAGGCCTTTCGGGGATTAGGGATTTGGATGAATTGTTTGAAAACATCTAGAGTTTTAAAAAGGTCCTTCTAAACGTTTTAACTTATACCAATACCTATGAAAATTGCATAATAATAACTCTTACCATATGGTGAATGCAACTGTATTCCAAAGGCCTCTTTCCAATTTGACTTGCTCTGCTTTAACTCTCTTTTGAATACATGGCAGTATATTCTCGTCATGTACAGAAGGAGATGAAATACAAATTGGTCACTGGAGATAAGAGAAATAAAAACATGTGCTACTGACTCCTAGTTCATATCAACAATACTGTACTAAAAAAAAAGCTATGAAATTTTTGAAACTAACAGGGTTATGGTAATGGCACCCCTGCTGTCTGCTGACTATAACTGGCTGCGTCCCCCAGAGCTCACTGGCTGGAAGGAAAGTGAGATCTACCTCTAAATTCTAATCAAAATTACATTTTAGTTAAAGAACTGGCAGCATTGGTTACTTTAAGTAGAGATTAAAGTTTATTTTCCAGGTTTAAACATAACTCAGTAGGGTGAGAATATGCAGTGAGGCTCTATTGGAAAAACCCCACACAGCTGCTGCACCTACGTGGACATGCCACCTCTTACTAGCACAGAGTCTGGTGATTAGAGAACCTCCTGATTACAAACATTGTACTTTTTTCAAGTTATATTTAAAAAAAAAATGTACTGTCAAAGACATTGCGGGAAAATAATTAATTTAAACAAATATTTATTGACTGACTGTGTCTCATTCCATTCCTGTAATAGTATCTAAATCTAACTGTAGGGAGCTTTTGGTTTCAGATGAGGATAAAAAGAATTTACAAACAAATTAAAAGAAAGGAAAAACAAATCTGAACTAAGCAAAGAATCTAGGCAAGAACTTTTCCTGTTTTCACATAAACTCTAACCCCAGCTTACTTAAATAAATCTCCAGCAAGGTAAATGAGGAACTTCAGACTCAGTGGCTGGGAAAACAACTCAGAATAAATGTACGAATATAGCATGAGTTTCCAAACTAGAATGATGCATAGACATCGGAGTTGTTTCTGGCACAGAAGCTCATGAATTATATTTCCTCACGAAAAAATACATGAAGTAATTTGGAATTCTCCCAATAGAGCTACCAGGTACCATATATGTATTGGAAAAAACTTACATGAGTATCTGGCTATGCCACAATCCTAATCCTCAGAACCAAATACAACAAACTATATGGGATAAGAAAGCAGATGAAACATAAGAAAAAAAACAATGCTGGAAAATAAAAGAGTAATTTGACCACAGAGGACTAAGAGTATTGCTATTTACTGCAGCATTTTCAAACTGAACTGAAGATTTCACATGCAGAAAGGCTTGACTCATCACAGACCATCGACACTGACATCTTGAAGCCCTTTCTCTATGACAGTATCATAAATTCAGGGGAAAAAAATAGTTTTCACAGAGGCAATCCTTCAGCATGGGTAGATGTAGAGCTCTATTAACCAAAGGAAATCAGCCAAAATACAATTCAAAAAAATTTTTAAAAACTCCAACAATCTCACAACTCTTCACTGCGAAGCGAAATCAATAAAAATCACATCAATAAAAGCAGTCTAGAAAAATCCAAGAGGAATAGTTTTACATGAATAGTAAGAAAATTGATATAAATGTTGAAAAATGTGGTGGTAAATCACAAGGCCCACATACATCTATAATATTAAGCTATAAGGGCTAAATAAATTATGAAGCTCAGCTTAGGAAAAGTTCAACAGAATTAGTAAGACAAATATGTTACAAAAGCATTTTACAAAGAATGAAAATAAAGCTTAGCAAGAGCAGGGCTGGTCTTTGCCAGTCTTCAAGCACATTTTCAGCCATAAAAGACTATGTCAGAAATATATCAAACAGCAACAAATACTTTAAGAAAATATTTGATAGCCTTCTTCTTGGAATACTATATAAGCAGGAAGAATATGATAAAATGGTTTTATATCAGGGCATATCTGGCAGAGATGAAGTGTACTCAATGCTGACAACAGTAGCACTGATGTCAGAGATGTTCTCTCAGTGTGGCATTTGGCACTGAAAATATAAGTTTTTAAGATGAAGTCAGACAGATAAAGTGAGAACAGAGTGATGCAACAACAGAACACTACCTGTGCTTTACTAACGTCAATCAGCTAACAGGAAAGTGAAACAGCACTGTAAGAAAAGGTGAGTTAATAAGCAGTCATAAAAACCTTGCAAATTACCGAGTATTTTCTAATTTTGACACTGTATTTAAGGGCAATGAGTATTAAGACAATTTGCTTCCATGTAGATATGAGAAATGATCAGATGGAAAAGCTGTTATGAACTGGAGTTGCATCATTCATTGAATCAAAAGAAATGTGGTCGCTGTAAATTTATTAACTCAAGACCAAACTAATCTTTGTTTTGAATATAATTTCCAAATTCACATCTGGATGTCTCTATAATTTTAAAAGCAAGTGCTATGGAAAAACAGTAAATATTGAGCAGAGATTAATTTATAACAAATTTACATATTTATCCTAAAATGCCATAATTCCAGCACGTGCTGTAATGAAGCAACAGGGAGTATCACTGCCTGACAGGAAAATGTGGAAAAGGGTCAGAGAAAGGAACTTCCCATGCAGGAAGATTTGGGGAAACTTAGAGAACATAAATGGGATGAAGGAAGTGGGATAGAAAAGCTTTTTTCTTTATTTTCCTAGCTCTTTTCTGATTGTATGGGAGAATCCAGATTCAGACAAAAGCCAAGCCATTGACTATTTTCACAGTCAGGCCTTTGAAGTTATAGTTACCTTTCACTCCTTGAAAGAACGGAGCTGTTACTTCTCACAAGATCCCTCATTACAGTTCTGAAGTTATTGCTGATTTTCATGAATGCAGTTTCCCTTCACTTTAATAACTGAGAAATATTGACCTTGAGTATTTTGAACCTGCATTTGTGAAGCTGATGATGCTGACAGAATGAATCACACAGGCTTGCATTTCCATTTAATTCATATGTCTTTTGAATTGGGCCTTTTTCACACATCATATCCTGAATTTAGACCTTGGAAAATTGAATTGCTAGTTGAATTTTAGTCATAAGTGGCACTTTGGAATGCCTATAGAAAGTTCTTAGTTTTTTCTATTGGCAATACGCAGCACTAATTTTTGAAAGTCATTAGGGTTAGCTTATCTTTCTGGAGAACTGTTTTTGAACATGACAAACACACCCTCCCTCCCCTCTCCCCATGAGCAGTGCAGAAGAGTTGTTTTTGCTGGTGAAGGGGTGGAAACTGAGCAGGGGAGAGCCTGAGCCTGCAGAGACACTGAGCTGATGGATAGGGTCCATCAGGAGACTCAGAGCAGTTCATTGCAGAATGGCACAGGTGGAGCCACAGTCATCTAAGGCCACTGTGGGACCTCAACCTGTTTGTTTTGCCTATGAGCCCTGAGAAGCTGGAGTCACTGCTGCATTGGCTGGACACTGCTGGGTACAAGTGAGGAGCAGGGGTGCTGGTAAGCCCTTCTTCCACCAGCAGAAGGGCCAATGCCCCCACCTTCTCCTCCTGCCGGGCAACTCTTTGTGGCTGTTCTTTAGTTTGCCCCTGATCTCTGGTTTTGATTTTGTCATCCTACCTTCGCTCTCTTTTCAGCAGGGACCAACAGGTCTGAGTCCTTGTTCCTCAGACTTGGAGCAGGAAAATTAAAATGTAATGGTGTCTGCACTGCTGAGAGGCCCTGAGCTGGAAGTGTGAGTGGAAATTGTGTCTGTGAATGTACTGCAGACAAGGCCTGGCCAGGCTTGGGCCAGAATGGGCCAGCCATGTACACAACCTGCTGGAGTACATCCTCCTAAAATGATCCCAGCCTGGACTAAGCTTCATGCCCAGCCAGGTCAGAGCAGCAAGAGAAGCACTTTCGAAAATCACCTCCATCCGTTCCAACACGCTGCTGTGAGGTGAGTTACACCTTCTCCCTTTGCCCAGAGAAGCTGTTGATGCCCCATCTCTGGAAGAGTTCAAGGCCAGGCTGGATGGAGCCCTGAGCAACCTGGTGCAGTGGGTGCCACCTTCATCTGGGGAAGGGAGGTTGAACCTGGCTGATCTTGAAGGTCCCTTCCAATTCAAGTGCTTCTATTATTTCTGTGGTTCCATGAAACCAATGTATCATCGTATACATTCCTCACAGAGCAAAGCAGAAGAGCACAACCCTGCTTTTAACTGTGTTGCAGTAAGTCTGAGGTGGTACCACAACCTCCCCTGGAGCCACTCCAGTGTCACACCTGCGTAACCCCGTGCCCAGAGCTAGGGTGGAATCACTTGAGTGTGCTGCCTAGAAAACCAGAGATCTTGTTTCCATTTTACCTGGGGCTTTGTGTCTCTACATTGCTGCTGCCAGCCCTAAGTACATCAGTTCTTGCTTCGCTAAAAAATAAAAAAAAAAAAAAA